>CM069407.1:118667503-119036816 GCA_035609135.1 Eleutherodactylus coqui | reverse complement strand
TAGGCTCTGTTACAAATTAAGCAACAGCGAGCTGTATTTTTAAAAATGTTTATGGGTTTAATCTGCCCTCCCGGTTGAGCAATTTTTCAGGGGTGCACTTGTACTCTTGGTACACCAATTTTTCTGGCCCTTGCCTATACCGTTATCTACCTTATTTTTCAGGCCTTCGCCTACACTCTTGGTAACCAAATTTTTTCAGGGGTTCGCCTACACTCTTGCTACAGAAATATTACTGGGGTCTGCCTATACTTTGGCTACTGAAATGTTACTAGGGTCTGCCTATACCTTTGCTACAGAAATGTTACTGGGGTCCGCCTATGCAGTTTCTGCTGAATGGTTTGAGGGGTTCGCCTACACTCTTGCTACAGAAATGTTACTGGGGTCCGCCTATACTCTTGCTACATAAAATGTTACAGGGTCAGCCTATACTCTTGCTACAGAAATGTTACTGGGGTCTGCCTATACTTTTGCTACAGAAATATTACTGGGGTTCTGCCTATACTCTTGGTACACCAATGTTTCAGGGGTTCGCCTACACTCTTGCTACAGAAATGTTACTGGGGCCTGCCTATATTTTTGCTACATAAATGTTACTGGAGTCCGCCTATGCAGTTTCTACTGAATGGTTTGAGGGTTTCGCCTACACTCTTGCTACAGAAATGTTACTGGGGTCCGTCTATACATTTGCTACAGAAATGTTACAGGAGTCTGCCTATACCTTTGCTACAGAAATGTTACTGGGGTTCGCCTACACTCTAGCTACAAAAATGTTACTGGGGTCCGCCTATACTCTTGCTACAGAAATGTTACAGGGGTCTGCCTATACCTTTGCTACAGAAATGTTACTGGGGTCTGCCTATACCTTTGCTACAGAAATGTTACTGGGGTCTGCCTATACTTTTGCTACAGAAATGTTACTGGGGTTCCGCCTATACTCTTGGTACAATGTTTCAGGAGTTCGTCTACACTCTTGCTACAAAAATGTTACTGATGTCCGCCTATACTTTTGCTACAGAATGTTACAGGGGTCTGCCTATACCTTTGCTACAGAAATGTTCTTGGGGTCTGCCTATACTTTTGCTACAGAAATGTTCTTGGGGTCTGCCTATACTTTTGCTACAGAAATGTTACTGGGGTCTGCCTATACTTTTGCTACAGAATGTTACTGGGGTTCTGCCTACACTCTTGGTAACCAAAATTTTTCAGGGGTCGCCTACACACTTGCTACAGAAATGTTACTGGAGTCTGCCTATACTTTTGCTACAGAAATGTTACTGGGGTCCGCCTATACATTTGCTACATAAATGTTACAGGGGTCTGCCTATACCTTTGCTACAGAAATGTTACTGGGGTTCGCCTACACTCTAGCTACAAAAATGTTACTGGGGTCCGCCTATACATTTGCTACATAAATGTTACAGGGGTCTGCCTATACCTTTGCTACAGAAATGTTACTGGGGTTCGCCTACACTCTAGCTACAAAAATGTTACTGGGGTCCGCCTATACATTTGCTACATAAATGTTACAGGGGTCTGCCTATATCTTTGCTACATAAATGTTACAGGGGTCTGCCTATATCTTTGCTACATAAATGTTACAGGGGTCTGCCTATACCTTTGCTACAGAAATGTTACTGGGGTCTGCCTATACTTTTGCTACAGAAATGTTCTTGGGGTCTGCCTATACTTTTGCTACAGAAATGTTACTGGGGTCTGCCTATACTTTTGCTACAGAATGTTACTGGGGTTCTGCCTACACTCTTGGTAACCAAAATTTTTCAGGGGTCGCCTACACACTTGCTACAGAAATGTTACTGGAGTCTGCCTATACTTTTGCTACAGAAATGTTACTGGGGTCCGCCTATACATTTGCTACATAAATGTTACAGGGGTCTGCCTATACCTTTGCTACAGAAATGTTACTGGGGTTCGCCTACACTCTAGCTACAAAAATGTTACTGGGGTCCGCCTATACATTTGCTACATAAATGTTACAGGGGTCTGCCTATATCTTTGCTACATAAATGTTACAGGGGTCTGCCTATACCTTTGCTACAGAAATGTTACTGGGGTTCGCCTACACTCTAGCTACAAAAACGTTACTGGGGTCCGCCTATACATTTGCTACATAAATGTTACAGGGGTCTGCCTATATCTTTGCTACAGAAATGTTACTGGGGTCTGCCTATACCTTTGCTACAGAAATGTTACTGGGGTCTGCCTATACTTTTGCTACAGAAATGTTACTGGGGTTCCGCCTATACTCTTGGTACACCAATGTTTCACGGGTTCGCCTACACTCTTGCTACAGAAATGTTAATGTATGACCTAGGCCACACAAAGGAAATTATATGTGGACACGCCAATTTTAATTGAAATCAATAAAGGTTATATTTTATGTTAGTGGTCCTTTCAGTGACATCCTTTTCTGAATGGACTTTACTGCCACGGTGATAGCAAAAGGGAGGAGACAAATCAGATATTAGAAAAAAACTTTTTGACAGTGAGGATGATCAATGAGTCGAACAGGTGACCATGGGAGGTGGTGAGTTCTCCTTCAATGGAAGTGTTTCAACAAAGGTTGGACAAATATCTGTCTGGGATGATTTAGTGAATCCTGCACTGAGCAGGGGGTTGGACGAGATGACCTTCCAACTCTACCATTCTATCATTCTATGACCCTGAAGGTCCCTTCCAACTCTACAATTCTGGGATATTGCCGTTTTGTCATCATTTTGTTTGCGTGTCTTCAGCATTTCCGGTTGACTTCATCAGTATATTTGGGCATCTTCATCAGTTAATTAGGGTCTGTTTATCTGTACTTCAGAGTGTCTTCATCACTGCATTGGGATGCCTTCATTAATACATTGCGGTGACTTCATCAGTACATGGGGATGTCTTTGGGGTGTCTCCATCAGTACATCGGAATGTATCGATCAGTACATTGGAGTAACTTCATCAGTACATTGGAGTGACTTCATTAGTGCATTGGGGTATCTTCATCAATACATGCGGGTGTCTGATCAATACATTGGGATGTCTTCATCAGTACGTCAGGGGTGTTTTCATTACTACATTGGGGTAACTTTATTAGTACATTAAGATTTCTTCAGGGTGTCTTTATCAGTACATTGAGGTGACTTCATTAGTACATTGGGATGTCTTCATCAGTACAGCAGGGTGTCTTCAGTATCTGCAGGTGTCTATCGGGTGACGTCATGTGTATATTGGGGTGTCTTCATCAGTACAGCGGGGTGTCTTGGGTGTTTGCATCAGTATTTCAGGGTGTTTCATTAGTAGATAGGGATGTTTCATCAGTACTTTGGGGTTACTTGATCAGTATATCGGGGCAAGATCATTAGTATATTGGGGTGCCTACATGGTGTCTTCATCAGTACCTTGGGGTCTTCATCAGTTCATTGGGGTGATTTTATTAGTACATTGGGATGTCTTCATCAGTACATTGTAGTGTCTTTATTAGTACATCGGGGTGACTTCATCAGAACATTGGGATGTCTTCATCAGTAAATGGAGTGTCTTTGGGATGTCTTCATCAGTACATTGGTGTGTCTGCATTAATACATCAGTGTGACTTCATCAGTACATTGCTATGGCTTCATTGCTATGTTGGGGTGTCTTCATCAGTACATTGGGGTGTCATCACTACATGTAGATGTCTTCATCAGTGCATCAGAGTGTCTTACTCAGTACATTAGGGTATCTTCATTGTTATGTTGGGGTGTCTTTATTAGTACATTGAAGTGTCTTCATCAGTCCATTGGTGTGTCCTCATCAGTTCATCCGGGTGATTTCATAACTATATTGCGGTAATTTCATCAGTATATTGGGATGTCTTCTTCAGTACATGAGGGTGTCTGTGAGGTGTCTTGATCAGTACCTTGGAGTGACTTCATCGGTACATCAGCACACCTCGATCAGTGCATTGAAGTGACTTCATCAGTGCTTTGGGGTGTCTTTATCAGGGCATTGGGGTGTCTTGCGTGAGGGATCCGCCCTATTCTCATTTGCACAAGGAAAGACTAAAAGCAATGGGATAAAAAAAGGGAGGGGACAAATTATTAGAAAAAACTTTCTGACAGTGAGCGTGATCAATGAGTGGAACAGGTTACCATGGTAGGTGGTGAGTTCTCCTTCAAAGAAAGTGCTCAAACAAAGGCTGGACAAATATCTGTCTGGGATGATTTAGTGAATCCTGCACTGATGGTTGGACCAGGTGACCCCCTGCTCACTGCAGAGTCCTACATCTGGGCAAGAAAAATGAAAAAAAAAGCACATGCAAAATGTGAGGAATTGGGCTCAGCAGCAACACATTTGTAAAAGACTTTGGTATACTAACAGATCATAGACTGAACATGAGTCAACAATTTGATGCAGCAACCAAAAAGGCAAACACAATTCTGAGATATATTCAGAGAAGCATAGAGTCTAAATCACGTGAGGTAAATATCCCCCTCTTCTCTTCCTTAGTCAGACCTCATCTGAAATAGTGTGTCCATTTCTGGGACCCCATTTTAAAAAAGACATAGACAAAATGGAACAAGTTTAGAGAAGAGTTACCAAGATGGTGAGCGGTCTGCAAATCATGTCCTATGAGAAACGACTAAAAAACCTAGGAATGTTTAGCTTGCAAAAAAGGAGGCTGAGAGGAGACTTAACTGTCTACAAATATTTGAAGAGCTGTCACAATGCAGAGGGATCAGCCCTATTCCCATTTGCACAAGGAAAGACTAGAAGCAATGGGAGGAAACTGAAAGGGAGGAGACAAAAAAATAGATATTAGAAAAAACCTTCTGACAGTGAGGGTGATCAATGAGTGGAACATGTTACCATGGGAGGTGGTGAGCGCTCCCTCAATGGAAGTGTTCAAATAAAGGCTGAACAAATATTTGTCTGGGATGATTTAGTGAATCCTGCACTGAGTAGGGGGTTGGATGAGATGACCCTGGAGGTGCCTTCCAACTCTACCATTCTATGATTCTAAGACCCTGAAGGTTCCTTCCAACTCTACCATTCTAGGACATTGCGGTTTTGTCATCATTTTGTTTGGGAGTCTTCAGCACTTCGGGTTGACTTTATCAATACTTTGGGGCATCTTCATCAGTACATTGGGGCGTCTTCATCAGTACAAGGGGGTGTTTTCATCGGTTCATTGGGGTCTGTTCATCACTACATTGTATTGACTTCATTAGTGTATTGGGGGTGACTATCAGTACATTAGATTGACTTCATTAGTATATTGGGGTGTCTTCATCAGTACATAGGGTTGACCATTAGTACATTGGGAAGTCTTAATCAGTATATTGGGGTGTCTTATCAGTACATACTGGTGATTTCATTAGCATTGGGGTGTCTTCATCAGTACATCGGGGTGTGTTTGGGGTGTCTTCACCAGTATTCCAGTGTGTTTAATATGTACATCTGGGTGTTTCATCAGTACTTGGGGTGACCTCATCAATATATTGGGGGGTGTCTTCATTGGTTAATTGGGGAGACTTCATTGGTACATGCGGGTGTCTTTGGGGTGTATTTAATGCATTGGGATATCTTCATCAGTGCCGTGAATGTGACTTCATTTTGTAAATCAGTGTTTTCACCAATACATTGGGATTTCGTCATCAGTTTTTTTGGGTGTCTTCATCAGCACTTCAGGTTGACTTCATCAGTATATTGGAGCATCTTGATCAGTACATTTGCGTGACTTCAGCAGTACATGGGGGTGCCTTTGGGGTGTCTCCATCAGTACATCAGGATATCTTGATCAGTACATTGGGCTGAATTCATTAGTACATTGGAGTGACTTCATAAGTGCATCAGAGTGTCTTCCTTAGTGTAACAGGGTCTTTATCAGTGCATCGGGTTGACTTCATTAGTATATTGCAGTGTCTTCATTAATGCATCAGGGTGTCTGTATCAGTATATTGGGATGTCTTCAGCAGTACATGGGGGTGTTTTGGGGTGTCTTCATTAGTACATCGGGGTGTCTTCATGAGTACATAGGGCTGACCATCAGTAAATTAGGGTGTCTTCATCAGTACATCAGGGTGACTTCATCAGTTCATTGGGGTATCTTCATTAGTACAATGAGAAGGCTTCATTAGTATATTAGCACGACTTCAGCAGTATATTGGGGTGCCTTCATTAGTACACCAGGGTGTAATTATTACATTAGGGTGTCTTTAATCAGTAGAATAGGGTGTCTTCATCAGTACATCAGGGTGACTTCCTCAGTACATTGGGATATCTTCAATATATGGTGGTGTCTTCAGTGCATCGGGATGACTTCATCACTACATTGGAGTGTCTTTATAAGTAGATGGGGGTGTCTTTGGGGTGTCTTCATCAATATTTTGGCCGTCTTCATCAGTATAACAGGGTGTCTTCATCAATACATGGGGAGTCTTCAGGGTGACTTCATCAGTACATTGGGGTGTTTCATTAGCACACAGGGTTGTCTTCATCAGTATAGTGGGGTGTCTCATTAGTACATCAGGGCGTCTTTCTCAGTACATCGGAGTGTTTCATTAGTACGTCGGTGTGTCTTCATCTGTACATGAGAGTGCCTTCAACTATCAAAAAGTAGAGAAAAATAATGTGCTGGCATATTAGAAAAATGTGTAGTCTTATATAAAAGAGACAAAATGATTCTAGAGATGAAATGATCTTTACGGGCCAACTAGAAAAACATCTAAAGTACTAGCGCACATCCAGCCGGCCGGCCGTGTATAGATGGTTGCAGAATATTGCCGGAAATATACACACACACACACACACACACACATAGTGTCTAACAGTGTATTTGGAGATATATCCTAAGAGGTTATGTCCAAGATATATTTTTATGTTAAAAATAGGACACCCATTCCATGGAGGAAGATAGTAAATGAGCTAATACTAATATTTCTGGCTCCTGAAAGTTTCCCATCAGTAGCTCTGGGTATCCGATGTTGTATGTTTATAAGCTGCAGAAGCTTGTGTATGGTATGCCACAGACTGTTGCAGCCAATCACAGACCTTAGTGCTTCTCCACTGGTCTTCATTTCTGACTGCAAAGAGCAGAGGTATGTGAGCACTGCAGACTATCACCAGTACACTAGTGATTAGCTGCTGTATCACATGCCCCTGCGTCAGGGTGCAATCACTGTTGCACCCTGGAACTGAAGACCAGCAGGGGACCTGGCAGAACACAATTGGCGGGCAATGGTTAAGGGTGGTATGGCTTCTTTTACTTTGGTACACCACTTTAAAAAGGACATAGACAAACTGGAGCAAGTTCAGAGAAGAGTTACCAAGATGGTGAGTGGTCTGCAAATCATATCTTATGAGTGCTGGAAATATTTGCAGTTACCAATTAGAGTCTTGATCAGATACAAGTTGAAGCGTAAGGCCTTTTTATTTGTGTGTATGTATATATATATATATATATATAGATAGATAGAGAGAGAGAGAGAGAGAGAGATAGAGAGAGAGAGAGAGATAGAGAGAGAGAGAGAGATAGAGAGATAGAGAGAGAGAGAGATAGAGAGAGATAGAGAGAGAGAGAGAGATAGAGAGAGAGAGAGAGAGAGAGAGAGAGAGAGAGAATGAATATACATACATACATACACAGCTAACACCTTGCAGCTATGCAGAAAGGCAATTGTCTACTGCTTTATGGTCATTCTTTCTTATATACAATTAAAAGTCCTCCACCTCCCATCAAGTAAAAAGTGCTGAGCTGACAATTCAACCCATCATTCACATGTTGAAGTTAGCCTTACAATCGAATAGGATAAGGGGTCTAAAGGTTGTTTCTCCAGACAAACTAACCTTGCCACGAACCATCTGCTCATTATAAAAAGCTTTATTGAAGAAGGTCAGTGGCTTACAGACTTAGTACACATTAGGAAAACTAAATAATGATCTCATATAGTATAGTATTGCATTTGATCTATATATTGTGAGACAGTGACCGGCAAAGTGCTGGAGGGCCAATACATTTCGCCTAGGATGCACTCCTATGTGGCTTTAGGGAGCACTTGGGCAGATGCGTGCCACCGAGCAGCCTGGGCTCGGTGGAGGAAGCCGGCAGTCGGGTGTCAGTAACATTAAGTTTCTGACACGTTGTAGTATGTAAGTGGCTCCAAGCCGCATAATCCGGGCCGTCTTTTCCTTGAGTGGCCAAAGTGAAGGGTGGGATGGTCACTCCCACGTACCAGGTGAGGCTGGTACCAGGCCTTATAAAGCCTGGGCCTACAGGTCCTATAGAGGAGAGCTGAGACCTCTACAGGTCTGAGAGCCTGGCTGGTTGTACGCAATAAGCATTTGTGTTGCAAGTGAGTAGACAGGGTGGATCTATGTCTAGTCAGTTCTCAGAAGAGCAGGAGTTATTTTATGTTGGCCTGATGTTAAGGCCTGTGTTTTTGCTTTGCTTGTACTGAAATAAACCCAGGCGAAGCCTGGACTACAGACTGTATCCCATGTGTCACTGTCTCTGACTGCTTATGCCCAGGTTGCTACCGATTCTAACGCTAATCCCTCACAATATGTATAAAATTATTCCAACATTCCCCCCTTTAGATCAACACATCAATACAGTCTTTTGTTCAAAATCAGGGTTGCTCCTTAAAGGATTTTTGGCCTGGATTTGTCATTATCCAATTGATGTTTCATCTTCTTCATATAGTAGAGATTGTTGTCCATCATGATACAAAGTCTTACCTATTGAAGTATCAATCAGTCTTTGAAGCAATCCTCTGATACAAGGGATACAACAGCAACCAAAACACACTAAAATAGAAGCAAATACTGACATGGAAATGAGTACAGAGTAAATAACTTTTGACCATTGTCCAAATATGCTTTCTAGCCAGCCAGTGAAGGGGTTCCCAATACCAGAATTTCCAGCTAGTTCATTTGAGAGTGCTGTGAGGCCCTCCAATGCTCGTGTAACACTACTATCAGGAGCAGTATTATTGGGAATGAATGTGCAACAGTAACCTCCAATCATTTTACAAACACCTCTTTTCTCTGCTAACAACATATCCAGAGCCATTCTGCTCTGCCAGGCCATAAGTGATGTAGGGCCCAGTTGCTCAGCTATACCTTTAACAGCATCTCTGGTGTAGTTGACAAATGGTTGCTAATTATAATATATGTAATTGATCCAGTCAACATTTTTATTCACTGTCACCCACCAGACCAACAGAGATTCAAACCCAGCTGCAATCTGACTCCGGGCCTTGTATTCATCTGGCTCTCCTCGGGGAACTCTTATTGTATCGATGTAAACATTGACATCAAAAGATCCTTTAGGAGAAGTGTCTCTAGTTTTCCTGATGTGGTATTGAAAAGTCCCAGCAGTCATGAGGTTCACGATATCACTAGTTGTACTAGTGCACAATTTCCATTTGAATTCAGTACGAGTGTTGCTCGCAATTTCCTGTCTCCACACAGCCACCAGACATCCGCACGAGGTCTCTGTGAGCCACTTGGGAAGTTGGAGAAATCCTTTATCTTGTCCACGATGATCCTCTCAGCACAGTAATCTTCAGGTAGACTCACGTAGTCTATCCCATTTTGGTTGCCAGATAAGTGAAGACAAGTGTAATTTCTGGAGAATAAGACCACAGCGGGGGGGAATCAGACTCCTGGCCACGGGAGGGGGGGGGGGGCAGCAAACTCAATGTATGACATGAATCATTAGTCAGAGGTCTGTAGTTATGGTCAAACAGTTTTATCATGCATTTTAACCCTTCAGGATCTATGGCATAATTAAGTGGAAAGGGTATTGTGCCTAGATGTGGCCTTGCTGTAGCACAAATGATGCAATTCTCTTTTCTTAAGCTATGTGCAGTGTATCTTAACCATTCCAACTACTCATTTTTTCCTTCATAACCCACTTCTAAGGCTAGCTGGTCTTCCATTGTGAGACTTGTGCACCTTACAGTGTCACCCAGGTTTTCAACCATAGTTTCACTCTGTGCTTTAGTTATTTCTTTATATTCTGTGGTCTTATTTTGCTTTATCTGTATCAAGAAATATCCTATTGGATCTGTTCCAGGAACCCATGCTCCTATAGCAAAGAGCCTTTGATCATTTAGAGTAGGATTCTGCAGCGGGATCCCCACAGTTCATCAACTAACACATATCTGCAAGTATGATGCTTGTCACTCCTATAAAAGTTAAATTCAGAGCTCTACCAGCATCTTCCCATCGCGTAGCATCGGGTAAATATGATGATCACCCCTGACAATTTCAGGGCTTTCATCAATAGCATTCTCCAGACTCACCAATGCACCAAAATGAAATGCTATTCCTTTCATTTTGTCCTTACTGAGGAGGTCCATGGGGAAGGGAGCACGAACCATCTCCTCATTGTAAAAAGCTTTATTGAAGAAGGTCAGTGGCTTACAGACTAAGTACACATTAGGAAAACTAAATAATGATCTCATATAGTATAGTATTGCATTTGATCTATATATGTATAAAATTATTCCAACAATGAGGAATGGCTAAAGGATCTTGGAATGTTTAGCTTGCAAAAAAGAAGGCTCAGAGGAGACTTAACCCCTTAGTGACGGCCCCATTGCCTTTTTACGTCCTCACTAAGTGGGCTTTAATCCTAGAGGATGTAGAAACATGCATCCTCTTAGGCTTAAAGCCCTCTTGGCTGGGGACGTGACAGCTCCATGCTGTCGGTGCCCGCTGGTAGCCGACAACATGGAGCTGTCATCCTGGGCAGCGGGCAGTCCCCCCCGGCAATGCAATCGGGGCTATCCAATAGATAGCACCGATGCAATAAAGTTAAAAAAAAGTTTAAAAAGTTATCTGATCCATCAGGGCAGCTGAATGTATCTACCCGCCTTCCCCGAAGTCTGCCGCCAGATGAATGACGCATGCGCAGAAGGCCGGGAGCCCTGGTTTAAAATCACCTGGCTCCCGTCTCCTGAAGGAAGCCGGGAACCAGAAGATGTTTCCGGGCCCGTAATCGCCGCTACCCAATGGATAGCAGCGATCACAAAAAAGTTGAAAAAAGTTAACTTCACCTCCCCTCATGGATCCGATCCATGAGGGGAGGTGAAAATACTCACCCCTGATCCTCAGCGGTGTCCTGGTCTTCCGGGACCTGAAATCCCCTTCTGCGCATGTGCGCCCGATGTCAATCATTGGGTGCATGCACAGAGGAGCTTAGGCCCCGGGAAATTTAAAATCCCTCTGCTCCTGGTTAACATGTGTAGCCAGGAGCAGAGGGATGTCACTGGAGAGATGATCACTGTTATCCAATGGATAACAGTGAACTTTTAAAGTAATAAAAAAGTGTAAAAAGTAAAAAAAAATGTTTGAAAAAGTAAAAAAAAAAGTTTAAAAAGCATGCCCTTCATCTCCCCTCACGGATCCTATCCGTGAGGGAGGATGAAACTACATACCTAAGGCCCCCGAATTTATCGGCGGATCTTACCCCAACTTCTGCGCACACGCCCGACGCCAAAACAGCAGACACATGCGCAAAAGCAGAGTATTGCCAGGGTAATTTAAAATCTCCGTGCTCTTGGCTACAAAACTTAGCCGAGAGCCTGGAAATTTCACTGGTGGCCACGTTGAGCGGTTCCTGATCACGCGTTCGCCGTTATCCAATGGATAATGGCGATCACGTAAAAGTTTTTAAAAAGTTGAAGTTTCATCTCCCCTCAGCGATGCGATCGGTGAAAGGAGATAAAACTTTTTACTGGACTCCTCTGTATTTGAACCCCAAAGGGTTCCTCCGTGGACCTTCCCGGCATTCTGCACATGCGACCGCCAGCAAAATGCTGGACACATGCGCAGGAGGCGGGGAGCCCAGGAAACCTAAAGTCTCCTTGTTCCCGGCAACCAACGGTCGCCGAGAGCCTGGAGCAGTGAGCGGTCCCAGGTCACATGATAAAAAGATAGCGATCTACCTTTGACCGGTCTCACATGACTGGATAGGAATTACGGATTCCGCATGCATCTGATCCACGATAATACGCAGATCAATCGCTTTGGATCACACAATTCCACTCACATTAGGGGGTCAGAATTGTGTAATCCACTCGCAGAAAACAGAACGCAGCAGGTTCTATTTTACCGCGGATATCCGCAGCATAGAGCCTATTGTGCTCTATGGTCATGGATATACCCGCTGCCCATACGCAACTACATTGTGTACGGGCTGCGGGTAACCGCGTCATCGCTAAGCGAGGGCGTGGGAAATACAAACAAAAAAAGGTGTACTGCGCATGATCGCCTGCATGAGTAGGCAGTTATGTGCAGTACATTACGTGTCCGTATGCAGCGCCACAGCCGGGCTCACAGCTAGGATCTACTGCGGGCCTCCACAAGCAGATTCCACTTACGGCCATGTGAACCCGGCGTTATTCAGATCGCTACTTGTAGTCCGTAATTTACAAGAAGCCCCGAGAACACTCGCCTTCTTGTAGCAGAGAGGAGAAACAGGATGTTCTTCTCATGAGACCAAATTCAAGAATGAACTGAGCGTGCTCACCGAAGTTCCTCCCAGATGGATGACCTCACAAGCTACCTCACAAATACCTCCCATTTGAGAATGACGTATCAGCTCACTAAATAATGTAACTGTATCCTAAATTACTTAACTTCCTGTGTTGAAACATTTAAAACTTTTACACGCGTTAATAAAGGCAGACTCTTTTGGGGACACATGATGGTCAGACATGTGGTCTTTGAAAGGCTCTCCAGGCCTGTACATATTATCTAATTTGGAACACACAGTTTATCGAATAGCAAAAATTGCGCTAACCGCGCAAACAGGCTTCGTCACTAAGGGGTTAATAGCTGTCTACAAATATTTGAAGAGCTGTAACAGTGCAGAGGGATCAGCCCTATTCGCAATCGCACTAGAAAAGACTAGAAGCAATGGGATGAAACTGAAAGGGAGGAGACACAAATTAGATAATAGAAAAAAACCTCCTGATTGTGAGGGTGATCAATGAGTGGAACAAGTTACCACGGGAGGTGGTGAGTTCTCCTTCAATGGAAGTGTTCAAACAAAGGCTGGACAAATATTTGTCTGGGATGATTTAGTGAATCCTGCACTGAGCAGGGGTTGGACGAGATAACCCTGGAGGTACATTCCAACTCTACCATTCTATGATTCTATGACCCTGAAGGTCCCTTCCAACTCTACCATTCAAGCACATTGTGGTTTTGTCATCATTTTGTTTGGGTGTCTTCAGCACTTCCGGTTGAGTTTATCAGTACATTGGGGCATCTTCATCAGTACAAGGGGCTGTTTTCATCAGTTCATTGGGGTCTGTTCATCAGTACTTCAGGGTGTCTTCATCACTGCATCGGGATGCCTTTATTAATACATTGCGGTGACTTCATCAGTACATGGGGGTGTCTTAAGCAACTTTAAAAAATCCAGATAACTCCTTTAACCCCTTAGTGCTTTTTTCCATTTTTGTTTTCTCCTACTCCCTTTTAAAAAATCGTAGCTCCTTTATTTATCCATCGACGTCGCTGTATGAGGGCTTGTTTTTTGCAGGACGAGTTGTATTTTTCAATGGCACTATTTATTGTACCATATAATTTACTGAAAAACTTTTAAAAAATTCTTAGCGGAGAGAAATGGGGAAAAAAACGACATTCCACCATCTTTCGGTGCCTCCTGTTTCTACGGCGCACAAACTACAACAAAAACGACCTGATATTTTTATTCTATGGGTCAGTATGATTACTACGATACCAAACTTATATCGTTTTTTTTTTTTGCTGTAGTACTTGTATTTTTTTTTTTAAGATATTTAATTTTTTTCAATTATTTTCTACGGTCATTTTGTGCGCGAAATAACTTTTTTATTTTTCTGTCGACGTAGTTGTGCAAGGGCTCATTATTTGCGGGATGTCCTGTAGTTTTCGATAGTATCAATTTGGAATACATACAACTTTTTGATCGCTTTTATTGCATTTTTTCTGGAAGACAGGGTAACTAAAAAAGTGTATTTCTGGCATTCTTTTTTTTTTTTTTCAGACGACGTTCACCGTGCAGGAAAAATAATGCACTACTTTGATAGATCGGACTTTTACGGACGCAGCGATACCAAATACATATTTTTATTTTATGATTTAGATTTTTTAATAATTGATATGGCAAAAGGGGGGTGATTTAAACTTTTATAACTTTTTTTTTTACAATTTAAAAAACTTTATTGATCTTTTTTCTTACTTTAATTTGAAGTCCCCCTGGGGGACTTTAACATGCGATGCTTTGATCGCTCCTGCAGTATGACGTAATGCTATAGCATTACGTCATACTGCTTTTTTACAGGCAGTCTATCAAGCCACCCTGTGTGGATGGCTTGATAGGCAGTCTGCTAAGGCAGCCCTGGGGCCATTCATTAGGCCCCCAGCTGCCATGATACCTGCACGGCTCCCCCGATCTCACCGCAGGGGGGCCGTGCGGGACCCCCAAACAGCATTCAGGGGATTTAAATGCTGCTTTCAGAATTGACAGCGGCATTTAAAGGGTTAATAGCCGCGCTCGGCTATTGCCCGCGGGTGTCAGCTGTGATAAACAGGTGACGCCCGCGCTGTATGGAGGGAGATAGCGCCGCTGCCTCCCTCGATACACGTCCTGCAACAGCAGGACGTAGTTTTACGATAGCGCCGTCACGAAGGGGTTAAAGACCATTGATGTATTTGGATGGGTGTAGCCGGCTCCATACGTGGAGGGTGCCTACTCTGTGAAATGGGTGATACATGTCTCCAAAAAGTCAGGATCGGAACTGGCTCCGAACACAGCCCTTTACCCACTTAGATACTGCAGTCAATGCTGACCTTGGCATGTACCCCTTAGGCTAGTTTCACACAGCATATAAATTATGCTGTAAATCAACACCAAAATTCACATATGACTTTATGGCAGATACATGGATTTTACTTTTTATAGTGAAATGAATGAAACCTGGTAAAGAGAGCATGCTGTAGATGTGAAAATATGCAATATCACTCAAATCTGCAGTAGATTCTTACACTGATTCACTGAGGTTTTTTTAAAAAAAACCAAAAAAAACATTCACTAGCACTGTAGTGTACTTGGTTGAGGAATATTAGTGCAGACTCTGCTTCTGAAATTCCATAAGCAGTACATGATGTTTGAAAACAGCCATAAAATAAGGGCACTGACTATTAACCCATCATCTCCCTGTTAGCACAATGAAGTGCTACGGGTTTATCCTTGTGTCCCAAATCAGGGTTAGTACAAGCTGCTCAGAGAATCACTGGTCACACACTGCATTTGTGTAAATTGCAAATGATTCAGTTTATTTGTAAACCAGCCAAAGAATTTTTAGTCCTTTTAGACAAATACATTGATTGCGAGAATAACTGTCACCTGACTTAACTTGTTACGCTTCTTTATTATTAATTATTAAACTTAGCATGTGCAGTGATGTTAGTCTCTGTGCAAATTTCTTCTCTAGTTATGCGCTATTTACTAACTCATGAGATCGCTTATAGATTGGTAATCTATAAGCATTCCTGAGCTTATTTAAGATTTACATAGTTAAATATATGTATAGAAGATCAAATAATATAAAACCGATGCTAAAATGTTCTATTTGCTAAGTAGAGTACATTTTTAAATCAAAGTCCATATTTTTTTTTTACTTTGTTTTATTGATCACTTAATTAAATTAGGTATAAAAGTACATTCCATATGTCATTGTTGTTACTATGGCAGTAAACTCAATTACACAGTTGTCACTTTCTTCTTCGTATCATTTACAACTTCTATTTTCTGTTACATGTATCTCATACACCATTATAATGACAATAAAGCATTTTCCAATTTTCAGACAATGAAGAACCAATAAATAATGTCTGCGTTAGTATTGGTTTACTTTTGTGGTTATAAAGTGACATTAGTGTTATTGTACAGTAGTACAGTTATCTACCTAAATACCCCAAATTTTTAGAAGTTTAGCCGAGCAGCCCCCGTGCTGGTAAACAAACTTTTCATATGACAACACAGTATTGACCAGGCTTTTCCATCCTGATACGGATAGAGATTTGTAAGCCATCCATTTCAGGGCAACTACTTTCCAAGCCAAATACAATACCTCTCTCAAAAAGATTTGCATAAAATACAGTAATCAGAAGCGGAGCTCCAATGGTATATAGCGGTAAAGATTTATAATTAGTTAAATTAGGACAAGAACTCACCCCAACTGAACCGGTCCCACCATATCAAATAAAACAGTTCTTAAATTGCAGTTCAGAGATTCTTATATATCTAATTGAGTGCCCCTGCCCTTTACGGCATATAGGGCGCACCTCAAATTCATTACGTTGAAGATTGAATCAACATCGATATAACATCAAAAGGAAATTTCTACAACATAGTGTTTCCAAGCACTTCACATAACATCACGATTCAGACCCTTCAGAATTATCTATCACTCCACTTGAAAAAATTGCACTAGGTGAACATTCCAGACTAAAAACAAAAGAGATGTTCTATATATATAAATTCAATATGCTACACCCTACAGGCCTTAATGAAACTTTAGAAAAAATTTATTGAGATTTAAATTTTTTTTTTTTAAATGCCTTTTTGATATAAAAATATTAATAAAATAAAATATTTTTTAAAATATTTTTATGATGATAGGAAACTATTTTATAATGATAGGAAATAAGTATATATATATATAATATGTGTGTGTACAAGTATAATAATTTTCTACACATATAATTGTATTTTATCATTTTTATTTAATTCTTCTCATAATACGCTACATATAATAATTTGCTATGAGCACTAGTATTTTTTATTTCTCAGATTAATATCTGGCTACTCTGTACCCTGTTGCTCCAAATGGGATTAGTCTAACGTATTGGAATGCCAATATATGATACATTACATTATCACTTTATCATCATGTGATGTAGTGACACCACACCATCTAGCGTGTTTGCGCTGATTTGATTGCGCTTTCCCTGAGATGGCACTTATATTATGTAGGCGCTGTCTTGCCCATACCTAGGGACAGAGTTTATGTTCTTTCACTACATACATCATCACATGACCCCACTTAGTGAGGTGTCATGTGGATACATTACCTGGTATCCGCCCCCTGGAGCTGTTGTCACGTCATTTGATACCCGCCCCTCTGAGCTGCCGTCGCGCCGTCACGTGACACCGCGCCGACCGCCCGGACGTCATCACGTTTTGTGCAGTAACACATGACTGCACAGACGTCATCCTGAGCGACACCACGTGATCCTATTAGTTATTTACTCTCTGAAGCCTGACGGCGCACTGTTACGTGACGCCATGCCGGCGCCCAGTTAGCGTGAGAGGGTGCCAATCTCCACATGAACTTATGGGTGAAGTATTATGAAATGTTTATATATATATATATATATATATATATATATATATATATATATATATATATAATTTAAACATTTTTAGCCTACATCTGTTTTTAATTATGTCAATTACTGGAGGTTAACGCCCAAGGGAAGCGTGACTAGAACAGATTGCTTGTTTCTATTTGTGTGCCCATTATAAATACAGGTATGTTGTATATTGATGTCTATGCTTGAAAAAGGCTTAAGAATAAGCCGAAACGCGTCGCATTATATTAAATTGAATTTATAAAGAACAATCTCCCTGCAGTTATCTTGATACTGTCCTGGATATGAGGGGTGCCAAGGGACCGGCACCCCCAAACAAGTAAGATCCTGACACTTTTATTTGTATAGTACAATGGAGCGCTGAGGGTTTTTTTTCCTTTTTTGATTACAAAAAGATTTGCATGTGATGAGGCCATTGTTCCTCCTCCACCAAGCCAAATATTGCTATTTTAAGATCCAGAGTGATTGTATATAAAGAGGACAAAAGCTCAGGCAAAAATGTAGTCCAGTAGTCCCTGATGTCTGGGCAGTCCAATAACCTACTTCAAAAGTCAGCATTCACACTGTGACATCTATGACCCTCTGATGTCTGAGTCCTGCGCATTCTATGTAGTCGTATGGCTGTGGGATAAGATTGATGTACTTTATATAGTTGTATTACTCTATTATTTACTGCTGGGCATACCAACAAATTGAATTGCTAGTGCTTTGTTTTAATAGTACCATTATAGTGGCATCGTAGAGAGTTCTTTTCCAGGGTATCGCATAACAGAGGGGAGAGCTGATCCCCATTTTGCAGTACCGCTGCTTAGTAAAGAAAAGCTTCTTTTTGGTTTTAGTGTATATTTGGTGTTTGTAGAGCCTCGTAGGCCAAGACAATTTATTTTAGTAATTTCAGTTGGTTGGGTTACATATTTTTTTTAGCCTCTGCCAACTGTCATTCTAATAAAAATCATAGAATGGTAGAGCTGGGACCTCCAGGGTCATCTAAATTAAATAATATATTTGAGAACCTCGCTGTTAGAAGGGGAAAGAAAGAACACAGACAAAAAAATCAGAAGGCAAGTAGAGGAGCAAGAGACACTGATCCCAAACCAAAATGTTTTTACACAAATGCACAGAGCATGGGAAACAAACAAGAAGAACTGGAGCTCCTAACACAGGAAGAGAAATATGATGTCATAGGCATCACGGAAACTTGGTGGAATGATACACATGATTGGAACACAAGGCTCGAAGGATACAAATTATTTATAAGAAACAGAACAAAAAAATGGGAGGAGGTATTGCATTGTATGTTAGGAAAACATTAATCTCCACAAGGATTCAAGCTTCAGAGCATGGTAGTTCTGTAGAAACTGGGTAAGAATACAAGGAGAGAACAGAAAGGACACCATTGTAGGCATTCACTATAGGCCACTGGGACAAGCAGAAGATATTGATGAACTCTTTCTACATCAGATGGTCAAGCTCTCAAAAAAGCATGACATAGTGATTATGGGGGATTTTAACTATCCAGACATTTGTTGGGAATCTCTCTCAGATAAAAGTAATGGATCCAACAAATTCTTATCCGCTCTTGCTGACAACTATATCTTTATCTTCAAATGTATCTGGGTCCTTGGGAGGCAGTGATCATGCTATCCTTGAATTTTGCCTAAAAAGGGTAGGAAGACTTGAGAAAACTTAGATCTCAAGTTTGGATTTCAGAAAGGCAGATTTTAATGAACTCAGAAAGAGGGTTGGAAGAATCGAATGGCTGGATGTTCATAAGGACAGAAATGTCCAAAAAGGTTGGGAAATATTGTGAAATGAGATCCTCAAAGCACAATTGTTAACAGTCCATAAAAAAAGGAAGAATCGGAAGCATTTAAAGAAACCAGGATGGATGAACACAGAACTTGCACACATGTTAAAAAAGAAGAAAAATATGTTTATCAAATAGAATACCTAAAGAAGAATATAATGCCATCTGCAGAAACTGTAGGGCAAGTGTCAGGAAAGCTAAAGCTAATAATTAGAGATGAGCGAGCACACTCGTCCGAGCTTGATGCTCATTCGAGTATTAGGGTACTCGAGATGCTTGTTACTCGAGACGAACACCACGTGGTACTCAAGTCAATTGCATTTCCCTTCCCCGCATGTTTAGGGCCATTTTCTAGCCAATAAACATGCAGGGAAGGCCTTACCACTTTCTGCTGTGACGTACCAGCCCTCCCCCCCCCCCCCCACAGGGCTGGGCCAATCAGGTGACCATCGAATACTTAAAGTGGTCCCGCCAGCGGCTCGCCTCAGACGCATGCTGGAAGTGGTTAGGGAAAGTGCTGATGCTTATACAGGGAAAGTGTTAGAGTAGGATTCTGTCTTCAAGAACCCCAACGGTCCTTCTTAGGGCTACTCCTCATCGTTTGCATTACAGTTGTGGCTGGCTGGGAGCAGGAGTGCACCATTTTTTTAATTACGCATCTAGGCCTGTTCCCAGCTTTTCAGGTATTATAGTGTTCTCAGTCTGCAGTGCATTAGACCGAGGTCTCACCGTGAAACAGCACTCTAATATTTCCTAGGCTACTGCAAAGTATTTCAGTTATACCGTTCTCAGTTTGCCGTGCATTACGCAGAGTTTAGGGACAGAGCTGCTGAGATAGGGAAAGTTTTACTAAAAAGATCCTCTCTATAAGAACCCTAGCGGTCCTTCTTAGGGCTACTTCTCACTGTGTGCCTTATAGTTGTGGCTGACTGGGAGCAGTAGTGCACCAATTTTTTTTTCTTTTACCCATCTAGCCCTGTGCAGAGCCTTTCAGTTATACCATTCTCAGTCTGCAGTGCACTACACCGAGGTCCCACAGTGAAACAGAAATCTAATATTTCCTAGGCTACTGCAAAGTATTTCGGTTAAACTGTTCTCAGTCTGCAGTGCATTACGCAGAGTTTAGGGACAGAGCTGCTGAGATAGGGAAAGTTTTACGGTAGGGATTCTCTCTACAAGAACCCCAACGGTCCTTCCTAAAGCTACTCCTCACCGTGTCCATTATAGTTGTGGCTGGCTGGAAGCAGTAGTGCACCAACTTTTTTTTACCCATCTAGCCCTTTGCAGAGCCTTTCGGTTATACCATTCTCAGTCTGCAGTGCATTACACCGAGGTCTCACCGTGAAACAGAAATCTAATATTTCCTAGGCTACTGCAAACCCTTTCAGTTATACCGTTCTCAGTCTGCAGTGCATTACGCAGAGTTTAGGGACAGAGCTGCTGAGATAGGGAAAGTTTTACCGTAAGAATCCTCTCTACAAGAACCCCAACGGTCCTTCTTAGGGCTACTCCTCACTGTGTGCATTATAGTTGTGGCTGGCTGGGAGCAGTAGTGCACCAATTTTTTTTTACCCATCTAGCCCTATGCAGAGCCTTTCAGTTCTACCGTTCTCAGTCTGCAGTGCATTAGACTGAGGTCTCACCGCAAAACAGTACTGTAATATTTCCTGGGCCACTGCAAACTATTTCAGTTATACTGTTCTATGTCTGCAGTGAATTAGACAGAGGTCTCACCGCTAAACAGTACTCTAATATTTCCTGGGCCACTGCAAACTATTTCAGCTCTGTCACTGTGCAGAGCTTCTCACACTAACCGTTCCTTGGCGGGGGGGGGTTTGAGATACCCGCAGTTACCAGCACTATCCACTGGCTTTAGAGTCTTCTCCCACTCCATACACCCTCTCTTATCTACAAGTCGCTGTGAGCGGTAAATTACCCCTAGGTATCAGCGCAAGACAGGT
Organism: Eleutherodactylus coqui; assembly: GCA_035609135.1. NCBI lineage: Eukaryota > Metazoa > Chordata > Amphibia > Anura > Eleutherodactylidae > Eleutherodactylus > Eleutherodactylus coqui. The sequence continues at coordinate 119,015,630 of CM069407.1, read as the reverse complement.
TAATTTTTTCAAGTCACAGCATAGAGCCTCCGCTATCTACAAGTCTCTGTGTGCGGTGAATTAGCCACAGTTGTCAGCACTATACAGTGGGCTAATTTATTTGGGCCCTGCTCTATCCTCAATCCACCATGACGAGGAGTATTGGTAAGGGTCAAGGACGTGGACGCGGGTGTCCTAGCAAGGGTGTGGGCACAGGCCGAGTTCCTGGGCGGGGTGAATCACAGCCGGCTGCTGAGGGATTAGGAGAGAGGCAAGTTTCTGGCCTCCCCAGATTCATATCACAATTTGCGGGTCCGCGTGGTAGTTGTTTATTACAAACAGAGCAGTGCAAGCACGTCCTGTCGTGGATGGCAGAGAACGGTCCAGCAATGTATCGACCACCCAGTCTTCTACGCAGTCCACTAATCCCGACCTAGGGACTGCAACTCTGAATCCTCTGGCTGCTCCTCCTCACTCCATGAAAATGACATATTCTGAGCATGCAGACTCCCAGAAACTGTTCTTAGGTCCCTGCCCTGAGTGGGAAAAAATGGTTCCTCTCTCACCTGAGGAGTTTGTTGTGACTGATGCCCAACCTTTGGAAAGTTCCTGCAGTCCGGGTGATGAGGCTTTCAGTCAGTGAGGTAGTAGTAAGGGCAGTAAGTCTGAGGGAGGAGCGCACAGAGGATTCGGAGGAAGAGCTGCTGGACGATGAGGTGACTGACCCCACCTGGCTTGCTAAGCCTACTGAGGACAGGGCTTCAGAGGGGGAAGCAAGTGCAGCAGCAGGACAGGTTGGAAGAGGCAGTGGAGTGGCCAGGGGTAGAGGTAGGGCCAGAGCGAAGAATCCTCCAACTGTTTCCCAAAGCACCCCTTCGCGGCAACCCTCTGTGCAGAGGGCTAGGTGTTCAAAGGTGTGGATGTTTTTTAGAGTGCAGACAACTGATGAACTGTGGTGTGCAAATTGTGTCACACCAAGATCAGCCAGGGAGCCACCACTACCAGCCTAACCACCACCAGCATGCGCAGGCATATGATGGCCAAGCATCCTCCAAGGTGGGACGAAGGCCATGCACCCACCCGCTCACCTCCACGGTCCTTCACTCCATCCAGCAATGTCTCTCAGTGCAGCGTTCAGCTGTCGCTAACACAAGCAATGGAGCGAAAGCGAAAATACGCCACTACCCACCCGCATGCATAAGCTTTAAACATGCACATTCCCAAATTTATCAGCCTGGAGATGCTTGGCTTGTGGTAATGGAGGCTTTCAAAAACATGATGGCGGCGGCGGTTCCGCACTACTTGGTCCCTAGTTGCCACTATTTTCCCGATGTGCTGTCCCCGCCATACACCAGCACGTCTCCCGCAACATAAATCGTGCCCTCACCAACGCGGTTACTGGGAAGGTCCACCTAACCACGGACACGTGGACAAGTACTGGTGGCCACTATATCTCCCCACATTGGGTGAACATTGGGTGAACTTGGTGGAGGCTGGGACCGAGTCAGAGCCTGGGACCGCTCACGTCTTACCCACACGCAGAATAGCAGGCCCTACCTCGGTGCTGGTATCTGCTGCGTTTTATGCCAACTCCTCCAACCCCCCCTCCTCTGCCCCCTCTACCTATCAATTGAGAAGTGTGAGCACGTCGTCAGCAGTTGGTAGCATGTGGCGCGGCAGTACAGCGGTGGGCTGAAACTAATCAGCTTAGGTGAATGGAGGCACACGCCCCCCCGAGCTGTTGCAGGGTCTGACAGAGCAGGCCGAACTCTGGCTTTCATCGGTGAGCCTCCAACTGGACATGGTTGTGTGTGACAACGGCCGTAACCTGGTGGCGGCTCTGCAGCTCGGCAGCCTCACACACATGCCATGTCTGGCCCACGTCCTCAATCTGGTGGTTCAGCGGTTTCTGAAAAACTACCCCTACTTGTCTGATCTGTTCAGCAAGGTGCAGTGCGTCTGCGCACATTTCCGCAAGTCCACAGACGCTGCCACCCTGAGGACCCTGGCACGAACTTGCGCTGTACGCCCTGGAGGTGCTGGCCTGCCCTGCCGCTAGCGTCTTGTCAGAGAGGGTGTTTAGTGCAGCTAGGGGAATCATCACGGATAAGCATACCCGCCTGTCAACAGCCAGCGCCGACATGCTTACACTCATAAAGATGAGCAAAGGCTAGATTTCCCCAGACTTCTCTTCTCCAAAGGCAGAAAGCAGCGGATCCTAATGATTCTTTTCGCTGCAACAGGAGAAAAATACATCCTCTATCACGACAAAAAAAGGGGAATTAGTTTTGTCAATCCCTCGCGGATATTATACTTCTCCTCCTAAAACAACATGTCATCATGGTGAACTGCCAATTTTTCTGTGGCCGAAAAGACTCCAATTTTTAAAAGTTTCAAACGTTTTTATACTTTAACTGAAAACAATTTTTTTCGGAGGGCTGCCTTCTGGCTCTGTTACAAATTAAGCAACAGTGAGCTGTATATTTAAAAAATGTTTCTGGGTTTCACTTACCCTCGCGGTTGATCACTTTTTCAGGGGTACACTTGTACTCTTGGTACACCAATTTTTCAGGCCCTTGCCTATACTGTTATCTCACTAATTTTTCCGGCCCTCACCTACACTCTTGGTAGCCAAATTTTTTCAGGTGTTCGCCTATATTCTTAGTACACCAATGTTTTAGGGGTTCCCCTACACTCTTGCTACAGAAATGTAACAGGGGTCCTCCTATACTCTTGCTACAGAAATGTTACTGGAGTCTGCCTATACACTTGCTACTGAAAGCTTTGAGGGGTTCGCCTATACTCTTGCTACATAAATGTTACTGGGGTCCACCTTTACTCTTGCTACAGAAATGTTACTGGGGTCCACGTATACACTTACTACTAAAAGGTTTGAGGGGTCCGCCGCAACTCTTACTACATAAATGTTACTGGGGTCCGCCTATACTCTTGCTACAGAAATGTTACTGGGGTCCACCTATACACTCGCTACTGAAAGGTTTGAGGGGTCCGCCTGTACTCTTACTACATAAATGTTACTGGGGTCCGCCTATACTCTTGCTACAGAAATGTTACTGGGGTCCGCCTATACTTACTGCATAAATGTTACTGGGGTCCGCCTATACTCTTGCAACAGAAATGTTTCAGGGGTCCGCCTATACACTTGCTACTAAAAGGTTTGAGGGGTCCGCCTATACTCTTGCAACAGAAAAGTTTCAGTGGTCCGCCTATACTGTGGGTGCACAAAGGTTTCCCATTGCGGTGTCAGCTGCCTGACACATACACAGAATGAAGTGTGTGGGGACACATGGATTTCCCATAGCTATTGTAACTCAAGGCACCTTGGGTAACACAAAGTGGAGGCTGGGACCGAGCCTGACCCGCTCACATACTTCCCACACAGAGTATTGTGGGTCCTATCTCGGTCATGGTTTCTTGGCCCTATTATGCCGCCTCCTCCTCCTGCTTGGGGTCTGGGGATCAGCACTGGACAACATGTATTTGATCTTGTGTTATCAGTTATCTGAGACAGTGGTTTGGGCCAAACAAAAGGAGCGTTACAGCATTAATGAGACGTTCACAGCTGTACTAGCATCCGAGTCTGCTTGAGGCCCATGATTGAGGGTGTGGGCAGAGGCCAAGGTCCTGGGTGGGGGGGGGGGAGAATCAACTGTGCCAGGTTTGGCCTGTGGAATTTTTTTGTGGTTCATCCAGTCTTGGAACAATGAAAGCAACCGCTTTATGCCCACAATTACTGAGGGTGTGAGCCAAGGCCGAGGTCCTTGGCAGGGTGAAACTGCCTTGTTTGGGTGCTATGATTTCTTTATGTGTAATATTATTCTCTTTGAGTTTCATGGGCTTACCCATGCTGTGGGTGCACAAAGACTTCCGATTGCGTTGTTTTACCTGTCTGGCAGAAATACACTTACTGACTTGGCTAGGGTGCTGACAGCTTTCCCATTGCGTTGTTTTACCTATCTGGCACAAATACACTGAATGACTAGGGCAGAAGTATGGGCTGAGGTCCTTGGCGGGGTGAAGCTTTACCATGTTTGGGCACTCTCTTTTCTTCATGTTTAATACTGTCTTTGAGTTTCATGGTCTCGCCTATGCTGTGGGCGCACAAAGGCTTTCCCATTGCATTGTTCAGATATCTAACACATACAAAGAATGAATTGGGCAGAAATGTGGACCGAGGTCCTTGGTGGGTTGAAACTCTGCCATGTTTGGGCACTCTCTTTTCTTCTTGCGTAATACTGTCCCTGGGTTCCAGGGGCTTGCCTATACTGTGGGTGCACAAAGGATTCCCCATTGCGTTGTTCAGCTATCTGACACATACAAAGAATGAATTGGGCAGAAATGTGGGTCGAGGCCAAGATGCTTGGTGGGGTGAAACTCTGCCATGTTTGGGCACTCTGATTTCTTCATGTGTAATACTGTCTTTGAGTTTCATAGGCTCGCCTATGCTGTGGGTGCACAAAGATTTCCCATTGCGGTGTTTTACCTATCTGGCACAAATACACTGACTGACTTGGGTAGGGCGCAGAAGGCTTTACCATTGCGGTGTTCAGTTATCTGACACCTACACAGAATGAATTGTGTAAGGGACACATGGATTTCCCATTGCTATGTAACTCGCGGCACCTTAGGTCACACAAGGTGGAGGCTGTGACCGAGCCTGACCCTGGGCCCGCTCACGTGCTTCCCACACAGAGTATTGTGGGTCCTACCTCGGTCATGGTTTCTCGTCCTTATTATGCCACCTCCTCCTCCTGCTTCGGGTGTGGGGATCAGCCTAACCCCAGTTATCCGAGATACTGGATTGGAGCATTCACAAAAAGCGTTAGTGATTTCATGCGACTTTCACAGGGTCACCGTATACTTGTGGTGGCTACTTTTCCGACATCTCCTGCTTCAAACCAATCTTTGGTATTAGTATGTGCTGCTGCATTGTGGAAATGTGTAGAAGTGCTGGCACCTGAGTCCCCTTTATGCCCATGTTTGCGGCTCCTGACAATTTTGTGATGGATGCGGCACGGGATTGGAATGATGATCGTATGTTAATTTATTATCATCAATTGTCATCAGCATTGTGGGCTATCGCCCACACTTTTAAAGAGGGTCGCTGCCTGGCCCTGCCAACCCTCTGCAGTGTGTGTCTCCGGCTCCTCCTCATCGCAGACGCACTTATAAATTGACATGAGGGTGGTGTGGGTATGAAGTGAGCGTGTGGCATGAGGCCAGCTGAACGCTGCACAGGGAAAATTTTGGGTGCGCTGTTGACGCAGCGTTGTGCGGGGGGTTGGACAGCAATACCAGCATGTAACCCGGTAGAAGAGGCAGCGGTGTCACCCGCAGGCGGTGATTGTCCTTGGTTGGAGCTAGTGTGGTGCTTAGCTAAGATGTGCCAGTGCGTGTGCCTTGCTAATGAGGGTCTGTCCCAAGTAAATAGTTAGGGGGGTGACCGCCAGGCTCTTGCCCCCATTTTGGCTTATTAGTGGGACCTGGGAGCCTCAGATGCAGCTATGCATGCTGCCCCTGCCATTCCCTATCCGTTTCAGTGGTGTTTCCATGACTTTCTAATGTTTTCAGGTGTTTCACAAATCATCCCCAATGCGGAGCATCAGTCCCATACAAAAATGCTCGAGTCGCCCATTGACTTCAATGGCATTCATTACCCGAAACGAGCTCTCGAGCATTAGGAAAAGTTCAGCTCAAGTACTGAGCACCCGAGCATTTTGGTGCTCGCTCATCTCTACTAATGAATTGAAGCTTGCAACAGAGGCCAAAAGCAAAAACAGGGTTTGGGGGGTATATCAAAAGCAAAAGAAAAGTCAAAGATGCTATTGGATGCTTACAAGATGAATATGACGAATTGGTTAAGAATGATCTTGAGAAGGCCGAACTTTTAAATTCCTATTTTGTATCTGTTTTTTTTTCATAAAGTAGATGGAACATCAACTCATCTTCTCTGTGCTATTGGGGGAATAAAAGAATGCAGGCTATCTGTAAGTAGAGAGATGGTGAGGAAACACTTAGCTAACTTAAATGAATTCAATTGTCAAGGTCCAGATGAATTACCATCCTAGGATACTAAAGGAAGCAGTGAGGTAATTGCTGAACCACTCTCCGTAATCTTTGAAAATTCCTGGCGAACAGGAGAAGTCCCAGAAGATTGGAAAAGGGCAAATGTTGTCCCTATCTTCAAAAAAGGGAAGAAGGTGGATCCTGGAAACTACAGGCCTGTAAGCATGACTTCCCTACCGGGAAAGATCTTTGAACAAATTTTTAAACAACATGTATGCACGTACTTGGATGAAAATGGAGTAATTAACCAGAGCCAGTATGGGTTTGTAACAAACAAGTCATGCCAGAATAATCTAATTTCCTTCTATGATAGTATCATCCATTGGGCTGATCAGGGAAATGTGGTGGATATAGTTTATCTTGACCTTAGTAAAGTATTTGACAAAGTATCTCATACCATACTTATTGAAAAATTGACCAAATATGGGATTGACAAGGCAACTTTTAGGTGGATTCAGAACTAGCTGAATGATCGTACTAAAAGAGTGGTCATAAATGGCTGCACATGCAAGTGGAAGAATGTATCAAGTGGGGTACCACAAGGCTCTGTCCTAGGCCCAGTGGTGTTCAATATTTTTATAAATGATCTGGAGGAGGGAATTGATGGGAAACTGATCAAATTTGCTGATGACACAAAGCTAGGAGGAATAGCTAAGGAAGAGAGAGTATTCCAAAAGATCTAGAAAAGCTTGCACAGTGTGCAGCGACTAACCGAATGGTATTTAACAAGGAGAAATGCAAAGTCCTACATCTGGGCAAGAAAAATGAAAAAAGCATGCAGAGAATGGGAGGAATTGAGCTAAGCAGCACATGTGAAAGAGACTTGGGTATACTAATAGATGATAGACTGAACATGAGTCAACAATGTGATGCAGCAGCCAAAAAGGCAAACAGAATTCTGGAATGTATTCAGAGAAACATAGATTCTAGATCATGTGAGGTAATTATTCCCATCTTCCTTAGTCAGACCTCATCTGGAATACTGGGTCCAGTTCTGGGCACCCACTTGAAAAAAGGCATAGACAAACTGGAGCAAGTTCAGAGAAGAGTTACCAAGATGGTGAGTGGACTGCAAATCATGTCCTATGAAGAACAGTTAAAGGATCTGGGAATGTTTAGCTTGCAAAAAAGAAGGCTGAGCGGAGACTTAATAGCGGTCTGCAAATATCTGAAGGGCTGTCACAGTGCAGAGGGATTAGCCCTATTCGCATTTGCACAAGGAAAGACTAGAAGCAATGGGATGAAACTGAAAGGGAGGAGACACAAATTAGATATTAGAAAAAACTTTCTGACAGTGAGGGTAATCAATGAGTGGAACAGGTTACCATGGGAAATGGTGAGTTCTCCTTCAATGGAAGTGTTCAAACAAAGGCTGGACAAATATCTCTGTGAGATGATTTAGTGAATCCTGCATTGAGCAGGGGGTTGGAACCGATGACCCTGGAAGTCCCTTCCAACTCTTCCATTCTATGATTCAGTGCAGGATTCACTAAATTATCCCAGACAGATATTTGTCCGGCTTTTGTTTGAACACTTCCATTGAAGGAGAACTCACCACCTCCCATGGTTATTCGTTCTACTCATTAAGCACCCTCACTGTCACCCCAATATAAGTCACACAGTGTCATTTTCCCATAGTAACCGGTATCTTGACCCAATGGGAAACTTTCTGATACTAGTTTGCAAAATAAACTCCACCAGCTATAACTTAGTAAATGGTTTTTTTTGCACCCCAAATGACAAGTCAGACTTTTCTCACAGATTCTGAAAGAAATAGCTAAAATACCTGAGGAAACTTTGCTAATTGGAGTAGATTTTAACTGTGTTATAGACCTGTCTCTAGACTTTTCGGAGGCTGATAGATCTTCATCTCCTATTGTGCCGATCCTGCACAGAAAGGAGCACCACAACATATGGCGTTGCTTTTGTGGTTTTGTGGTTTCTCTCTGTCTCACGCCTGCTACTCCAGAATTGATATGTTTCTACTGCCGAGGGGGAAAGTAATGGGGGCTACTCGAACTGAGATCGGAGCCATCATGTGGTTGGACTATGCCCATGTATCCCTGACTCTACAGGAGAGGTTTAATCATTGCTATCCCTCCCTTGGAGACGTAATGAGTAGTTACTTAATCACCTTGTATATAAACAAGTCTTAAAGAATGAGCTAGAGATGTTTTTGCAGGGAACACATACTCGGTCCCTGATGTATTCACAATGTGGAACTCACACAAAGTCTATATGAAAGGCCTCCTCATAAAAATACAGTTCAAGAGTCAAAAAAAAGATGAAGAATTTAATCTCGTCAGGCCAAATGAACTCCATACACTCCCTAAATAAGGCCAAACCACAGAGAACAGAAGAACTATTTAAACTACATGCCAAAATTCAAAGCCTTTTGGTCGCCAAATATGATGTCTTTCCAAAAACTAAAAGTGCAATTTTATGTTCATGACAATTGAACAGGTACGACATTGGTGAAACAAGTAAAGGAGCTCCGAGCCAAGAACAGGATCAGATTCCTCCTAGACTCAGATGGTAAAAAAATCATACTCCCTCAAAAAATTGTAAACGTATTTGCAGCATATTACTCCTCATTATACAACCTAAAGAATGATTCAATCCTACATCAACGACAACGGGGAGAAATCCTAAGTGTCTTACAAAAACACCAACCTTCCCGGCCTATCTCCAGATCAGGTAGCCATTTTCTCAACACCAATCACTTCCCTTGAAGTTCTGGAGATCATTAAAATGCTGAAACTTCACAAATCCCCGAGCCCAGATGGGTTTTCCAATGGCTATTATAAGCTGTATGCCTCCTTTCTGGCCACTGCCTGGCGTCAGTGTTCAATGGGGCTATGGAAGTGGGTCAAAGGTATTGGAGGCATTACTTGTTACTATATCTAAATCTGGAAAGGAGAATACCTCCCCGGCTAACTTATATTCCATTTCCCATTGTAGTAACCGATGTCAAAATCTATGTCAAACTAATGAGTAAACGACTATTCTCAATACTTCCAACACTGGTTGCGACAAACCAGGTGGCATTTATCCCACAGAGGCAGGCTGCTAACGGAACCTGGAGGTTCCTGGACATAGGTTAGCTGAACAATGTAGGATTCCCGCTCTGCTCCTGGCCCTGGATGCAGAGAAAGCATTTGACTGGATACATTGGGGATATAAAATTTGGTTTTAGGGTGACTACCCAATAGCGTTTTTTTTCTGCTGCGAATTTGCTGCTATTTTTTCTTCCAATTGTCAATGGGACTTTCTAATGTTAAAAACGCAAAGTTGCGTTGCGTCGCGTCGCGTTGCGGTTTTAACATTAGGAAGTCCCATTGACAATTGGAAGAAAAAATAGCAGCAAATTCGCAGCAGAAAAAAACACTCTAGTGGGTAGTCACCCTCATGGGGCCTATTAAATTGATTATTCTCTCATTCTATTATTCAACATCAGCAAGAATCTTCTCCTCTGGATGCATATAAGAAACAGATAGCAAGAAAGCAAATCAAATCAATGTTCTATTTAAATTGACTGAAAAACTTCTGAATGTCTTGGGGGATGTCTTTTTGGAGAGACAGGAGAAATTATTTCAAGGTGGTGGTGAAAGGGCTGTCCAACTTTGGGTATGCTTGCAAGGTTGCAGGAGAACCCCCCACACACACACACACCTAGCAGGGGCTTCTGAAGTAGCTGCATGGGGAGTCTTTTTGGATGCTGGCCCTTTAGAATTAGAGGAGACCAGTTGAGAACCTGGGGCTCCTCTTTAATGCTTTCTCTGTGAATGTGATTGTGCTCCACTAGTCCAGGTGAAAAGGAATCTAGTGCAGATTTTTGGAGAGGACAGTTATCTACATGGAGCTCAAAGCTTCCAGTTTAGAGCTGTGTGGTTAAGATTCTGTGTCCTCCATGCCAGCATAGGACCCCGGAGGGAAAAAGTAAACATTTTTATAAATGATCTGGTGGAGGGAATTGATGGGAAACTGATCAAATTTGCAGATGACACAAAGCTAGGGGGGACACCTAACAATAGGGAAGAGAGAGAGTATTCAAAAAGATCTAGAAAAGCTTGAACAGTGGGCGGCAACTAAAGATTTAGACACAATGATAATCACTCAAAAGATGTCGCTCAAGCGACTTTTGAGCGATCAACGTTGTGTCCTTTTACCGCGCAAGATGAGCGATTACCTTGCGCTGCCAGCGGAGGATGCAGAAGACAAGCGGGGTGTTCCCGCTTGTCTTCTGCATCCAGCTGTTCTCTGCTCCGAGCACCCAGCTGTTATACAGCCAAGTGCTCGGAACAAAGACTGCAGAAGACAAGCGGGGTGTCCCCGCTTGTCTTCTGCATTCAGCTATTCCCCCGCTTCAGCGCCCGGCTGTTATACAGTCAAGCGCTCGGAGCGGAGGATGCAGAAGACAAGCGATAATCGTTGTGTCTTAATGGGCCTTAACAGAATGATATTTAACAAGGACAAATGCAAAGTCCTACATCTGGGTAAGAAAAATGAAAAAAGCACATACAGAATTGGAGGAATTGGGCTAATCAGCAGCACATGTGAAAAAGAGTTGGGCATATTAATAGATCATAGACTGAACATGTGTCAACAATGTCATACAGCAGCCAAAAAGGCAAACAGAATTCTGGGATGTATTAAGAGAAGCACAGAGTCTAGATCACGTGAGGTAATTCATAGAATCATAGAATGGTAGAGTTGGAAGGGACCTACAGGGTCATCTGGTCCAACCCCCTGCTCATTGCAGGATTCACTAAATCATCCCAGAGAGATATATGTCCAGCCTTTGTTTGAACACTTCCATTGAAGGAGAACTCAACACTCCCATGGTAACTTATTCCACGCATTGATCACCCTCGCTATCAGAAAGTTTCTTCTAATATCTAATTTGTGTCTCCTCTAGAGATGAGCGAGCACCAAAATGCTCGGGTGCTCATTGCTCGAGTCGAACTTTCCGCGATGCTCGAGGGTTCGTTTCGAGTAACGAACCCCATTGAACTCAATGGGTGACTCGAGCATTTTTGTGTATTGCCGATGCTCGCTAAGGTTTTCATTTGTGAAAATCTGGGAAATTGAAGAAAGTGATGGGAACGACACAGAAATGGATAGGGCAGGCGAGGGGCTACATGTTGGGCTGCATCTCAAGTTCCCAGGTCCCACTGTTAAGCCACAATAGCGGCAAGAGTGCCCCCCCCCTCCCAACAATTTTTACTTCTGAAAAACCCTCATTAGCAAGGCATACCTTAGCTAAGCACCACACTACCTCCAACAAAGCACAATCACTGCCTGCAAGACACTCCGCTGCCACTTCTCCTGGGTAACATGCTGCCCAACCCCCCCGCACGACCCAGTGTCCACAGCGCACACCAAAGTGTCCCTGCGCAGCCTTCAGCTGCCCTCATGCCACACGCTGGCCTCATAGCCACACCACCCTCATGTCTATTTATAAGTGCGTCTGCCATGAGGAGGAACCGGAGGCACACACTGCAGAGGGTTGGCAGGGCCAGGCAGCGACCCTCTTTAAAAGGGGCAGGGCGATAGCCCACAATGCTGTACAGAAGCAATGAGAACTCCAATCCTGTGCCACCTCCGTCAGGAGCTGCAAACGTGGGCATAGCAATGGGGAATCCATGTGCCACACAGTATTCATTCTGTCAAGGTTTCGCATAGCTCAATCGACACTGCAAGGGGAAAGCCGTCTACGCTCTGCCCCCTACCCAAGTCAGTCAGTGTCTTTGTGCCAGACAGGTCAAACACCGCGATGGGAGCTAAGTTTGCACCAACAGCATAGGTGGGTCCTAGGAAACCCAAGACATGAACAAAAAATTGATCTGAGTGGCCAAACATGGCAGACTTGCACCGCGCCCACGACATAGGCCTCGGCCCACAGCTTCAGCAATCCTAGGCAGGAAGCGGACTTTCACTGCACCCAGGACACAGGCCTCTGCACAAACCCTCAGCAATTGCGGGCCTACAGCGGACTCCAATGCTAGCGTAGCTGTGCACGTCTCATTAGCGCTGTACTGCTCCTGTAGTTTGTCCCAATGCAGTGCCCCGGATAGTAGAGCTAACGTCAGATTAAATACAGGTGGGCTTCGGCCCACACTGCATGCCCCAGTCAGACCGGGGTTTTTTATAAATAGTCACAGGCAGGTACAACTCCGCAATGGGAATTCCGTGTGCACCCACAGCATGGGTGGCTCCCTGGAACCCACCAGCGGAACATAAACAAATCCCATTGCAGTGCACAGCACAGCTGAGGTAACTCCAGATTAAATGCAGGTGGGCTTCGGCCCACACTGCATGCCCCAGTGTGACCGGGGTTTTTAATACATAGACACTGGCAGGTACAAATCCCTAATGTGAAGTCCCTGTGGACCCACAGCATGGGTGGCTCCCTGGAACCCATCGGCGGTACATAAATGTATCCCATTGCAGTGCCCTGCTCAGCAGAGCTAACGTCACATACAATACAGGTGGGCTTCGGCCCACAGTGCATGCCCCAGTCAGACTAGTAATATGTACCTTAACAGTAACCGCGTTGGTGGGAAATGGCCTCGCCACCATCATGTCTTTGGGAAGCCTCCGTTTCCACACCACAGTGACATAGCATTAGCAGCGGTATAGTCCGAGCCCAGGATTAGTAACATTTCAGCGGTAGCATTAGGGACTGGCCCCAGTAACATATCACTAGTGAGACTAGTAATATGTACCTTAACAGTAACCGCGTTGGTGGGAAATGGCCTCGCCACCATCATGTCTTTGGGAAGCCTCCGTTTCCACACCACAGTAACATAGCATTAGCAGCGGTATAGTCTGAGCCCAAAATTAGTAACATTTCAGCGGTAGCATTAGGGACAGGCCCCAGTAACATATCACTAGCAGCAGTATAGGGGTAGCACAGTCTTAGTTCCATTTCAGTAGTAGTAGCAGTCAAGACAGGCCCCAGTAACAATTCCGAAGCAGCAGTATAGGGGGAGCACAGTCTTAGTTCCATTTCAGTAGTAGTAGCAGTCAAAACAGGCCCCAGTAACAATTCCGAAGCAGCAGTATAGGGGGAGCACAGTCTTAGTTCCATTTCAGTAGTAGTAGCAGTCAAGACAGGCCACAGTAACATTCCCGTTACAGCAGTTTAGGGAGATAACAGTCTCTTTCACATTTCAGTAGTTGCAGTATAGACAAGGCCCCAGTTCCATTTATGTAGCAAACGTGTAGGCCAACCCCACACACCTTGCTGTAGCATGAGTGCAGGCGAAGCCCATAAAAATTACTAGGATTACACTGTAGGCGAGGGCCAAAAAAAATTGGTGTACCAACAGTACTAATGTACCTCAGAAAAATTGCCCATGCCCAACCAAGAGGGCAGGTGAAACCCATTAATCGCTTTGGTTACTGTGGCTTAATTTGTAACTAGGCCTGGAGGCAGCCCAGTTAAAATAAAAATTGGTTCAGGTGCAAGTTTCAACGCTTTAATGAGCATTGAAACGTATAAACATTGTTTACAAAAATAATATGACTGAGCCTTGTGGGCCTAAGAAAAATTGCCCGTTCGGCGTGATTACGTGACGTTTCAGGAGGAGGAACAGGAGGAGGAGGATGAATATAATACACAGATTGATGAAGCTAAAAGGTCCCCGTTTTTTATGGTGATAGAAAACAATGCTTCCATCCGCGGGTGCAGCCTACGTATTGCTTAGGTATCGCTGCTGTCCGCTGGTGGAGAAGAGAAGTCTGGGGAAATCCAGGCTTTGTTCATCTTTGAGTGTAAGCCTGTTGGTACTGTCAGTTGACAGGAGGGTACGCTTATCCGTGATGATTCCCCCAGTCGCACTAAACACCCTCTCTGACAAGACGCTAGCCGCAGGACAAGCAAGCACCTCCAGGGCATACAGCGCGCGTTCAGGCCACGTGTCCAGCTTCGACACCCAGTAGTTGTAGGGAGCAGAGGCGTCACGGAGGATGATCGTGCGATCGGCTACGTACTCCCTCACCATCCTTTTACAGTGCTCCCGCTGACTCAGCCTTGACTGGGGAGCGGTGACACAGTCTTGCTGGGGAGCCATAAAGCTGGCAAAGGCCTTGGAGAGTGTTCCCCTGCCTGCGCTGTACATGCTGCCTGATCTCCGCGTCTCCCCTGCTACCTGGCCCTCGGAACTGCGCCTTCTGCCACTAGCACTGTCGGATGGGAATTTTACCATCAGTTTGTCCACCAGGGTCCTGTGGTATAGCATCACTCTTGAACCCCTTTCCTCTTCGGGTATGAGAGTGAAAAGGTTCTCCTTATACCGTGGGTCGAGCAGTGTGTACACCCAGTAATCCGTAGTGGCCAGAATGCGTGTAACGCAAAGGACACAAGAAAGGCATCCTAACATGAAGTCTGCCATGTGTGCCAGGGTACCTGTACGCAACACATGGCTGTCCTCACTAGGAAGATCACTTTCAGGATCCTCCTCCTCCTCCTCCTCAGGCCATACATGCTGAAAGGATGACAGGCAAGCAGCATGGGTACCCTCAGCAGTGGGCCAAGCTGTCTCTTCCCCCTCCTCCTCATGCTCCTCCCCCTCCTCCTCCTCCAAAACGCGCTGAGATATAAACATGAGGGTGCTCTGACTATCCAGCGACATACTGTCTTCCCCAGCCTCCGTTTCCGAGCGCAAAGCGTCTGCCTTTATGCTTTGCAGGGAACTTCTCAAGAGGCATAGCAGGAGAATGGTGACGCTAATGATTGCAGCATCGCTGCTCACCATCTGGGTAGACTCCTCAAAGTTTCCAAGGACCTGGCAGATGTCTGCCAACCAGGCCCACTCTTCTGTAAAGAATTGAGGAGGCTGACTCCCACTACGCGGCCCATGTTGGAGTTGGTATTCCACTATAGCTCTACGCTGCTCATAGAGCCTGGCCAACATGTGGAGCGTAGAGTTCCACCGTGTGAGCACGTCGCACAGCAGTCGGTGCACTGGCAGATTAAACCGATGTTGCAGGGTCCGCAGGGTGGCAGCATCCGTGTTGGACTTGTGGAAATGTGCGCTGACCCAGCGCACCTTTTCGAGCAGGTCTTACAAGCATGGGTAGCTTTTCAGAAACCGCTGAACCACCAAATTAAAGACGTGGGCCAGGCATGGCACGTGCGTGAGGCTGCCGAGCTGCAGAGCCGCCACCAGGTTACAGCCGTTGTCACACACGACCATGCCCGGTTGGAGGCTCAGCGGCGAAAGCCAGTCGTCGGTCTGCTCTGTCAGACCCTGCAGTAGTTTGTGGGCCGTGTGCCTCTTCTCTCCTAAGCTGAGTAGTTTCAGCACGGCCTGCTGACGCTTTCCCACCGCTGTGCTGCCACGCAGCGCGACACCGACTGCTGGCGATGTGCTGCTGACACATCTTGATTGCGAGACAGAGGTTGCGTAGGAGAAGGAGGAGGAGGAGGGTGGTTTAGTGGAGGAAGCATACACTGCCGCAGATACCAGCACCGAGCTGGGGCACGCAATTCTGGGGGTGGGTAGGACGTGAGCGGTCCCAGGCTCTGACTCGGTCCCAGCCTCCACTAAATTCACCCAATGTGCCGTCAGGGAGATATAGTGGCCGTGCCCGCCTGTGCTTGTCCACGTGTCCGTTGTTAAGTGGACCTTGCCAGTAACTGCGTTGGTGAGGGCGCGTACAATGTTGCGGGAGACGTGGTCGTGCAGGGCTGGGACGGCACATCGGGAAAAGTAGTGGCGACTGGGAAACGAGTAGCGCGGGGCCGCCGCCACCATCATGTTTTTGAAAGCCTCCGTTTCCACAAGCCTATACGGCAGCATCTCGAGGCTGATCAATTTGGCTATGTGCACGTTTAACACTTGAGCATGCGGGTGCGTGGCGGCGTACTTGCGCTTGCGCTCAAACACTTGCGCTAGCGATGGCTGGACACTGCGCTGAGAGACATTGCTGGATGGGGCCGAGGACAGCGGAGGTGAGGGTGTGGGTGCAGGCCGGGAGACGGTCGTGCCTGTGTCCTGAGAGGGGGGTTGGATCTCAGTGGCAGGTTGGGGCACAGGGGGAGAGGCAGTGGTGCAAACCGGAGGCAATGAACGGCCTTCGTCCTACCTTGTGGGGTGCTTGGCCTTCATATGCCTGCGCATATGGCTCCCCGGCTGATCTTGGCGCGACAAACCTTGCACACCACAGTTCATCAGTCGTCTGCACTCTCAGTGAAAAACTGCCACACCTTTGAGCACCTTGGCCTCTGCAGGGTGACATGGCGCGAGGGAGCGCTTTGGGAAACAGTTGGTGGATTATTCGGTCTGGCCCTGCCTCTACCCCTGGCCACCGCACTGCCTCTTCCAACGTGCTCTGCTGCTGCACTTGCTTCCCCCTCTGAAGACCTGTCCTCAGTAGGCTTCGCAAACCAGGTGGGGTCAGTCACCTCATCGTCCAGCTGCTCTTCCTCCGAATCCTCTGTGCGCTCCTCCCTCGGACTTACTGCCCTTTACTACTACCTCACTGATAGACAACTGTGTCTCATCGTCATCGTCCTCCTCACGCACTGAAAGCTCTTGAGACAGTTGCCGGAAGTCCCCAGCCTCATCCCCCGGACCCCGGGAACTTTCCAAAGGTTGGGCATCGGTCACGACAAACTCCTCCGGAGGGAGAGGAACTATTGCTGCCCAATCTGGGCAGGGGCCCGAGAACAGTTCCTGGGAGTCTGCCTGCTCCTCAGAATGTGTCATTTTCATGGAGTGAGGAGGCTGGGAGGAAGGAGGAGCAGCAGCCAGAGGATTCAGAGTTGCAGCTGTGGACAGCGTAGAAGACTGGGTGGTCGATAGATTGCTGGATGCACTTTCTGTCATCCACGACAGGACCTGCTCACACTGCTCAGTTTCTAATAAAGGTCTACCGCATGGACCCATTAATTGTGAGATGAATCTGGGGACCCCAGAAACTTGCCTCTTTCCTAATCCCGCAGCAGTCAGCTGCGATACACCTGGACCAGGAACTCAGCCTGTGCCCACACCCTGACTTGGGCCTCCGCATCCTGGCCCCGCCCACGTACTCTAGGCCTACCCCTACCCCTCAGCATGGTGTATTACGAGTAGAGCAGAAACAGAACGCTGTAATTAAATGTGCCGCTTATTGGCCTGTGGTTGGAGGCTGACTTCGCTTACGGAACGCACAGCAGAGCCAGGAAACAATTGTGCGCAAGCCTGTAGTGAGACCTAGGTTGCGTATGACTGAGCTACTGGAATTCACAGTGCAGAACCAGTCAAGTGGCCAAAGGCCAGTGGTAGGCCTTAAGTATTTTGCTTCTATTTTTTAAAATGGTGAGGTGAAAAACCAGACAGACACCGTATGCAGTGTATATTATGTATACTGTTTCCCTGTGGCGGGATGACGGCGATCATGTAACGGGCACAGCAGAGCCAGGAAACAATTATGCGCAAGCCTGTAGTGAGACCTAGGTGCATATGACTGAGCTACTGGAATTCACAGCGCAAAAGCAGTCAAGTGGCCAAAGGCCAGTGGTAGGCCTTAAGTATTTTGCTTCTATTTTTTAAAATGGTGAGGTGAAAAACCAGACAGACACCGTATGCAGCGTATATTATGTATATTGTTTCCCTGTGACGGGATGACAGCGATCATGTAACGGACACAGCAGAGCCAGGAAACAATTATGCGTAAGCCTGCTGTAACGCTTAGCTGGGTATTAATTAGCGACTACTACCCCCAGCAGACATGCAGTAAACTGAAGATGGTCACAGGCAGCCCAAATATAGTATTTTCCCCAATTTATTTGAAAAAGCCCACTGCCTATATAGCCAGTATACCTCTTTCCCTGTACCACTGTTCCTGCCTCACCAGTACTGCCCCTATACTCTGTAAAATGACTGCAGACTGAACGCTGTGATCTGCACGCCCGATATACAAAAAAAAATAATTGTGCAACACTGCTAAAAGTAGCCTCAACAGTACTGCACACGGTCAGATGTGGCCCTAAGAAGGACCGTTGGGGTTGTTGAAGACTGAAATAACACCTAACACTCTCCCTATAGCAGCTACAGCAAGACAGCACTGTCCCTGATCTCTCTCAGTGTGTATCTGTGGCAAGCCGCTGGCGGGGCAGATTTAAATACTCGGGTGTCATCTGATCTCCCCAGCCACTCACTGCAGGGGGGTGGGATAGGGCTGGAATGTCACAGGAGGAAGTTGTAATGCGCGCAATTTTCTCAGGGAAGGAAATGTAATGAAGTCGAGCACCGCGTGGTGCTCGTCTCGAGTAACGAGCATCTCGAACACCCTAATACTCGAACGAGCATCAAGCTCGGACGAGTACGCTCGCTCATCTCTAGTCTCCTCCCTTTCAGTTTCATCCCACTGCTTCTAGTCTTTCCTTGTGCAAATACAAATAGGGCTGATTCCTCCGCACTGTGTCAGCCCTTCAGATATTTGTCTTTTAGGTCTTCTTCTAGGCATGTGCTGACTGTTTCAGGACAAAAACACCTATAAACCAAAAGACAGAACAGGACCGGGAGTAGTAAAGAAACTGCGGGACGGACAGGCATACAAGGACAAGACAGGGGAACAGGCAATGAGACTACTGACAGGAAGAGTGCAAAGGCAGCAGAACAGCAAACCAAAGGACACTGGATAAAAGAAAAAATGCTGAAGCAGGAGCTAAGAAGGGTGTCAGAACAAACTCACAACAATTCTTAAATAGGAGGATAATTGCTATTTAAACTGCAGCTGGGCTATAAACAATGAGAGGTCTCACAAAGTCCACCTGAAGACAGAGAACCTCATCTGGACCTGAAGGTCGACAACTCTGCTCTTGATGCCATTTGTGGACAGGCGGACAGATTGAGCTATTTGGTTGTTTTGGAGGAGTGACATTGTCAGATCGTTGCTTTCTATTAGGTAAGCGAAAAAGAGATAAAACATTGTCATGACTGAATGAGGATCTCTGCATCACCTTTGCAAGATACTGTAGCGACCAAGACATCTCTGGCAGACCCTGCATGTTTTGAGGCACTGAGATGAGACAAACAGGTGGTATTGGAAGAAGGCACTTAGAATTGCAGGATAAGCCTCAATGTAACTCCCTCCCAGGGCTTCAATCCATAGTGGGATTATGTAGACAAAGTCAGGGCAGGCCTAGCAACAGGGCACTGGTGGATCTCAGAAGAACCAACAAGGACATTTTGCTGAGTGGAGAGGACCTACTTTCAGATCCAGCGGCTCTGACAAACTGGATGGTCTCGGAAAGGGTACTTCCACTCACAGCTGTCACCACTAGAGGTCTCTCCAGACGTCTGTTAGGAATTTTGCAGTGGTCCATCAAGGCCTGATGCCTGAAATTCCCTGCTAAACCAGAATCCAGACAGACTGACATGGGGAACTGCGTACCGGAGAACGATAATGTCACAAGTAATTACAAACCTGGAGAGGACTGGTTTATACCTAGGGTAGCTACTCCTACTTACCCTAGGCTTAAGAGTTTCTCTGATTTACAAGGACAGATTTGGACATTATGGCCCTGGGCCCCACAGTATATACACAACTTTTTGATGAGTCTGCATATGCTCTTCTCTAATAGTTTGAGCCTAACAACCTGCATGGGCTTAGGATCATTAGACAAAAAGTAGGCAGGACAAAAATCGGTGTCTGGTATTTGGGTGCCAGGCGGATCAACCTTTTTTTTCCTCGGTAGCCTCCTTAGTCCTTTCCTGGAACCGGAGATCAATTCTCGTGGCCAGGGAGATCAAGGCATCCAGGAAAGTCGGGACCTCACAACCAGCCAACTTGTCTTTGATGCGGCCCATCAAGCCCTCCCAGAATGCCGCTACCATGGCCTCATTGTTCAAACCCAACTCCGATGCCAGGGTATTAAACCTAATGGCGTATTGCCCCACGGTAAGATTACCTTGATGTAAATGTAACAGGGAGGAGAAAGCCAAAATAGTTAGACCAGGCTCATCCAACATCCTCTGAAACGTCTTCACAAATATACTTAAGTTATTTACCATAGGATCGTCTCTCTCCCAGAGAGGGTTCAGCCAGGCCAACGCCTGATCGGAAAGGTGGGACATCGTAAAGCCACTTTAGTGCGATCAGTAGCTAACTGGTGAGAAAAGAGCTTGAGGTGTAGCAAGCGCTGATTAATAAAACCACAGCATTGTTTAGCAGCTCCCTCATAACTTGGGATGGCAGATAATCGAGGTCCGGATCCAGTTGCAGAAACTGACTGTGGGACCAGAGTTGGAGTGGAGTTTGCTGTGGAAGACTGTGGTACCGCTGTGTCAGAAGATATGGAATTTAGGCGAGTGTTCAGATTGTACAAATATGACGGGATCTGTTCTTGGTGATCTCGCTGCTGAACCACTTCTTGAAACAAGTCTGAAATACCCCTGCAGGTGGGGTCAGCGGAATCCATGGCCTCAGAATACTGTTAGGATTATGGACGTGGAAGTACTGGATCAACCTACCGGGAAGGCAAAGGCCCAGTCCAACAAGGATGACAGCTGACCCTCTGGCAAATGGAGGTAAAGCTACCAGATGACAGTAACCCAGTCCAAGGAGGCGAATTAGGAAAGATGCCTTGCCCTAAGCTAGTACAGGGAAGGAAGAATAGCCCTGCCAAAAGGGGGAGCTGCCGTCCCGATAAAGGACAGCCCCACGGTCTTCCTTACAGGACAAAAACGTCTATAAACCAAAAGACAGAACAGGACTGGTAGAAGAAAAGAAACAGAGGGAAGGACAGGTGTACAAGGACAAGACAGGGGAACAGGCGATGAGACTACTGACAGGAAAAGTGCAAAGGCAAAAGAACAACAAACCAAAGGACACTGGATAATAGAATAAATGTTAAAGCAGGAGCTAAGCATGGTGACAGAGAACAAACTCACAGCAATTCTGAGGTAAAGGAGGGTCCCCAGCTCACTTAAATAAGAGGATAATTGCCATTTAAACTGCAGCTGAGCTGTGAACACTGAGAGGTTAACTCCCTCATTGCTGGTGGAGAATAGAACAAAGAGTACATTTAACCCCTTAATGACATGGCCTATTTTGAGCTTAAGGACCAAGCCTTATTTTTCAAATCTGACATCTGTCACTTTCTGTGCTAATAACTTTTGAATGCTTTTACTTATCAAGGTGATTCTGAGATTGTTTTTTCGTGACATATTGTACTTTATGTTAGTGTAAAAATTTCATCAATAAATTTTGTCCTTATTAGGAAAAAAATCCAAATTTACTGAAAATTTGGAAAAATTCACAATTTTCAAACTTTGAATTGTTTTCTTTGTAAGATAGAAAGTCAAACACCACAACATAGTTATTAATTAACATTTCCCATAGGCCTACTTTACACAGCAATCATTTTTTAAGTGTTATTTTACTTTTTGCAGACTCCACAAAGTATATAAATTTAGCAGTAATTTTTCACATTTACTAGCAAATTTCAAAATCTAAATTTTTTAAGGACCAATGCAGTTCAGACATAGTTTTGCCGAGCCTGTATATCAGAATCCCCCATGAATTGCCCCATTTTAAAATCAGCACCCTTCAAAGTATTCAAAATGGCATTTAGAAAGTTTATTAACCCTTTAGATGTTTTACAGGAATTAAAGGAAAGTGCATCAAAAATTAGAACAGTTCCTTTTTTCTACTGATTTTCAATATAAAACCTTTTTTTTATATATAAAACAGTAGGAGTTAGCAAAGAAACAAAACTTGGAATGTATTACCCAGATTCCGCAGTTTTTAGAAATGCCCCATATGTGGACGTAGCCTGTTGTATGGGCACATGGCAGGTCTCAGAAGGAAAGGAGCGCTTCTTGTCTTTTTGAATGCAGATTTGGCAGGAATAATTTTCAGACCCCATGTAGTGTTTGCAGTGCCCCTGAGGTAGCAGTACATTTGAAACCCCCAATAACTGACCCCATTTTGGAAGCTACACCCCTCAGGGAATTTATTAAGGGGTGTAGTGAGCGGTTTGAACCCACAGATGTTTGAGGATTTTTTTTTAACAGTTTGAGTTCAATACGAAAAAATCCAATTTTTCACATAATGTTTAGCTTTAGGCCCAGATTTTCATTTTTCACCAGTGGCAGAAGGAAAACGTACCCCATGATGCGTTACCCAGTTGCTCTCGAACACGGAAATGCCCCATATGTGGACGTAGCCTGTTGTATGGGCACATGGCAGGACTCAGAAGGAAAGGAGCGCTTCTTGGCTTTTTGAATGCAGATTTTGCTGGAATAATTTTCAGACCCCATGTAGTGTTTGCAGTGCCCCTGAGGTACCAGTGCATTTGAAACCCCCAACAACTGACCCCATTTTGAAAACTACACCCCTCAGGGAATTTTTTAAGGGGTGTAGTGAGCGGTTTGAACCCACAGGTGTTTGAGGAATTTTTTTTAACAATTTGAGTTGAGAACGAAAAATTCACATTTTTCCAATAATGCTCAGTTTAGGCCCAGATTTTTATTTTTTACCAGGGGCAGAAGGAGAAAACGTAACCCATGATGTTACCCAACAGGAAAATGCCCCATATGTGAATCTAAACTGTTTGTTTTTAGGGCTCAGAAGGGAAGGACTTAGCATGTGGCTTTATGTACAAGCTGTGCGAAGTACATCAGGGTAAAACGTCAGGGCAATAAAAAAATTAATTTCAGGGACGTGTGGTAGATCTTAAAACACTCATTTATACAGAGGCCGGGTTGTGTGGGGCACGTTTCACACTGGTATATGGTGTCTTTTCTTATCCCCTGTTTGTAGCACACTCTGCACCTCTTTTGGGTCCTTCCTTTCGTCGCAGTGGAGGGAATTTCACTGAGAAAATGCTGCCCTGGTACAATTCTTGTGGCCTCGCTTCCAGAAGTACTGGGCCTCTCCCCCACCTCCTGGTCCCCAAATATTAGGTCCTTGATAACTTCCTCTTGAAATTCAAGGAATGTCCCCCTGTGGCCTGCACCTCGGAACAGCACGTAGGCATTATACAGTGCCATCTGTACGAGGTGCACGGCCAGTTTTTTGTACCACACCCGTGTTTTCCGCATGGCTCTATAGGGCTCCAGTACCTGGTCTGATAGATCGACCCCTCCCATGTACTTATTATAGTCGAGGACGCAGTCTGGTTTGGGGGTCTCTGCACTGGTACCTCGTACTGGGCAGGGGGTACTGCTGTGGCCGTGTATTGTCGTCAACATAAGGACATCCCTCTTGTCCTTATATTTAACGCACAATACATTGTCGCTGCATTGGGCCCGGCTCTCACCCCTTCTGAGCAGTTGCCCAAGCAGCGTCTTAGGGAGGCTTTTTTGATTTTTCCGAACAGTGCCACATGCCACTGTTCCTCTGGAAGCGAGGCACTGAAACAGGGGGACACTGGTATAAAAGTTATCCAGGTACAGATGGTAACCCTGGTCTAATAGTGGGTGCACCAGTTCCCACACTATTTTTCCCTGTTACTCCCAGCACGGGGGGGCATTCTGGGGGCTCAATTTTAGTGTCCTTACCCTCGTAAATACGGAACTTGTGGGTGTACCCTGATGTACTTTCGCACAGCTTGTACAACTTCACACCATACCGTGCCCGCTTACTGGGCAGGTACTGGCGGAATTTTAGCCTCCCCTTGAAGTGTACCAGGGACTCGTCTACTGCAATGTTTATCTGTGGGGCATACGCCTGGGCAAACTTGGCGTTAAAATGGTCTATTACGGGCCTGATCTTATACAACCGATCGTAATTGGGGTGATCGCTGGGGGGGCACAGCTGGTTGTCATTGTAGTGCAGAAATTTTAAAATACACTCAAAGCGCGTCCTCGACATCGCCATGCGGAACATTGGGGTGTGGTACAAAATATCGGTAGACCAGTACGCCCTGATTGTTGGCTTCTTTATTAGCCCCATGGTTAGTATAAGCCCCCAAAATTTTTGTATCTCTGGTGCATCCACAGGGGTCCACTTATCGGGTCTGGCATAGCTGGAGGTGGGATTTTGTTGAATAAAATTCTGGGCGTACAAATTAGTCTGGGTAACAATGTGGGCAATGAACTCTTCTGAAAAAAAAAACTTGAAGAAGTCCTTCCCTCTGAGCCCTTCCGGATCAAATTGAATCCCTGGGTTCCCAATAAAATCAGGGATCTGGGGTCTGTAATCTTCCGGGGTACTCCAGTGAGCATCTGATGCATTGGGGTCAGTGGCGGTCCTTGGACGCCTTCTCGGGGGTGCAGGGAGCTCAGACTCGCTGGATGAGGATGAGGAGTCGGAGAATGCCAAAAAAGTGGGGTCGTCATCACCACTACCTGAGTCCGAGTCTGATGCAATGATTGCATACAGTTCCTCTGAAGTGTACCTCCTGCGGGCCATATTTAAATAAAATGGGGCACACGGGGAAAAAGTTTTATTAGATGGGACACTGCGGGATGGGGTGACCACGGGACGGGGGTCGGAAAGAACGCGGAAACTTATGTGGTGTATTCACGTAAGTGTTTTTTTTTTTGTTTTTTTTACACAGACGAATACACTGACACAACACGGACTAACGACACACTACACACTAGACGGACTAACTAAACGCTACACTAACTAATAACGGGTGACGGGACAGGTAACGAAATGGGAACAACAGGAACTTTTTTTGTTGTTTTGGTTTTTTTTTACACAGACGAATACACTGACACAACACGGACTAACGACACACTAGACGGACTAACTAAACGCTACACTAACTAATAACGGGTGACGGGACAGGTAACAAAATGGGAACAACAGGAACTTTTTTTTTTTTGTACAGACGAATACACTGACAGTACACGGACTAACGACACGCTACACACTAGACGGACTAACTAAACGCTACACTAACTAATAACGGGTGACGGGACAGGTAACGAAATGGGAACAACAGGAACTTTTTTTTTTTTTTTACACAGACGAATACACTGACAGTACACGGACTAACGACACGCTACACACTAGACGGACTAACTAAACGCTACACTAACTAATAACGGGTGACGGGACAGGTAACAAAATGGGAACAACAGGAACTTTTTTTTTTTTTTTTGTTTTTTTTTACACCAAGGGATACACTGACTACACGCTGCGCTACACTACACTGCTGATCGCACGCTACAGCTCACTCACTACACTTCTGATCACACACTAACAGATCCCTCACTCACTACACTACACTGCACTTCTGATCACTCACTCCACTCTGCTACACTACACTGCCTGATCAATCACTCACTACACTCACTACACTACACTGCCTGATCAATCACTCACTACACTCACTACACTACACCACACTGATCACTAACACTCACTCCACTACACCACACTGATGACTAACTCCTCTCCACTACACTGATCACTAACTCCACTCTGCTACACTACACTACACTACACTCACTCCCTGCCTAATCTACACTCTAATCGCACTTTATATTCAGAAAAAACACAGTAGGTGCTCTCTGTACAAGCACCGGAAACACACTGCGGTGCTTGCACATGGAGCCCCTACTGTAAACAGCGCGAAGTCCGCTGCTGCGCTGTGATTGGTCAGGGAGTTTTTCCCTGACCAATCACAGCGATCGTGGGGGAGGGACCGCTCTGATTGGTCCCCAGCCCGGACGCAGCACTTGTCTGCTGACTATGTCAGCAGACATCACTGCTGTGTCGCCGCGATTGTCACCGCGGCGACACTTTAATGACATGACGTACCAGGTACATCATGTTGCGGGAAGTATCCCGCTACCATGACGTACCAGGTACGTCCAGGAGCGGGAAGGGGTTAAACAGAAGAAGCAGATCGATGCCCGCGTCTGCCTGGAATACCAAGAGGATAACAGACACAGGTAGCAAACTAACACGTTTCAATCAATCATGACTTTTACCTTTGTACATTGCGAGACAGGAGAATCTCTGAGATATATCAAGGGAATAAACACTGCCTGCAAAATGAGTAGAAAGATGAGAGAAACACAGAATTTGTAGGGAACTTGAAGGCGTTACAGGAGGACTGAGTGTCTTTGAGAATTCAAGATCTCGACTGCTCAGAGTACAGGCCGAGTACTAGTCGTGAAACCTGTTCGGCTCTACTCAATCAGAGGGATATAAAGCTTTATTGTGAGAGGCCCTCTCCTCAGGTTTAGAAGACGTAAGGGGATAGCTCTTTTTATAGATGTAGACATTCTAAGCAATTCCGTCCACAGAGAATCACCTAGTGTTACATTTATGGCCTTGCACAGGTGAGAAGAGCTGGGAAGTGGAAAGTGACTCACAGATCCTGCCCAAAGTGGCCGCAGATGGATGGATCGATGGGCCAGCTGAGGAGTGGGGCTCTTGTTCTATTGATCTAATTTTAAACACAGGCCTTCAGTTCCCACTTTGTCCTTCTCTGGGCTCTCCACACTTCTTGCCCTACTGTCTCCTCTGGTCTCTCAGGAGGGTCACACCAATCTTGGCCATGCGTCAGCTTTTTCAGGGTGTATCCGCGCCACCACAGCACCTCGTGCGTGGCTGGCTGGAAATTTAGGCCCTGACTTGATGTGCCTCAATAGTCCGCAAAGGCACTATTGTATCCTGCTGGTCTAGGGTGACTCTAGGCTCTTTTTTTTAGGACCAGAGCGCTTCTGAGAAGGTCTCCGAGTAGGCTGGGCCCCTTAGGACCACTGGGCTGGACCGCACTGGGAGTTGAAGTGCATGCTCGCCGCCGCGCACTGCTGGCCAGACCTAGTAGGCTGGGAGAGACCCAGGGTACTCCGGAGATGCCTGTCGGTTTGCGGGTCTAGGGTACATGGGATGACAGCAGGCTGCCACAGAGCAGACCTCCGAAAACTGTGGGCTCCTTGTAGCTGTTCTCCACCAGAGTGTGTAAGAGGCGGGTGGAGAGGAACAGCTGGGCTCCACAGGGATCTGTGGGCTCTCATCTAGCATGCAGGAAAGATGACTGTGGCTGCTGCCTCTTCCAACTCGTCCGTATGAATGCTTCCATCCCCCGATATTGCCAGGTGGTGGGTCTCTAAATCTCATCCAGGGTAGAAGGCAAATCTATTAAATAGTTTATTCTCAAGTGTATTCACGAATGAAAAGAAAATGTCACATGAAATGCAGGGAAATAAAAACTAACCCCCAGCTAAATATTGCATGCCTACCGCAGGAGGAAGTAGAGAGCAGGTTAAAGAAGATTAAAATCGATAAATCACCGGACCCAGATAGAATACACCCAAGGGTTCTAAGGGAACTAAGTAATGCGGTAGCTAGACTGCTATTTCTTATATTTATAGACACTATTGAGACCAGGGTTGTACCACTGGATTGGCGCATTCCCAATGTGGTTCCAGTATACAAAAAGGGGTCTAAAAGAGAGCCTAATAACTACAGGCCAGTAAGTCTTACTTCAATAATTGGAAAAATATTCGAGAGGTTTCTGAGAGATGCCATCCTAGAATACCTCAAGGAGAACAATGGAATCATCAGCACGGGTTCACGAGGGGTCGATCATGTCAAACCAATTTGATCAGTTTCTACAATGAAGTAAGTTTTAGGCTGAACCTGAGGAGTCTATTGATCTCAAATATCTGAATTTCTCTAGAGCATTTGACACTGTGCCACATAATAGGCTGATATATAAAATGAGGCAGCTCGGATTGGGTAAAAACGTGTGTATCTGGGTAAAGAACTGGCTCAGAGATAGAAAGAAAAGGGTGATAATAAATGGTTTGTACTTTTATTTTGCCACCGTTGTTAGTGGGGTGCCACAGGGTTCAGTATTAGACACCATTCTGTTCAATATATGACCTGATAGAGGTGCTGCACAGTAAAATATCAATATTTGTAGACGAGAAACTGATGTCAGCAATATTCACTAAATGGAGTACTGCTAGGGAAAAGTTATATGGAAAAAGACCTGGGGGTACTAGTGGACTGTACATTTAACTGGAGCAACCAATGCCAATCAGCTGCTGCAAAAGCAAATAAAGTCTTGGGGTGCATTAATAAAGGTACAGGGGCGAAGGATGAGAAAATTATTCTTCCACTATACAAGGCACTTGTCAGGCCTCACATGGAATACTGTGCACAGTTCTGGACAGCGGTGCTCAGGAAAGATGTTGCAGTGCTTGAGTGGGTTCAAAGAAGGGCAACAAAATTAATAAATGAAACGAGGACTGGAATACCCAGAGAGACAATCAAAATTGGGATTATTTACCCTGGAAAAATGACGGTTAAGAGGCAATCAAATAATTATGTATAAATACATTAACAGGTTTCTTCACCAACCAGTAGGGGGTTCTTTACTGTAAGAGCAGTGAGACTGTGGAACTCTCTGCCTGAGGATGTGGTGATGGCAAAATCAATAGAGGAGTTTAAGAAGGCACTAGACATCTTTTTAGAGTGCTACGATATTACAGGAAATAGACATAGGTGACCTGCGGGGTTGTTGATCCGGATCTTGGAGTCAGGTAGGAACTCAATCGTTGATCCAGGATTATTCTAATTGCCGTATGGAGTTGGCGAAGGATTTTTCTCCTCCAAATTAGCTAAATTGGCTCGTAGTTTTTTATTTTGCTTTCCTCTGGACCAAGAAGGGTGAGGGGGGGGGGGGGGGGGAGAGGTTGAAACAGGCTGAACTAGATGGACATAGTTTTCAATCAGCCTAACATACTATGTTACTATGTGCTATAATTTTATTTATCCATTACATTCTCCAAGACTATTATTCCTTGATTAAAATGAGAGTGATAATTCTAGTGTTTGACACCTTAACGCCACATGATGTAAGTTTACGCCCTGGCTGCAACATAGTTGACGCAACACGATGTAAACTTGTGTTATGTGGATGGCACGGATTTATAAATAAATAAAGAGCCACATATTTGTTATCCAGTAACAGTAATCTGGTAACAGGGTACTAGAGCCTCTATGCCCACCAGTATTACATCTTGTATCCAAGCTAGAAGTGGTACAACAGGGTACTAGAGCCTCCATGCCCGCCTGTATTACATGTTGTATCCAAGCTAGAGGCAGCACAACAGGGTACTAGAGCGTCCATTTCCACCCGTATCACATCTTGTATCCAAGCTAGAAGTAGCACAACAGGGTACTAGAGCCTCCATGCCAGTACGTATCACATCTTGTATCCAAGCTATAGGTGGTACGACTGGGTACTAGAACCTCCATGCCCGACCATTTCACATTATGTATCCAAGTTAGAGGTGGTACAACAGGACACTAAAGCCCCTATGTCTGCCCGTATCACATCTTGTATCCAAGCCTAGGACACAATGGGTATGTTTCTGAACACAGGACAAACTGGGGGATCCATTTTGGTCTTCTTTTATCTGTGTGTTGTACAGAAAAAACTGTTTTTAAATTGACCCAATTGCCAAAAAAATCAAAATCATATTTTTTTTTACTTCTGCTTTGCTTAGATTAATTCAAATACTGCGGTTTTAAAATACGCAGTACACCCCTAGATGAATTTGTTAAAAGGTGAAGTTTTTAAAATGGGGTCATTTGTGGGGGTTCCTTATTGTTTTGGCCACTCAAGACTACTACAAGTGTGCAATGGGGCCTAAATCACCTTCATGCAATATTACTGTTCTGAAAGCCACAGGCTGCTCCTTTCAGTTTGGGCCCCCTTGTGCATACAGACATAAGATTAGAGCCACAATGGGTATGTTTCTGAACACAGGACAAACAGATCTATCCATTTGGGGGTGAAAGTCTTCATTACTATGTATGCTGTACAAAAAAACTGTTTTTAAAATGCCACAATTACCCAAAAAATTAAAATTGTATTTTTTTTTCTACTGCTTTGCTTAAATTCATTCAAAAACTGTGAGGTAAAAATACGCAGTACACCCGTAGATGAATTTCTTTTAGGGGTCTGGTTTTTAAAATGGGGACATTTGTGGGGGTTCTCCATTGTTTCGGCCGCTCAAGGGCTCAATGGACAAGTGGACAATGGGGCCTAAATCACTTTCAAGCAAATTTTTGGTTCTGAAAACCACTGGCTGCTCCTTTCGGCTAGGGCCTAGAGACATAGAGACTAGAGATGAGCGAACGTACTCGGTAAAGCACTACTCATCCGAGTAATGTGCTTTATCCGAGTATCTCCCCGCTCGTCCTGAAAGATTCGGGGAGCGCCGCGGAGCGGGGAGCTGCAGGGGAGAGCGGGGAGGAACGGAGGGGAGATCTCTCTCTCCTTCTCTCCCGCCCGCTCTCCCCTGCTCCCCGCCGCAACTCACCTGTCAGCAGCGGTGCTCCCCGAATCTTTCAGGACGAGCGGGGAGGTACTCGGATAAAGCACATTACTCGGACGAGTAGTGCTTTACCGAGTACGTTCGCTCATCTC
Source organism: Eleutherodactylus coqui (assembly GCA_035609135.1). Taxonomy (NCBI): domain Eukaryota; kingdom Metazoa; phylum Chordata; class Amphibia; order Anura; family Eleutherodactylidae; genus Eleutherodactylus; species Eleutherodactylus coqui. Next base: position 118,985,212 of record CM069407.1, on the reverse strand, counting down.
TAATAGAGACATAATATAAGGGCCACAATGGGTATGCTTCTGAACACAGGACAAACAGGGGTATCCAGTTGAGGGTGCAAGTCTTCATTCATGTGTGTGCTGTCCAAAAAAAACCCCGTTTTCAAAATGACAAAATTTCAAAATAAATGAAAATTATAATTTTTTCCTTCTCTTTTGCTTAGATTTATTCAAAAACTGTGGAGTCAAAATACGCAGTAGACCCCTAAAATAATAAGTTGAGGGTTCTAGTTTCAAAATGGGGTCATTTTTGGGGTTTCTCTATCGTTTTGGTCACTCAAGAGCTCTACAAGTGTGCTATGGGGCATTAAAGGCCTTCAAGCAAAATTTCTGTTCTGAAAGACACTGACTACTCCTTTCATTTTGGGCCTCATTGTGTATAGAGACATAATATTAGGGCTGCAACAGTTATATTTCTGAATACAGGACAAACAGGGGTATCAATTTTGGGGTGTCAATCCCCTTTTTTATGTGCACTATAAAAAAAAATGTCTTTAACCCCTTAATGACGCGCCCATTTTTCTTTTTCCATTTTCGTTTTTTCCTCCCCCCTTTAAAAAAATCATAACTCCTTTATTTATCCATCCACGTCACTGTATGAGGGCTTGTTTTTTGTGGGACGAATTGTATTTTTCAATTGTGCTATTTAAAGTACCATATAATGTACTGAAAAACTTTTAAAAAATTCTAAGTGGAGTAAAATGAAAAAAACCCGACATTTTGCCATCTTTTAGTGCGTCTTGCTTCTACGGCGCACAAATGGCAACAAAAACGACATGATAACTTTATTCTATGGGTCGGTACGATTACTCCGATGCCAAACTTGTATAGGTTTTTTTTTACTATACTCCTCTTTTTTTTTTTTAAAAGACATAAAATTTTTTTCAATTATTTTCTGTCGTCATTTTGTGCGCGCGATAATTTTTTTATTTTTCCGTCGACGTAGTTGAGCAAGGTCTCATTTTTTGTGGGATGTCCTGTAGTTTCCGTTAGTACCATTTTGGAATACATGTGACTTTTTGATCGCTTTTTATTGCGTTTTTTCTGGGAGACAGGGTAACTAAAAAAGTGCATTTCTGGTATTCTTCATTTTCTTTTTCGGACGACGTTCACCGTGCGGGAAAAATTATGTGCTACTTTGATAGATCGGACTTTTACGGACGCGGCGATACAAAATACATATTTTTAATTTATTATTTAGATTTTTTAATAATAGATATGGCAAAAGGGGGGTGATTTAAACTTTTACAACTTTTTTTTTTTTTTCAATTAAAAAAAAACTTTATTGATTTTTTTTTTTACTTTACTTTGAAGTCCCCCTGGGGGACTTTAAGATGCGATGCTTTGATCGCTCCTGCAGTATGACGTAATGCTATAGCATTACGTCATACTGCTTTTTGACAGGCAGCCTATGCAGCCACCCCACGGGGACGGCTTGATAGGCATTCTGCTAAGGCAGCCCTGGGGCCTTTCATTAGGCCCCCAGCTGCCATGACACCTGCACGGCTCCCCCGATCTCACCGCGGGGGGGCCGCGCGGGACCCCCGAACATCGTTCGGGGGATTTAAATGTCGCTGTCAGAATTGATAGCGGCATTTAAATGGTTAATAGCCGCGATCGGCCGCTCGCGGCTATTGCCCGCGGGTGTCAGCTGTTATAAACCACGCAACCTCTCTTCATACATACCCCGACGCTCCATGACGTACCGGTACGTCATTTGTCGTTAAGGGGTTAAAATGACATATTTGTAAAAATATGAAATTTTATTTTTTCTCTTCTAAATTGCATTAATTCCTTAAAAAAGTGGGGTAAAAATACTCCTGACCCCCCTCAGTGAATACATTAAGCGGTGTAGTTTTTAAAATGGGGTCATTTGTGGGGGTATCTATCATTCTGACACCTATGAGCCTTTGCAATCTTGGCTTGGTGCAGGAAAACAAAGTGTTCCTGAAAATGTTGATAATTATAATCAATGTTAAATTTGTACGTCTCCTAAATGGTTAAAAAAACGTTTTTTAAATGTGCATCCAGAATAAACTGATGGAAATTTATATCTTATTAAAAATGTGTACAGTATATTTGCACATATTTGAGATATTGCAATTGAAAATGTGAAAAAAAAGATAATTTTTTCAAAATGTCCCCAATTCTGGCGCTTTTAATAAGTATACATAAATTCTATTAGTCTATTTTTACCACCTAAATAAAGTACAATACGTGGCGAAAAAACAATGTCAGAATCACTTGAATAGGCAAAACAGGCTTCGTCACTAAGGAGTTATAGGTGTTTTCCAGTGAAATACTATTGATGACCTATCATTAAGATAAGTAATCAATTGTTGATTGTCCGGCATCCGAAAACACGGGACCCCGACCCATCAGCTGAGTGGGCACATGCTGTCTGCACCTTAAAGGAGATGTCCCGCGCCGAAACGGGTTTTTTTTTTTTTAAACCCCCCCCCCGTTCGGCGCGAGACAACCCCGATGCAGGGGTTAAAAAAACCACCCGCACAGCGCTTACCTGAATCCCGGCGGTCCGGTGACTTCAATACTTACCGCTGAAGATGGCCGCCGGGATCCTCCGTCTTCGTGGACCGCAGCTCTTCTGTGCGGTCCACTGCCGATTCCAGCCTCCTGATTGGCTGGAATCGGCACGTGACGGGGCGGAGCTACACGGAGCCGCTCTCTGGCACGAGCGGCTCCATAGAAGACTGCTGAAGACCCGGACTGCGCAAGCGCGGCTAATTTGGCCATCGGAGGCCAAAAATTAGTCGGCTCCATGGGAACGAGGACGCTAGCAACGGAGCAGGTAAGTAAAAAACTTTTTATAACTTCTGTATGGCTCATAATTAATGCACAATGTATATTACAAAGTGCATTATTATGGCCATACAGAAGTGTATAGACCCACTTGCTGCCTCGGGACAACCCCTTTAACACAGAGGTCGGTGCTGAAGCAGTTCAAGTCTCCGCACCGACCTCTGTGTTACAAGCTGGCGCTTGTAACTGCAGGCACGGCTTTCATTGAAATCAATTGGAGCCGTGCCTGCAGTTACAAGCGCTGGCATCAAGGAAGTCGGTGTGGAGGCTTCCGCACTGACCCATGTGCCTGCTCAGCTGATCAGTCAGGTCCCTATGGTCAAGGTTTTGTAGTTTCCTTGGTGTTTCCATATTTTTGTCCACCCCTGTTTATCAACGTTACAATTACACAGAGAAAGTTTCATAACCTCCAACAACTACTTGGGGTCTATATATATGTTTGAGGCCGCCTGCACACGAGCGGAAATCCCGCCGCGGGATTTCCGCCGCTGAAAGTTTGCATAGGAGTGCATTACAATACGCACTCCTATGAAGACGGCCGCGGTTTGGCCGCGCGAAATCTCACGCGGCAAACAAACCGCGGCATGTCCTAATTTTCTGCGGGCCACGCACTCACCCGGCCGCCGACTCCGGTCTGCGCATGCGCCGGCTGCGCGGCAGCCGGCACATGAAAGAGACGGGCCCGCCAGGCGCGGGTGAGTACGCGCTCGTCCCTGCAGGCGCTCGGGTCGGATCGCGCGGCGAGAATTCTCGCTGCCGGATCCGACCCGCTCGTCTGCAGGCGGCCTGACTGTGCAAAGTTTTCTTCAGCGTGGACAATACACTGTCCATCCCCACTGAAAATCACACGCGGCCATTCATTTCAGCAATCACTTGCAGGTCTTCCTCTGCGGATATAAGAGAGAGCCTGGCCTGCCTCATCATCTCTTCCCGATAAACCTTCATCAGAAAAGCTCTTACGTTTCCCCACATGTCCCTCCCTCACCGCGTCGCCTTCTGCCATCATGAGGTAAAATATGGCTAACATGATGTTAACAAGCGATAATCTCTATCTACAGAGGGTAAAATCGCCCGACTAGTCGCACATCCCCCACACCTGCAGCCTCCCCGAAGTGGGTAATATGCTCCCCGGCCGCATTTGTGGAAAGTAAAAATATGCCTCCCGGCCGCCCTCCTCCTTAGTGCCGGACCGTAGCGCTGCAGTGCGCATGCTCCCTAAGTGGTCTCTCTCTCCCCATTCTTCCCAGCCCCGCCCTTCTTCTCGGTGCCGTTAGTCGTTGATTGTCTTTGACAGCCTCCATCTCTTGATACGCGGGCGATAATTGATGGGACCCGCAGGCGTCTTAGTGAAGCCGGTAAGTGCGGCGAGTAGCGGCCGGGTGTCCTGGGAGAGCCGACTGTCGGCAACAGCCTTTGTGCCGGGCTTCCAGCAGCCGGGACTGTTTTGTACTCTGGGGGGCGGTGGTAGTATGTGCCGCTCTGAAGGCCTCTTGAGATGAATGCAGACACTATCCCACAACTATGAGTAAACGGACATTTCCTTATAAATGAGGCCGTGTCCGCCGCTGCCATGTCCTCCTTTGTTAGCTGAGTGACATCCATCATTGACTGCTCTCTGGAGACATGCTCTGTAAGGCCTCCCTCATACAGGCGTTTGCAAAACGCTACGTTTTTCAAAGCTGCATTTACTGCATTTTCAGTAGTGTTGGAATGCGTTTAGACACCGTTATGGATGCGTTTTTAGCTGCGCTTTCAGCACTGCTACAAACGTAGCCAAGGAAGCTGGAAACTTTTTTTTCCCCAGTCTTGCTAGCATAGCAACCTGAGTTTAACGCTATAAACGCAGTACATTCATTTCAATGGGAGATGCGCAGCTGAAAACGGCCAAGAATAGAGCAAGCAACGCTTTCAAAGCGCAGCGTTGGAAACGCTGTGTTTTAAGCCTTGTGTGAGTAGCCCTATTGAAATGAAGGGGAGTGTTGTACAGCCTTTAGCACAGCGATGAAAACACAGATATAAACGCTGTACAAAAACGCCTGTGTGAGGGAGGCCTAAGTGGGGCTGTTGGTGGGGAAGACAGGCGCCTGGCAATTCTAGTAGCCAAAACATTACAGATTAGGAGTAGAGATGAGCGAGTATACTTGATAAGGCGCATTACTCGAGTAAGTAGTGCCTTAGCCGAGTATCACCCCGCTCGTCTCTAAAGATTCGGGGGCCAGTGACATGTGAGTTGCGGGGGGGGGGGGGGGGGGGGGGAGAGAGAGGGATCTCCCCTCCGTTCCTCCCCGCTCTCCCCCGCCGGCCCCCGTATCTTTAGAGACGAGCGGGGAGATACTCGGCTAAGGCACTCCTCACTCAAGTAATGTGCCTTAGCGAGTATACTCACTCATCTCTAATTAGGAGCCTTTCACATGAGCCAAGGAGTCTTCCAGAGTCCCATGTTCAGGGAGTGTCTGGGGCCTCATGTCCACGGGCCTGCATGGTTTCCCCGTGCCGAATCCTGCAGTGGATTCCACCCGGCCCACAGACCTGAGACCAAAATTTTTTTTTAAATCCTGCTTTCTCGTGGCACGGACGCAGTGACAGCTGCATCTGTGCCGCGGATCCGATATAAGCCGTGAAAGCCATGTGTGCGGGAAAACTGCACAAAATGGAGCATGCTGCGGTTGTTTTTCTGCACGTCTGATCCGTGCCCCGGGGAAAAACTGACATCTGCAGGTATTTACCTGCGGGTGCCCAATGATTCCCTATGGGCACGGATCTCACGTGTGGGAAACCCGCTCAGTTTGGTAATTTTATTTTCCCTGTGGATATTGGGCCTAAAGGTTATCATTCAGTTTAAATGTCCTGACTCAAGACCAGCGAGAATTAGTTCTCTTCTCGTTCGTCATTCAGTTACTGTATTCAGAAAAACGTATAACTGATCATTCTGCGTTAACAGAACGGTGTTGTATGAACGGTGGCTGGCTTACTGCGAATGAAGCTGGGAACGATCCCGACTGCTGCACCGCCATTCACTAATATTTATCATTCTGGTGTGTAAAAGCACCACGCCGCCGCTCCGAATCTTCCTCTGTCTTGTCATGCGCTGCCGCACTCTGGGTCTTTCTCAGTCTTGTGTCGCACATGCCACTCCGGGTCTCTCCCCATTGTGTGTAGTGCACTCCTCTGCTCTGGGTCTCTCTCCGTCCGATGTCACGCGCCACTTTGATCGGTGAATAAACCAGAGGCCAGGCTCACATGTACGTAAGATTACCGTGTATTATGCGTGTGACACATGGTAATCTGCAGGCAATCAAATACATTGCCTTATGCGGTTTTGCTCACATGTGCAGGTAGGAAATGCATAACATGCAAAAAAAGAACACAACATGTTCTATTTTGCCGCAAATTACATTCAAGATAGCCCATTGCTCTTTCTGGACGCTGCCTATATGCAATTACGTTGCGAAGTGACAGCGGGAAATTTAAACAAAAAAAAACCCCAGGAAGACTGCACATGACAGCGTGCGTGAGATACGCTGTCACACACAGTTTAATATGGCTGCCATATGCGGCGATAGGCCGGCTCGATAATGGTAAAACGCTGCATGAATCAACCTTTTTACGCATACGACCTTGTGAGCCCGGCGGGACACATAATGGGGGATGTTTACAAAGAGCTTTACTCCAGAATTCAGGCATATAAAAGTTGCAAGTCCCACTTGCGCAACTTTTTGCAGCACCCTCGCCAATTTTGGGGGAAGGAGAAAAAAAAAGGCAGAATATAAGTAATACCGGAAATCCACATCAGCTGTCAGCGTAGATTCTTGTTGACGCAAACAGGAGTTAACCCTTTCCAATCCACTGTCTGACGTCTTCCAACAGTCTGATTAACCCCTTAACGACAAATGACGTACCGGTACGTCATGGAGCGTCGCGGTATGTATGAAGAGAGGTTGCGTGGCAACCTCTCTTCATACAGTGCGGGCATCAGCTGTTTATAACAGCTGACACCCGCGGGCAATAGCCGCGAACGGCCGCTCGCGGCTATTAACCATTTAAATGCCGCTGTCAATTCTGACAGCGGCATTTAAATCCCCCGAACGATGTTCGGGGGTCCCGCGCGGCCCCCCCGCGGTGAGATCGGGGGAGCCATGCAGGTATCATGGCAGCCGGGGGCCTAATGAAAGGCCCCAGGGCTGCCTTAGCGGACTGCCTATCAAGCCGTCCCCGTGGGGTGGCTTCATAGGCTGCCTGTCAAAAAGCAGTATGACGTAATGCTATAGCATTACGTCATACTGCAGGAGCGATCAAAGCATCGCATCTTAAAGTCCCCCAGGAGGACTTCAAAGTAAAGTAAAAAAAAGAATCAATAAAGTTTTTTTTTAATTGAAAAAAAAAAAGTTGTAAAAGTTTAAATCACCCCCCTTTTGCCATATCTATTATTAAAAAATCTAAATAATAAATTAAAAATATGTATTTGATATCACCGCGTCCGTAAAAGTCCGATCTATCCAAGTAGCACATAATTTTTCCCGCACGGTGAACGTCGTCCGAAAAAAAAAATGAAGAACGCCAGAAATGCACTTTTTTAGTTACCCTGTCTCCCAGAAAAAACGCAATAAAAAGCGATCAAAAAGTCATATGTATTCCAAAATGGTACTATCAGAAACTACAGGACATCCCGCAAAAAATGAGACCTTGCTCAACTACGTCGACGGAAAAATAAAAAAGTTATTGCGCGCACAAAATGACGACAGAAAATAATTGAAAAAAAATTTGTCTTTTAAAAAAAAAAAAGAGGCGTATAGTAAAAAAAAAAACTAAAGAAGTTTGGCATCGTAGTAATCGTACCGACCCATAGAATAAAGTTATCATGTCGTTTTTGTTGCCATTTGTGCGCCGTAGAAGCAAGACGCACTAAAAGATGGCAAAATGTCGTTTTTTTTTCATTTTACTCCACTTAGAATTTTTTAAAAGTTTTTCAGTACATTATATGGTACTTTAAATAGCACCATTGAAAATTAAAACTCATCCCGCAAAAAACAAGCCCTCATACAGTGACGTGGATGGATAAATAAAGGAGTTATGATTTTTTTAAAGGGGGGAGGAAAAAACGAAAATGGAAAAAGAAAAATGGCCGCGTCATTAAGGGGTTAAAGGCTGTACAGCTCTGATGTCGGAAGACGTCTGGCAGGGTATTCTGACTGTAACTTGGCCGTTCTGTTGTCAGGGGCCTCTCCAGCATGTCCCATACCACAGTACTGGCTCTAGCCAGCAGATGGCGCCATTGTATAATGGCGGAAAGAGAAAGCCCCATAGGAAACCCTGAATCCAAAATTGGTTTGCAAAGGGTTAAAGATGCACCTAATATATGAAGAGGCGAGGAAAGAAAACCCAGCTCTTTGTGAATTTCCCTTGTAGTTTGAGTTTGGCATACTCCTGAGGGGAGCGCCCACTCTGCCACTCTCAATGACAGCCGGCTGCTGTATATCTGCATACACTTCAACTGTCTCTGTGTGTCTTGGTGGACCCTTTGATTGTTCTCGTTTGTCTCCGGGAGTGGATCTGCCCCATACTGTTCTTACAGGTACACTCTCTATGCCACATATTCCACTTTCCCAGGAACACATAACTAAAACAGGCCAGGTAGCAATTGGCACCTAACTATGTGTTGTCTGTGACAGTTTATATTTGCTGTCCTGCCAATTTTTAACCCCTTAGCCCTTCTTCAATCCAATTTCCCTGCCACCCGCACGCTCCCCAGCTCACTTATTTTGTGTGGGAAAGCGTGTTGTGGATTCCTGGAATTCAACAGAAACACATAAAAACGTATGCAGAATTGCCTCCAACATTGGAACGCTGTCCTGCATATGTAGGCAGAACAGCCTCCGGCTTGTCTGACCTCATTCAGCATTGATGCTATGTCAGGACGAGGGTCGACGCTTGATTGCAAAGGGTTACTAATGCAGATATTTTCTTTCTTTTTTTTTTTTTTATTTAACCAGTGACTTATGAGGTTTATCTGTGGCTAAAATTTTGAGGACCTCATGATAGGTCATCAATATAAACTTGTTGAGGGTCCAACTCCCAGGAACCTCACCTGTCAGCTGAGGCTCCGGTGTTGCCTTTTTCAGGCTTGTGATTTCAAGGTCCACCTGTCACCAGCGAATGGGATTAAACTTAAATACCAGGCACCACCGCCACTGTTGTGGAATTCAATGTTCCGTCAATATGCTGTGAGGCTCCAAATCAGAGGTGGTTATGGCGGCCGCCGTGAGAAAGCAATGAAACACAGAGATCAGGCCTGTGTCTAGAAGCAATCTGTGTTTATTCTGTACATTGTCATTTCTTATACAAAAAATAGAAGGCGTATCAGTAGGCGTATCAGTGCAAAGGCTAGTGTTACAAAGTTCAATCTGTTATACTGAGGTCAAAGTACTAAGGTGGTGAATAATTGCGTTTTCTCAATAAACATGGCTTTTTTTGTTGAAATGTAGACTGACTGTCTAGTACCTTGATTCTTTATCACAATCTACATTTTAATCACAATGCCCTAGACAGCAGCTAATGATCGAAGCATTCCATTATCCTTTGATCATTGTAACGAGATTAACAAGATCTTGGAGACATGATGGACATTTAAGATTACACCTCTACTTAATGTAATTAAGTACTAACCTAAATGTACAAGCATTTATCAGAGCTTTTCACAGGACACAGAATAGAGTGTACAATTTAGGCCTAAAGCCTCCGGAAACGTATATCAAAGATACATACATATATAAATTAATATGTTCATAACCCTCACAATCCCCCATTTGAAACAGTCCATCTTGAAAAGAGCCTTTGTTGTGGTACTATCAAGGGTGCTAAGCCACCCCTGCCGGTCTTTCTATCCTCTTCGCCGGATCCCCACTATTGGTGCTCTTTTACTCTTTTGACTGTTTTAACGATATCGTAGAGGGAGCGATTCCAGATAATTTGCTTGTCTCCGTATCCCACAGAATGTCCATAAGTTGCAAACACTCAAAAGAATGAACAAAAGAAACAGTATTAGTAATGGGTGAAACATAAAATCCATCATCTTTCCTGCTGTAGGTGACCATCCAGTAAAAATATCATACCAGTTATATTCGGTGTCTGTCTGGATTTTATTACCTATGCTGACCAACTTATCTCCTACCCATATAGTTTGTTTTTCTAATTCCATAAGGGAGAGGTTAGTAACATCCAAATGCTTTTGAAGGTGTTCAGTGTCTTTCATTAGTCTTACAATTCTACCCATGGATATAGTCAGATTTGACATAGGGATAGCATCTGGGTGCCAGTAATACTTTATTGCAGCTTCAGCATCTGGCAAAAAGGTGTAAGTTTCTGTAAACCAATGTATCACCGATATGTTCTGTAAACATCCAGAAAATGGAGTGGTGAGACTACTGGTGGTTTTAGTTTGGTTGGTAACAAAGCATGTATATTGGGGGCCAACTTCTATCAGCATATGGAAAGACGCAGGTAGCACCGTCCAATCACATATGCTGACTGAAGGCTGCAGGAAACATGGCTCATATGCGGCTGTACTCCGTCCGCATACTAGGCCATCCAGTGTTTCTTCAGTTCTCTATGCCATGGGTTTTATTTTCACTATCAATCATAGTACCTGTGAACTTGGGCAACCAATATTGGAAAGCATATAGAGGCGGTCCGAACACCACAGATAGTACTACAAACTTACACATCAGGTTTGTGTCCTTTACATAATAAAAAGTCATTTCTCCAGTGCAATATTCATCAGAGCATTCTACACTATCAGCCCAGGGCCGTATCCAGGATGCTACTGGAATTACATTCTTGAAAATATTTCTCCACAATTTTTCATTCTTTGTCATCAAATCTGACTGTGCTTTATCCTTCTCGTGAATCATATATACATATTGCAGGCTACATTGTGTATAGTTTATGAATTTACTCATATTTACAAACAAATCATTTTGAACCCCAAAACTCAGATTAAAAAGCGTTAATACATCCTTATTATATCCTAATGCAAGATGTTGGGGGAGGAATATGGAGGGCATCCATTGTGCCTGAATATTGACCAGATTAGACACATCTCTTCCTTCCCCTGCCATCTTATTTTTCATTACTTCTAAATCTATTGAATTTAAAACCCCTGTGCCTGCTCCTATTCCTCCAAGAAGAGTATCGTACCATTCTCTCTTCATTCTAGAGCATGATTTCATTACAGGGAAAGATATATTAAACTGCACTACGGTCCTCTGTTGTTTGGTTGAGACATTTTTACATGTATGGGGGAGCCTAACTAAATTGTCAGTGTGTACCACAGGGGTTGTTTCCAGGACGGTCAAAAGGTTTAACCACATTAGAGAGTTGGCTATAGGAGTACCATACTGGGCCTGCAGTACCTGTGGAAAGTACAGACCCAACCTGGGTGCGCACCCAAACAAGATTTCATATGGTGATAATCCTGTTTTTCTGTTAGGCACATATCTGACTGAGAAAAGGGCCAATGGGAGGCACTCAGTCCATGGTTTGCCTGTTTCTTTCATTGCTTTCTGTATTTTTAGTTTTAGGGTACCATTCATCCTTTCTACCTTCCCACTACTTTGTGGATGATAAGGGGTGTGAAATGCTTGGGAAATACCCAGGGCAGACATGATGTGTTGCATTATTTCACCTGTGAAATGTGTACCCCTGTCTGACTCGATTACCTCTGGTACCCCATACCTGCAGACTACCTCATTCATGAGCTTCTTTGCTGTTGCCTGAGCAGTTGCCTTGGTGATGGTGTAGGCCTCAACCCAACCTGAGAAGATATCAACAACAACAAGCACATATTCATATTTCCCCACACGTGGGAGCTGAATATAGTCAATTTGCAATCTCTGAAATGGGTAGAGTGGCCTAGGCAAGTGTTTTTGTGGGACCTTTACTTTCTGTCCTGGGTTGCTCACGGCACAGATCATACAAGATTGGACAAATGATGCAGCAGTTACAGAGAACCCAGGGGCCACCCATTCTCTCTCAAGCGTCAGTAGCATAGCTGCCTTCGATAGGTGAGTCTTTCCATGGATCAGCTGGGCCATCATGGGGTACAGGGATCGTGGTAGGCAAGTTCTACTGACTGTTTGCCATACGCCACCCTGTTCTACTGCTCCCATATTAGTCCATTTATCTTTTTCTTCTTTGCTGGCTTGTGACTGTAATGTCTTTAGTACATCAATGTCCATATTTTTATCAAAGTCCAAATCATAGTCTCTGACTTGTGCGGTCAGTATCTTCTTTTCTTCTTTCTTCCATGGTTTGAGGGCCGCTGCCTTTGCTGTGAAGTCTGCGAGGGCGTTGCCTTTTGCTTCTGCAGTGTTGGCTTTAGTATGAGCTTTCACCTTTAGGATTGCTACTTTATCCGGTAGGAGTAGGGCTTTCATAAGGTTCTGTACTGCTGCACCATTCTTAATGGATTGTCCTACAGAAGTTAAAAATTGTCTGGCCTTCCATATTGGGCCGTAATCATGCGCTATGCCAAATGCATACCTGGAATCAGTGTAAACGTTTGCTGTTTTACCTTCTGCCACTCTACACGCCTCAGTGAGGGCCTTCAATTCCGCTTCTTGTGCTGAGACATGCGGAGGCAGAGCTTCTGCTTTTAGGACATCATGTTGTGTGACTACTGCATACCCGGTATGGAATCGGCCATCCTCACCTTGGTACCGTGAACCATCTACAAAAAGCTCAAAATGTGCATTGTCAATAGGCGTTTCAGTAACTGATTCAAAACCTGCAGTTTCTTGCTGCATCAATTCTAGACAATCATGCTGGTGTTTTGAATCAAATAAATCAGAATCATGCCGTACAGAATTTAAAAATAACTGATCTGCAGTACCCAAATCCCCCCCCCCCCATTTGAATCGGGATACTCGATTGGAAGAAGAGTAGCCGTGTTCAAGGTAGTGCACCGTTGGAAGGAGATGTTAGGAGGCATGAGCAAGGCACATTGTAACCTTATTTGACGAGCTAGAGACAGGTGTTTAGGTTGTACTTGAGTGAGTATACTCTGGATGTCATGGGGGGTGAGAACCACTAGGGGGTAGTCCAGGACCAACTCAGAAGATTTGTCAACCATTGCTTGTACTGCTGCTACCGCACGGACACAGGAGGGGGGCTCCTCGGGCCACCGGATCCAATCTCATGGAGTAATACCCAAGTGGCCGTGGACGTCCTCCATGTTTTTGTGTCAACACTGCCGTCGCATGACCAGAAAGTTCAGTGCAGAAGAGAGTGAAATGTAGAGTGTAATTAGGAATTCCCAGTGCTGGAGAACTGAGAATAGAGAGTTTTAGTGTATGGAAATTGTCAGTTGCTTCAGGAGTGAGAGAGAAAGGAACACTTGGAAGACAATCATAGAGTGGTTGCATCAGGGATGAGGCAGAACGGATCCAAGGACGGCAGTATGAGACAAGCCCCAAAAAGGTGCCGAGTTTGGCAGCAGAAGAAGGTACAGAAATGGCTTGAACTGCAGCTTTTCGTTCTTCTGTGAGATGTTTGGTTCCTTGAGCTAGGCAATGGCCTAGAAACACAACCTTTTGTTTACAAAGCTGTAATTTTTCCTTTGAAACCTTGCAGCCATTTTCTGCTAAAAATTTTAGAAGAGAAATGGATGCAGATTGACATGTTTTCAGATCCTCAGCACAAAGCAGAAGGTCATCAACATATTGCAACAGCACAGTTCCATCAGGTGGAGTCCAGGCCTGTAAAACAGACTGGAGTGCCTGGGTGTACATGTTTGGAGAATTCTGCGCACCTTGTGGCAGGACGGTCCAAGCGTATTGTTTACCCTTGAAGGTAAAAGCAACAAGGTACTGGCAATCCGGATGGATCGGTACACTGAAAAACGCATTTGCAAGATCTATCACTGTAAAAAATGTCGCAGTGGGCGGGACTTGTGCTAAAAGCGTATGTGGATTTGGCACTACTGGGGTGTCGAGTACAGTTACTTTATTAATTTCCCGAAGATCATGTACCATGCGATAAACATCTGGTTGTCCCTTTTGTGTTTTCTTTTTAACTGGGAAGAGGGGAGTATTGGCTGGTGATGTTATTTCCCGTAGTGCCCCCATTTGAATTAAGTCTGTAATTTGTGGGCCTACAGAATCCTCTTGGGCCCTACCCAATGGATATTGTTTTACTTGGGGGGCTACGCATCCTGGTTTTAGTGTGACTACCATGGGTGTCACATTCATATGACCAATATCTGTTTTGGACTTGGCCCAGAGTTCCTGTGGAACTTCCTGTAATATTATTTCCTCTTCTGTAGTTAAGAGGAAAATTGGCTGTGGATCATCTAGAGAAGCCACCATCTGGCAAAATTGTTCTGCGTTTGTTTTTGCAAAATCAATCTGCACTGTTCCTTCTTCAGTAAACTGAATGGAAGCTGACAGGGCAGAGAGTATGTCTGTGCCCATAACTGACAGTGGAATATCATCACTCACCAATAGTTTTGTTAACACTGTCTGGTCTCTGAATTTTATGGGGAGAGGGTCTGTTTCCTGAAGTTTCTTAGGAACTCCTTCAAGACCTACAACAGTTTGAGCTGTATTTTGCCGGTATGCTGGAGGAATTAGGTGGCTTTGGATGACTGAGGTTGCTGCCCCTGTATCAACAAGGAAAGGAATTTCCTTATTGAGTACTTCCCCCTTTAAGAAAAATGGCCACACCCTCTTTTACATTGCTCATGGGGAAGAAGGGCAGAGGGTCGCCGACTATTCAATCTTGGTTTTCTATTTCTCCCTTGGCGACTCGTGCTTTTGTGGGTTGTTCACTACCCCTCTGCTGGAGGAATTTTTCTACACTCCCGTTTAAAGTGCCCAGGCTTACCACAGAAATGGCACTTAAGGTTATGTTTGGGATGGGTGCCCTGTTTTATTTTGTTCTCTCCTGTGCTGTATTGTGCTATCATAACAGAGCTATGTCCTTTTTTGATTTTTAAATTTAGTTCAATGCCCTTGGCTGCTTGCACCAGGCCTGCTGCTTCATATTGTCTCCACTCAGGCTTGTTATCCATGAGTTTAGACCTCAAGGGTTCTCGCAACCCCTCTACAAAGGCCATGCTAAGTACATGGTCACCCAATTCTTGTATGCCCCTATACCCCAGATCTGACCAACGTTGTTGAAGGCGGGCATAAAATTGCTCTACACTTTCATCCTTCTCTTGTGTGACATTAGAAAGAGACAGGGAGGATTCTTTTAATTTTTCTTTTGCCCAACGTTCTAGACCAATTAAAAATATCTTACCACTTTTTAATTCTCTATGTTTAATTTTATCCCAATCTGTGCCACAATAGTCTTTCACATAATTTAAAATTATAGTTCCCACTGCCTCCCCTGTTTTTAACATAATCAAAGGACCCAGATCAGCTGATGTTGCAGAGTATGTGTCTTGTATTTGTGCTATCTGTCTAAAGAAAGGCATAGGTCTGGTCATGGGGTCTGGTAATTGCTGTATAAGTGACATATGCTCTTGAGGTGTCCATGGTCTATATTTAACTTTTTGTGAGGTCATATCATATTGGCTCCTTCTGCCTTCCCCCTGTGTTACATCAGCTCCTATACCACTCTCCGCTCCCTGCATCTCCTCCTTGTCCTCTTCTCCATGCTTCCACTCACTAGCCTTGGATCTAGTGAGCATAGGCATAACCGGTTTGTGCCGAGGAGCTCCGCAAGCAGGGCAGCTCTCTCTCCAATCCGGGTTTTGTTGTCCACAATGTCAGCAGGTCCATCCCTCCTGTCCAGTGTTTGACCTTGGAGTGGATGGCTTGGCATAGGGTGGGGGAGACTGTTGGAATTGAGATGAAGGAGGGGGTGGAGGTGGAAGAGGGAAGGGGGGAGCATAATATATCTGTCCTTTGAATTCTTTTCTCTGATATCCTGCATCTTCTATATCTCTACTTGCCTTTTTCCAACTATTCAACATTTCCTGTAATCCATTATCTTTTGCCCACCCAGCATGACTGTCTGAAAACCTTTCCCACTGCTGGAGATCTAATACTCCTGTCCCTTTATATCCTATGTGCTTAAACAATTTATCACATCCTCTACCAACTGCAGCTCTGCCTTCTCTTTCTTGTACAATTTCTTTAGCTGTCTTCCATACCTTATCCTCTTTACCAGCAGTATTGCCCATGGCTGGCGGTTTATGTACACCAAGAGGCTTATTATTTTATCCTTTCACACACATAAAACAATCCCCTGACCGTTGAAATATACAAACGGAACTGCAGGGGGCCCTGTCCAGAATCGTGGCCTTGTTAGGGACTCCTTTCAGCGTCACTGATCAGGTTCCTATTAACACGGGACACAGAGATTTATATTTGCACCCCGGAGGTCAGGTTCCGTCGATCAGGTCAACTCCTCAATCACTCACTCGTGCATAAACATAAAGACAAAAACATTTGAATGTCAGTTACTACTTTTTTTAGGTGTCAGTACTTCCTCACTTGTCTGTAAGTGTCGGTACCTCCCAACCCTGCTTATTTTTCCCCCGTCTCAACTACTTCTCTTATACCTATAAGAGGCTCCCATCAGGGATTTTATCCCCTGATAATTTTAGGCTTCCCTGGTACAATTTATACCATGCCTTCCAGAGATCGGCAAGAGGGTTTCATATTCTGTACACTGACCATGCAAAGTAACAAAGACAATAACAGTTAAAGAACACCTGCACAGCATATTCAGCCCACCATATGAATTCTTAAAAAAAAAAGCTTGACGATTTATAAGAGGCATGCACTTCTTACCCCTCGGACAGGAAAGGAGCAGCCAAGAAGCACGGATAGATTGTGGCAAGATAAAGCCTTACCTTACTGCGCAGTTTTTGTAAATCCGTGGTTCCGAGTGGCTCCTTATCCCATCTGGGTCCGGGGGGGTTTGAGGTGCAGGTGGTCCTCTTGTTCCTTCAAGCCCCACGTTCTGGGCACCAATTACTGTTGTGGAATTCAATGTTCCGTCAATATGCTGTGAGGCTCCAAATCAGAGGTGGTTATGGCGGCCGCCGTGAGAAAGCAATGAAACACAGAGATCAGGCCTGTGTCTAGAAGCAATCTGTGTTTATTCTGTACATTGTCATTTCTTATACAAAAAATAGGCGTATCAGTAGGCGTATCAGTAGGCGTATCAGTAGGCGTATCAGTAGGCGTATCAGTGCAAAGGCTAGTGTTACAAAGTTCAATCTGTTATACTGAGGTCAAAGTACTAAGGTGGTGAATAATTGCGTTTTCTCAATAAACATGGCTTCTTTTGTTGGAATGTAGACTGACTGTCTAATACCTTGATTCTTTATCACAATCTACATTTTAATCACAATGCCCTAGACAGCAGTTAATGATCGAAGCATTCCATTATCCTTTGATCATTGTAACGAGATTAACAAGATCTTGGAGACATGATGGACATTTAAGATTACACCTCTACTTAATGTAATTAAGTACTAACCTAAATGTACAAGCATTTATCAGAGCTTTTCATAGGACACAGAATAGAGTGTATAATTTAGGCCTAAAGCCTCCGGAAACGTATATCAAAGATACATACATATATAAATTAATATGTTCATAACCCTCACACCACGAAATAAATGTCACTATGCCGAGTATACAGTGAGCAGGCAGCAGCGCTAGCGCCATCTCCTGTCCGCCTCAAATAGATCAACTATTGATGCGGAAAATCCACAGTAAAAAAGACTTTAATGTGACACTTGGGAAAAAGTGTATTACTGCTTTATTGTGCCTTTAAAACAGGAACAGCGAATGTGTTTCGAACTACAGAGTTCTTGCTCCCTGCCAGCCTGCAGAGCTCTGCTCCGTGACGTCGGGTCCCTGACTCCTTCCTGACTCCATAAGGGCAATCAGAATAATCCCTGGATCGATCTTTGATAGTTCCCACCTGACTGTAAGGCCTGGAGCTACAAATCCGCTGGTCACCTAATGACTATATCTTGTAATATTCTTCCACTCTAGAAAGACATCCAGTTCCCTCTTAAACTCCTCAATGGATTTTGACATCACCATGTCCTCATAGAATCATAGAATTGAAGAGTTGGAAGGGACCTCCAGAGTCCAACCCCCTGCTCAGTGCAGGATTTACTAAATCATCCCAGACAGATATTTGTCCCGCCTTTGTTTGAACACTTCCATTAAAATGTAACCTGTTCAACTCATTGATCACCCTCACTGTCAAAGTTTTTTCTAATATCTAATTTGGGCCTCCTCCTTTTCAGTTTCATTCCATTACTTCTAGTTTTTCCTTGTGCAAATAAGAATAGGGCTGATCCCTCTGCACTGTGACAACCCTTCAGATATTTGTAGACCGCTATTAAGTCTCCGCTCAGCCTTCTTTTTTGCAAGCCAAACATTTCCAGATCCTTTAACCGTTCTTCATTGGACATGATTTGCAGACCGCTTACCATCTTGGTAACTCTTCTCTGAACTTGCTCCAGTTTGTCCGTGTCTTTTTGTAAAGTGAGGTGCCCAGAACTGGACACAGTATTCCAGATGAGGTCTGACTAAGGAAGAGTAGAGGGGGATAATGACCTCACGTGATCTAGTCTCTATGCTTCCCTTAATACATCCCAGAATTGTGTTTGTGGCTGCTGCATCACATTGTTGACTCATGTTCAGTCTATGGGCTTATTCAGATATCACGCCGGCCGATATACAGCATCTCTCTCTGCATGGGGAAGGAGGTTGGAAAAGCTGGGAGCAGTGCTCTGAGCTCCCGCCCCCCTCTCTGCCTCTTCTCCACCCTCTCTTCGCCCCTCTGCACTATTTGCAATGAGAGGAGGCGGGGCTAAGTTCTGGGAATTAGCTCCGCACCCACCCCACCTCCCCTCATTGCAAATAGTGCAGAGGGGCGGAGAGGGGATGGAGAGTTGGCGGAGAGAGGGCAGGAGCTCAGAGCACTGCTTCCGGCTCTTCCAGACTCCTCCTACAGAGAGGGACGCCATTTAATTACTCCATTTTCATCCAGTATACAAGTCAGGCTCGCAGGCCTGTAGTTTCCTGGATCCACTTTCTTCCCTTTTTTGAAGACAGGGACAACATTTGCCCTTTTCCAATCTTCTGGGACTTCTCCTGTTCGCCAGGAATTTTCAAAGATTATGGCAAGTGGTTCAGCAATGACCTCTGCTGCTTCCTTTAGTATCCTAGGATGTAATTCATCTGGACCTTGAGACTTGAATTCATTTAAGTTAGCCAAGTGTTCCCTCACCATCTCTCTGCTTACAGACACCCTGCATTCTTTTATTTCCCCAATAGCACAGGGAAGATCAGTTGATGTTCCATCTACTTTCTGAGAGAAAACAGATACAAAATAAGAATTTAAAAGTTCAGCCTTCTCAACATCATTCTGAACCAATTCAACGTTTTCATCTTGTAAGCATCCTATAGCATCTTTGACTTTTCTCTTGCTTTTGACATACCCCCAAATCCTTTTTTTATTGCTTTTGGCCTCTGTTGCAAGCCCAAATTCATTATTAGCTTTTCTTATACTTGCCTTACGGTTTCTGCAGACCGCAGTATATTGTTCTTTTAGATCTTTCCCCCTCTTTCCATTTGATAAACATATTTTTCTTTGTTTTTAACGTGTGCGAGTATGCGTTCATCCATCCTGGTTTCTTTAAATGCTTTTTATTCTTCCTTCTTTTAGGGATTGTTAAGGATTGTGCTTTTGAGAATCTCATTTTGCAATATTTCCCAACCTTCTTGGGCATTTCTGTCCTTAAAGGGGTTGTCCCGCGAAAGCAAGTGGGTCTATACACTTCTGTATGGCCATATTAATGCACTTTGTAATGTACATTGTGCATTAATTATGAGCCATACAGAAGTTATCAGAAGTTATTCACTTACCTGTTCCGTTGCTAGCGTCCTCGTCTCCATGGTGCCGTCTAATTTTCAGCGTCTAATCGCCAGATTAGACGCGCTTGCGCAGTCCGGGTCTTCTTCTTTTCTCAATGGGGCCGCTCGTGCCTGAGAGCAGCTCCTGGTAGCTCCGCCCCGTCACGTGCCGATTCCAGCCAATCAGGAGGCTGGAATCGGCAATGGACCGCACAGAAGCCCTGCGGTCCACCGAGGGAGAAGATCCCGGCGGCCATCTTCAACCGGTAAGTAAGAAGTCACTGGAGCGCGGGGATTCAGGTAAGCGCTGTGCGGATTTTTTTTTTAGGTCCCTGCATCGGGTTTGTCTCGCGCCGAACGGGGGGAAATCTGCCTTTCTGATATCCAATCTTGAGTTTTTTCAGGTCTTTCTCCTCTTTTTATCCAAAATTCAAGGATAGCATGATCACTGCCTCCTAAGGACACAGCCACCCTTACTCCCTCAACCATTTCCTCCCTGTTGGTAAGAATTAGGTCCAAGATAACAGACCCCCTTGTTTTTTCTTCGACCTTTTGGAAGATAAGTTGTCAGCAAGAGCGGATAAGAATTTGTTGGATCCATTACTTTTACCTGAGAGAGATACCCAACAAATGTCTGGATAGTTAAAGGGGTTGTCTCGCGGCAAACATCAAAATTTTACATTACCCCATTCCCCCTGTCACCCCCTGGCATAAAATAGCAATTTAAAGCGTTTTTTAAACCGCTTGCTACTCACCGATCTGACGAAATATAAAGTTATAAAAATCTTCTCCCTAAGATGGCCACCGGTCCTTTCCCAGGGATGCACTGCGGTTTTCTCCCATGGTGCACCGCGGGTCTTCTCCCATGGTGCACCATGGGCTCTGTGCAGTCCATTGCCGGTTCCAGCCTCCTGATTGGCTGGAATCGGCACACGTGACGGGGCGAAGCTACCATGACGACGCGGTGACCAGCTCTCCGGCACGAGCGGCCCCATTCACCAGGCAGAAGCACGGACTGCGCAAGCGCGTCTAAAAACGCCAGAAGTCATCAGAATTAGACGGAGCCATGGAGATGGGGACGCTAGCAACGGAGCAGGTAAGTGAATAACTTCTGTATGGCTCATATTTAATGCACGATGTACATTACAAAGTGCATTAATATGGCCATACAGAAGTGTATAACCCCACTTGCTGCCGCAAGACAACCCCTTTAAAATCTCCCATAATCGCTATGTCATGCTTTTTGGAGAGCTTCCATTTGATGTAGAGTTCATCTATTTTTTCTGCTTGTCCAGGTGCCCTATAGTAAATGCCTACAATGGTGTCCTTTCTGTTTTTCTCTCCTTGTATTTTTACCCTAACAGTTTCTACAGAACTTATATTTTCTTAAGCTTGAATCTCTGTGGAGATGAATGTTTATTAATATACAACGCAATACCTTCTCTACCTTTTCTTGTTTTGTTTCTTATAAATAATTTGTATCCTCCAAGCCTTGTGTTCCAATCATCTATATCATTCCACCAAGTTTCTGTGATGCCTATGACATCATATTTCTCTTCCTGTGTTAGGAGCTCCAGTTCTTCTTGTTTCTTTCCCATGCTTTGTGCATTTGTATAAAAACATTTTAGTTTGTGATCAGTGTCTCTTGCTCCTCTACTTGCCTTCTCAATTTTTTGTCTTCGTTCTTTCTTTCCACTTCTAATAGCGAGGGTCACAAATGTATTAAATAGCTGTATATTTTTACCTGACTTTTCACTTCCCTTCCCATATTGTTCTAGAAAGACATCTAGTCCCCTCTTAAATTCCTCAATGGATTTTGTCAGAGTTCCACAGTCTCACTGCTTTTACAGTAAAGAACCCCTTTCTGTTTTGGTGATGAAACCTGCTTTCTTCTAGACGTAGCGGATGCCTTCTTGCTACTGACGCAGTCCTGAGTATAAACAGATCATGGGAGAGATCCTTGTATTGTCCCCTCATATATTTATACATAGTTATTTGATCGTCCACTTAGCAGTCTTTTTTCCAGGGTGAATATTCCTAATTTTGATAACCTCTCTGGGTATTCCAGTCCTCTCATTCCATTTATTAGTTTAGTTGCCCTTTTTTGAACCCCCCTTAAGCAGTGCAAAATCCTTCCTGATCACCGGTGTCCAGAACTGTAAACAGTATTCCATGTGGGGCCTGACCAGTGCCTTATATAGTGGAAGAATAATGTTCTCATACCTCGCCCCTATGCCTCTTTTAACCCCTTAATGACATGGCCTATTTTGAGCTTAAGGACCAAGCCTTATTTTTCAAATCTGACATCTGTCACTTTCTGTGCTAATAACTTTTGAATGCTTTTACTTATCAAGGTGATTCTGAGATTGTTTTTTCGTGACATATTGTACTTTATGTTAGTGTAAAAATTTCATCAATAAATTTTGTCCTTATTAGGAAAAAAAATCCAAATTTACTGAAAATTTGGAAAAATTCACAATTTTCAAACTTTGAATTGTTTTCTTTGTAAGATAGAAAGTCAAACACCACAACATAGTTATTAATTAACATTTCCCATAGGCCTACTTTACACAGCAATCATTTTTTAAGTGTTATTTTACTTTTTGCAGACTCCACAAAGTATATAAATTTAGCAGTAATTTTTCACATTTACTAGCAAATTTCAAAATCTAAATTTTTTAAGGACCAATGCAGTTCAGACATAGTTTTGCCGAGCCTGTATATCAGAATCCCCCATGAATTGCCCCATTTTAAAATCAGCACCCTTCAAAGTATTCAAAATGGCATTTAGAAAGTTTATTAACCCTTTAGATGTTTTACAGGAATTAAAGGAAAGTGCATCAAAAATTAGAACAGTTCCTTTTTTCTACTGATTTTGGCTTTTTGAATGCAGATTTTGCTGGAATAATTTTCAGACCCCATGTAGTGTCTGCAGTGCCCCTGAGGTAGCAGTACATTTGAAACCCCCAATAACTGACCCCATTTTGGAAACTACACCCCTCAGGGAATTTATTAAGGGGTGTAGTGAGCGGTTTGAACCCACAGATGTTTGAGGAATTTTTTTTAACAGTTTGAGTTCAATACGAAAAAATCCAATTTTTCACATAATGTTTAGCTTTAGGCCCAGATTTTCATTTTTCACCAGTGGCAGAAGGAAAAACGTACCCCATGATGCGTTACCCAGTTGCTCTCGAACACGGAAATGCCCCATATGTGGACGTAGCCTGTTGTATGGGCACATGGCAGGACTCAGAAGGATAGGAGCGCTTCTTGGCTTTTTGAATGCAGATTTTGCTGGAATAATTTTCAGACCCCATGTAGTGTTTGCAGTGCCCCTGAGGTACCAGTGCATTTGAAACCCCCAACAACTGACCCCATTTTGGAAACTACACCCCTCAGTGAATTTTTTAAGGGGTGTAGTGAGCGGCTTGAACCCACAGGTATTTGAGGAATTTTTTTTAACAATTTGAGTTGAGAACGAAAAATTCACATTTTTCCAATAATGTTCAGCTTTAGGCCCAGATTTTCATTTTTCCCCAGGGGCAGAAGGAGAAAACATAGTCCATAATGCATTACCCAATTACTCTCGAGCACGGAAATGCCCCATATGTGGATGTAAACTGTTGTTTGGGCACATGGCAGGGCTCAGAAAGAAAGGAGCGCTTTTTTTGAATGCAGATTTTGCTGGAATAATTTTTAGACACCGTGTAGTGTTTGCAGTGCCCCTGAGGTACCAGTGCATTTGAGACCCCCAACAACTGACCCCATTTTGGAAACTACACCCCTCAGGGAATTTTTTAAGGGGTGTAGTGAGCGGTTTGAACCCACAGGTGTTTGAGGAATTTTTTTTAACAATTTGAGTTGAGAACGAAAAATTCACATTTTTCCAATAATGCTCAGTTTAGGCCCAGATTTTTATTTTTTACCAGGGGCAGAAGGAGAAAACGTAACCCATGATGTTACCCAACAGGGAAATGCCCCATATGTGAATCTAAACTGTTTTTAGGGCGCAGGGCTCAGAAGGGAAGGACTTAGCATGTGGCTTTATGTACAAGCTGTGCAAAGTACATCAGGGTAAAACGTCAGGGCAATAAAAAAATTAAAATTTCAGGGACGTGTGGTAGATCTTAAAACACTCATTTATACAGAGGCCGGGTTGTGTGGGGCACGTTTCACACTGGTATATGGTGTCTTTTCTTATCCCCTGTTTGTAGCACACTCTGCAACTCTTTTGGGTCCTTCCCTTCGTCGCAGTGGAGGGAATTTCACTGAGAAAATGCTGCCCTGGTACAATTCTTGTGGCCTCGCTTCCAGAAGTACTGGGCCTCTCCCCCACCTCCTGGTCCCCAAATATTAGGTCCTTGATAACTTCCTCTTGAAATTCAAGGAATGTCCCCCTGTGGCCTGCACCTCGGAACAGCACATAGGCATTATACAGTGCCATCTGTACGAGGTGCACGGCCAGTTTTTTGTACCACACCCGTGTTTTCCGCATGGCTCTATAGGGCTCCAGTACCTGGTCTGATAGATCGACCCCTCCCATGTACTTATTATAGTCGAGGACGCAGTCTGGTTTGGGGGTCTCTGCACTGGTACCTCGTACTGGGCAGGGGGTACTGCTGTGGCCGTGTATTGTCGTCAACATAAGGACATCCCTCTTGTCCTTATATTTAACGCACAATACATTGTCGCTGCATTGGGCCCGGCTCTCACCCCTTCTGAGCAGTTGCCCAAGCAGCGTCTTAAGGAGGCTTTTTTGATTTTTCCGAACAGTGCCACATGCCACTGTTCCTCTGGAAGCGAGGCACTGAAACAGGGGGACACTGGTATAAAAGTTATCCAGGTACAGATGGTAACCCTGGTCTAATAGTGGGTGCACCAGTTCCCACACTATTTTCCCTGTTACTCCCAGCACGGGGGGGCATTCTGGGGGCTCAATTTTTGTGTCCTTCCCCTCGTAAATACGGAACTTGTGGGTGTACCCTGATGTACTTTCGCACAGCTTGTACAACTTCACACCATACCGTGCCCGCTTACTGGGCAGGTACTGGCGGAATTTTAGCCTCCCCTTGAAGTGTACCAGGGACTCGTCTACTGCAATGTTTATCTGTGGGGCATACGCCTGGGCAAACTTGGCGTTAAAATGGTCTATTACGGGCCTGATCTTATACAACCGATCGTAATTGGGGTGATCGCTGGGGGGGCACAGCTGGTTGTCATTGTAGTGCAGAAATTTTAAAATACACTCAAAGCGCGTCCTCGACATCGCCATGCGGAACATTGGGGTGTGGTACAAAATATCGGTAGACCAGTACGCCCTAATTGTTGGCTTCTTTATTAGCCCCATGGTTAGTATAAGCCCCCCAAATTTTTTTATCTCTGGTGCATCCACAGGGGTCCACTTATCGGGTCTGGCATAGCTGGAGGTGGGATTTTCTTCTATAAAATTCTGGGCGTACAAATTCGTCTGGGTAACAATATGGGCAATGAACTCTTCAGAAAAAAAAAACTTGAAGAAGTCCTTCCCTCTGAGCCCTTCCATGTCAAATTGAATCCCTGGGTTCCCAATAAAATCAGGGATCTGGGGTCTGTAATCTTCCGGGGTACTCCAGTGAGCATCTGATGCATTGGGGTCAGTGGCGGTCCTTGGACGCCTTCTCGGGGGTGCAGGGAGCTCAGACTCGCTGGATGAGGATGAGGATGAGGAGTCGGAGAATGCCAAAAAAGTGGGGTCGTCATTACCACTACCTGAGTCCGAGTCTGATGCAATGATTGCATACAGTTCCTCTGAAGTGTACCTCCTGCGGGCCATATTTATATAAAATGGGGCACACGGGGAAAAAGTTTTATTAGATGGGACACTGCGGGATGGGGTGACCACGGGACGGGGGTCGGAAAGAACGCGGAAACTTATGTGGTGTATTCACGTTTTTTGTTTTTTTTTCGGTTTTTTTTTTTTTGGGGGTTTTTTTTACACAGACGAATACACTGACACAACACGGACTAACGACACACTACACACTAGACGGACTAACGACACGCTACACTAACTAATGACGGGTGACGGGACAGGTAACGAAATGGGAACAACAGGAACTTTTTTTTGGGTTTTTTTTTACACAGACGAATACACTGACAGTACACGGACTAACGACACGCTACACACTAGACGGACTAACTAAACGCTACACTAACTAATAACGGGTGACGGGACAGGTAACGAAATGGGAACAACAGGAACTTTTTTTTTTTTTTTTTTTTTACACCAAGGAATACACTGACTACACGCTGCGCTACACTACACTGCTGATCGCACGCTACAGCTCACTCACTACACTTCTGATCACACACTACAGATCCCTCACTCACTACACTACACTGCACTTCTGATCACTCACTCCACTCTGCTACACTACACTGCCTGATCAATCACTCACTACACTCACTACACTGCCTGATCAATCACTCACTACACTACACCACACTGATCACTAACTCACTCCACTACACCACACTGATGACTAACTCCTCTCCACTACACTGATCACTAACTCCACTACACTACACTACACTGATCACGCACTCCCTGCCTAATCTACACAGTAATCGCTCTTTTTATTACACTGATGGAACACAGGTGCTCTCTCTACAAGCACCGGAAACACACTGCGGTGCTTGCACATGGAGCCCCTACTGTAAACAGCGCGAAGTCCGCTGCTGCGCTGTGATTGGTCAGGGAGTTTTTCCCTGACCAATCACAGCGATCGTGGGGGAGGGACCGCTCTGATTGGTTCCCAGCCCGGACGCAGCACTTGTCTGCTGACTATGTCAGCAGACATCACTGCTGTGTCGCCGCGATTGTCACCGCGGCGACACTTTAATGACATGACGTACCAGGTACGTCATGTTGCGGGAAGTATCCCGCTACCATGACGTACCAGGTACGTCCAGGAGCGGGAAGGGGTTAATGCACCCCAAGACTATTAGCTTTTGCAGCAGCTGACTGGGATTGGTTGCTCCAGTTAACTCTACAATCCACTAGTACCCCCAGGTCTTTTTCCATATCACTTTTCCCTAGCAGTGCCTCATTTAGTGTATATTGGTGCGATCCATTTCTCCTGCCCATGTGCATGACCTTACATTTGTCAACATTGAACTTCATTTGCCATTTTTCTGCCCAAGTCCCCAGCTTGTCTAGATCCTTTTGTAGCAGAACATTGTCCTCCGTTCTACTAATTGTCTTATATAGTTTTGTATCATCTGCAAATATTGATATTTTACTGTGCAGTCCTTCTATCAGGTCATTGATAAACATATTAAACATAATGGGGCCTCATACTGAGTCCTGTAGCACCCCACTAGCGACGGTGGCCCAATCGGAGTACGAACCATTTATTACCACCCTCTCGTTCTATCTCTGAGCTAGTTCTTTACCCAGATAAACACATTTTCACCCAATCCAAACTGCCTCATTTTATATACCAACCTATTATGCTGCATGGTGTCAAATGCTTTAGAGAAATCCAGATATACGAGATCAATAGACCCCCTCCAGGTCCAGCCCAGAACTTACTTCATCGTAGAAGCTGATCAGATTGGTCTGACATGATCGACCCTCTCATGAACCCATGCTGGTGAGCAGTTATTCCGTTGTTCTCCTTGAGGTATTCTAGGATGGCATCTCTCAGAAACCCCTCGAATATTTTTCCAGTTATCGAAGTGAGACTTACCGGCCTGTAGTTACCACGCTCTCTTTTGGGCCCCTTTTTGTAAATTGGCAATGCGCCAATCCAGTGATACAACCCTGCTCTTGATAGTGTCCATAAATATAAGAAATAGTGGTCTAGCTATCACATCGCTTAGTTCCCATAGAACCCTTGGGTGAATTCCATCTGGACCCAGCGATTTATCGTTTTGTTTTTTTTAATATTCTTTAATCCACTTCCTCTTGTGTTAGGTATGCTATATGTGGTGGGGGTTCATTTTATTCCCCTGCATCTCATGTGACATTTCCTTTTCGTTTGTGAATACTCTTGAAAAGAAACCATTTAATAGATTTGCCTTCCTCCCATCGTCCTCTATGAGTTCTCCTGCATTATTCGTTAAAGGGCCATGGCTCTCAGTGCAAATCCTTTTGCTGCTAATATAGTTGAAGAATAGTTAAGGTTTGTTTTTGCTCTTTGGCGATCAGTCTTTCTGCTTCCTCCTTAGCAATCTTGATTTTTCCTTTACATATTTTTTTTTTTCTCTGTATGATTTTAGTGCTTCTTCGCTGCTGCCTTTTTAAACACTTTCTTTTTTTCGTTTATTGCCCCCTTAGTCTTGTTGAGCCACATTGGTTTCCTTCTACTTGTGGTTCTTTTTTAATTTTTTTAAAGCGTGTGAACTGCTCACATGAGGTGATTAGGTTGTTTTTAAACTTTTTCCAGCAATATTCTGTCGTGGGGAATGAGGGTAGAGAGCTGTCAGTTCTCTGTGGTAAGCCTATCTGACAGACTCACTGTGGAGTGATTCTGCGATTTGAATCCCGCGAGCGGAGAATTTCTATGATTCTCTGCTCGTGGACAGTGGGCCCTTTCCATAGCAACGCTATGGAAAGCGTTCACTGCGTTACCCGCAGACGGATTATCGCCGTGGATAACGCAGTGAACTATCGCCCTGTACAGGCAGCCTAATTGGAGGAGAACAGGGTGCAATCACCCCAGACATTTAATCTAGTGCCCTGGAATGTTCTAATCATCAGGACCTAATCATTGACACAGACTATAGCATACAAAATGGAAGGAGCATACTATAAGACAGACAAGGTAATATGGAGCCATTTATAATTTCACTAACAATTTATAAATCGTCTCAGGCAACGTTCACCATCCTGCAGTTCCGGGAGCAGTTTGAGCGCTTTTTGTTTTAGAACACCGCACCCCAACAAGCTTATGATTCTTAGGAGGTGCAAAGGCTCACAGAGTGCCACTTTCTACACCCCATCCCTGTCACTGAGGGCAAACAATACCTCCTCAAAGAAGTGTCAGGTTAGCAGCAAGCAAGGGGGAAGGAGGGACATCTGGTTTTATTGCCCAATGTGCCCATCCCAACCAGGCCTTTGTAATTACCCCTGTTTTGAGACCTACCATACAGTCTTACATTATTAATTTTATCTAATATTTAGGGAATGTCAAAAAAGGGGGTGGGGAAGAGGAAGGTTCTTTTATAGGGAGTCCTTTTTTAAAATTTTCTGAACAAGTGTGCAGTGGGGTGTGGTACTTATTTGCTTGTGCCCTGAAATCCAATGAATGTTCCCTCTATTATAGGCCTAGCCATGTGTCCTGTAAGCAGATTGGGGCTACAATGGGGGTATTGCTGAACACAGAAGAACCAGTGCTATAAATTTTGGGGTGCACCTCCCTAGTTGTTTCTGCTTGAAACAAAGAAAACTGCCATGAAAGTGACAAATTTTGTGGAAAAAAATGAAATTGTATTTATTTTTCACTTAATTTATAATAATTTTTGCAAAAACGTGGAGTCAGAACGCTCAGTGCACATCTAGATAAATGGGCTAAGGGGCATCACTTGTGAGGGTGTTTTATTGCTTTGGCAGTTTAGTTGCTCTACAAGTGAGCAATGGGGCCGTGAATTTATTCACTTGTGCCCTGAAAACCAGTGGGTGTTCCCTCCATTATAGGCCTAGCCATGTGTCCAGTAAGCAGATTAGGGTGACAATGGGTATGTTTCTGAACACAGGAGAAATGGGGGTATCCATTTTGGAGTACAAGTCTTCATTCATATACGTGCTGTACAAAAAAAAGTTTTTTAAAATGACACAATTGCCAAAAAAATGAAAATCATAATTTTTTTCCTTCTGCTTTGCTTAGATTCATTAAAAAAACTGTGGGGTCAAAATACGCAGTACACCCCCAAATGAATTCGTTAAGGGGTCTTATTTTCAAAATGGGTTCTGTATCGTTTTGGCAGCTCAAGGGCCATACATCGTGCTATGGGGCCTAAAACGCCTTCAAACACAATTTCTGTTCTGAAAGCCACCAGCTATTCCTTTCATTTTGGGCCCCCTTGTGCATAAAATGGGTATGTTTCTGAACACAGAACAAACGGGTATCCATTTTGGGGTGTAAACCCTCATTTTCATGTGCACTATAGAAAAAATGCCTATAAAATGAGATATTTGTAAAAAGATGAAATTTTATTTTTCCTCCTCTAAATTGCATTGAAAAGAAAACCGTGGTTTCAAAATACTTATGACACCCCTCAGTGAATATATGAAGAGGTGTAGCTTTTAAAATGGGGTCATTTGGGGGGGGGGATCTTTGTTCCTCAAAATGTTGATAATTAATGTTAAATTTGTACGTCTCCTAAATGGCTGAAAAAAACAATTTTTTTCAAAAGTGGGACCAGGATAAAGTAAACAGATAATATATATCTTGTCAAAAAAATAGTGTGTATATATTTGAGATATTGCAGTTACGAATGTGAAAAAAGACAATTTTTTTCAAATTTTTCCCAATTTTGGTGCTTGTAATAAATATACACAAATTCTATTGGTCTATTTTTACCACCTAAATGAAGTACAATATGTGGGGGAAAACAATGTCCAAATTACTTGGATTATTTATGTAGTTTTTTATGTTAAATTGACCCATGTCAGATCTGCAAAATTTGGTTTTGTCGTTTAGGATGGGGTCACACGGGACGTATTCCTGGTGGAAATTTCGTTGTTTTGCCACAGTGAAAAACCGCAAAATTTCTGCCCAGAAGGTGTTGCTTCAAAACCCGCGCCACTGAGCCCGGGTGTTTAGCGTCCGCATTCGGATTTGCCGCGGCAAAATTCCGAATGGAATTTCCGTGTCAAATCTGCCCTGTGTGAATCCAGCCTTAGGGCTCATGTCCACGGGCAAAATATGATTTAAGATCCGCAGCGGATCTCCCGCATGCGGATCCGCATCCCATAGGGATGCATTGACCACCCGCGGGTAGATAAATACCCGCGGATGGTCAATAAAAGGCATTTTAAAAAAAATGGAGCTTGAAAAAATCTGGACCATGCTCCATTTTCGTGCGGGTCTCCCGCGGGGACGGCTCCCGCGGGCTTCTATTGAAGCCTATGGAAGCCGTCCGGATCCGCGGGAGACCTAAAATAGGAATTTAAAAGTATTTACCCATCCGGAGCGGACCGGGAAGGTCTTCTCTTCCTCACGGCCGCATCTTTCTTGCTTCGGCTCGGCGGATGTGCCCGGCGCATGCGCGCGGCACGTCGACGACGTGCCGGCGACGTGCCGCCGGCGTGACGAATTCATCCGCCGGCCGAAAATGAAGATCCGGCCGTGAGGAACAGCTGACCTTCCCCGCCCGCGCCGGATAGGTAAATGCTTTTAAATTCTTATTTTCAGCGCTCATGTCCGCGGGGCAGGAGGGACCCGCTGCAGATTCTACATGGAGAATCTGCAGCGGATCTTATTTTCCCCGTGGACATGAGGCCTTAGGCATAAACAGGCGTGGTCATTAAGTGGTTAAATTAGTACTGCAGGCTAGTACGATTATGTCAGTACCAAATTTATATAGTTTTGGGGGTTTTTGTAAGCAAATTAGTTATTTTTGCCATATTATTTTTTTTCGTGGCGTGCACTGTGCAGGTTATACAATGTACTAACTTTTTTCCTCTGGGTCATTACAAACGCAGCAATAAGACGTGATAGTTTTTTATTATGTAGGAAAGTGGGGTTGTGGGCACCTGCTCTTCTTGGCACAGGAGATCTGCGCCAGTCTTATGCAAAACCCCTTTAAGGATAGATCATCATTTATTCAGGTTCTGGGAAAACTTCTTAATCCTGGGAATGGCTCTCTTACACTAAAATATGCGCCATCCTTAAAGGAGTTCTCAAGTGGGATGAAAAAGCACTAAAACTGTGGACTGCACTAAAGGGCCACTCCAGTTTTTTTTTTCCCATTATATAGGTATCCCCCCCACTATGTATAAGTCAGCCACTATTACCTTGGTTACTTTCTCCTTTCTGTCTGAAGCTCCTGGCCTCTTTCTCCTCATGTGATCTCAGTTCTGACTAGTTCCGATCTACTTATATTCTTGTAACATTAGATGTTCTAGTCTCTAGCTGCTCATGTAATGCTGTGCTGATGCATCATGGAATTGATAGCATAGTAAAAGTAAAAATCTCAGTATCCACAGGGTGCCTGATAAGCATCAGACAGGAGGCTGCACTGCATGGTAGTGACTGCAATATACAGAGTTGCCATCTGGAGTGTGACAGGCAGTCACTGCCTTGCCTCAGCACTATTTCCCAATATTTGTTGTAGAAATGCAAATTACAGGGTAATTCTATATTTCCCACTGCGTCCATCCTGACAGCACACATGGAGGTTGCCCTTTGACCTTAGTGGGACAGGAAGAGAGGACAGAAGAGTTTTTAAGGCGCCTCCCACCACTATTCTCCAGTGTTCTTCCTGTCCCAATGGGACACAGGGAGAGTCTCCATATATGCCGAGGATGAAGGAAGTTCTTACTGTGATTCGGTGATTCTGTTTCTGCACCACTGTGCCGCAAATGTTGCACATCCCTGTGGTGGAAGGTCCGATGGTTCCCTGCTCTGGAGAGCGGAAGGCCCCTCCACAAATACTGTGCATTCCTGTGGAGGAGGCAGCTGTCTTCTCATCCAGAGCGTGTTTTCTGGGACAGCGGTTCATCAGCAGCGCTCTCTCACTGCAGCGTTGAGGTCCCTGCTTCACATGCTACAGTAATACCACCATGGTGCATGTGCGTGAGCAGCGCTCCTGGGACACTGCCAATCACGTGGATGACACAGCCATGCGTGATGACTTGCCGGCGCCCTGCAATGACGCGGCCGCCGATGGCGTGATGACGCGGTCGCTCTACAGGACAGGGGGGTGATGACCTTATTCCGCCAGGGACATTGGAAGCGCGCCTGGAGGCGCCAAATTAAAATAAAACAGTCTCCTTGTTCCCTTTGAGCTCACCCATATGGGCAATACGCTCAAAGCTTCTTCCTACAAAGACCTGCAGCAATGATGGACAGCATGGGAGGAGATGGGGGAAGTGCAGAAAGTGTGAGTAGTCCACATGGACAAAACTCTTGTTAAAGCTTGAATTATTAATTATTCTTAATTTTAATAGCCTCTCCTGCATTTTATTGCAAGAGGATACATCCAAAAAATTGGGCAGTTGAAAAAGGCTCAGACAGTGTGTGTTATGCTCTAAAAAATGGAGGATAATACAAAGAAAGTTATGTGTTGAGTGCATGTCAAAAATAGTTAAAGATGAACAACAATCTTTAATGGATGGTATTCGCCAGATGGTGCCGGAGGAAGTCCAGCCAATTAAAACAGAACCTGCCTTCTAACCTCAGCCTGGGCCTTCTGGTCCAGCAAAAAGGGTTCGAACACAGGTCCTGGCATCTTCGAAATCTGATATTTCAGACATAGAAATATCCGCCGACATTTCAGATTTATAAAAAATATTACTTTTTAAACCAGGACCTAGAAGAGCTCATAACCGCAGTAAGTAATACGACGGAAGTATCAGATATTTAACAACCCAGGTCCATTCAGGACGAGATGTTTGGCGGGTTGAGAACAAGACGTCGCAAGTGTTTTCCTGTTAATCAAACACTAAAACAATTGATAAAAGATGAATGAGAGATAGCGGAAAAACGGTTGCCAATGTCCAAAGATTTTAAAGACAGGGTCCTATTCCCTGTTGAGGATACCAAGTTGTGGAACACAGTTCCAAAAGTAGACATTCAAGTCGCTAAATTAATTTTTTTTAAAATCACTCCCATTTGAGAATGCTTCACAGCTTAAGGTATCCCAGCTGGACCCGAGCGCAAATGAATCCACAATTCTGGTAGGGGGCAGGTTATGCCAATTCTCAAAGAGATGGCCCCAGGTTACTCAGAATCCCTGCGTGTTGGAAATTATTTTTTCAGGGTACTGGATTGAGTTTGATTCCCTTCCCCTTAGGAAGTTTTTGGTTACCCAAAACTAATCCCCCTTTCTGCAAGCAAGACTGGAGGAGGGGGTAGAAACCTGTTACGGATGGATAGGGCGGTGGTTCCGGTCCCTTCGTCGCAACAAGAGTTGGGGTTTTTTATTCTCCATTATTTTTGGTGCCAAAACCAAATTGTTCTTTCAGAACCATCCTTAATTTAAAATCCATAAATAATTATATAAACGACAGTTTAAAATCTAAAGGGTGAACTCTGATTCCTTTAATTAATCAATCAGACGTAATGTGTACGATCGACTTAAAAGATGCATTCTTTCATATACCTATTTATTCTGCTTATCAAAAGTATCTTAAGGTCGCATCAAAATAAACTCAAAAATTCAGCATTTTTAGTTTATATGTCTGCCGTTCAGCATTTCAACCACCCCGAGAATATTTTAAAAAATGATGATCGAGCCAATAGGAATCCCTAGGAATCAGGGAATCTGTATAGTACCTTATTTAGATGATTTACTGCTCATTTCAAAAAAAAATTCCAAAACCATGGAACAACACTTAAGTGAGACACTGAGTCTTTTTACTGATCTGGAATGGTTGATTAATTTCGAAAAATCAACGCTTCAGCCGGATACCAAAACTTTTTGGGTTTTTTTTGTTAGATTCCCATAAGTGTTGTTCTTTTTTACCTTCCAGCAAGAGGATGGGCCTAATTCTTTCCATCACCAAATTTCAGGGGAAAGATTGGGTCTCGACAAGAGAAATCATGGGGTTTATGGACCAGATGTCAGCTTGTTTTTCCGTGGTCAGCCGGTCTTGGATTCATTCCAGAACTCTACAACAAGCAATGTTGTCAGTATGGGATAGAAATCAGTCTTCCCTAGATGTAAAGTTTAGACTATCAGTAGCGGTCAAAAATTCTTAAATTGGTGGCTATCACCGCAAAATCTTAGGAAAGGAGTTCCGTGGGATTCTTCTCCACTCATTGTGGTAACTACTGACGCTAGTAGATCAGGATGGGGGGGGGGGGGGAGAGTCGCTGATAGTAACTGACAAGGTTCCTGGTCACCTTATGTCAGCTCCCTAACTTCACATTATAGGGAACTTATAGCTATTTGGCAGACATAAATCCAGGCGGAAGGTGCACTGCAGGGGCAGCGTATCAAAATCCTATCCGTTTCTTTCATTTGCCACCAGGGCGGAATTAGGCACCCTCACCTGCAACGCCTGTCAAAAAGGATATTTGCTTGGGCAGAAGAGAATATAAGATCCCTGTCAGCGGTGCATTTAAAGGGCTCTTTGAATGTGGTCGCGAATTATCTAAGCCGGGAGAAAATAAATCCAGGAAATTGGTCCCTTAATATGGATGTATTCCGATTTTTTTTACAGCCTATTGGGGCTCCCCGCAAGTGGACTTGTTTGTAGACAAAAACAATGCAAAGTGCTGAAAATTCTGTTGCCTAAACACCAGGGACAGACCATTGGCACTGGACGCTCTGTCCCAGAATTGGGAGATGCAATGGCTTGTGCCTTTCCCCCTCTTCCCTTGATAGCTTGAGTGCTGAAAAAAAACTGCAACAGTCAAACCAAGGTTATTCTTATAGCAGCAGCACAGCCAAAAATACCCTGGGTACTCGCTGTTAAAATCCTTGCTCATAGATGTTCTGATTGCACTTCCCCTGAGGCAGGACCTTCTGTCCCAAGGTCCAGTCTTCTGTCAGGATAATTCACCAATTGAAGCTGATGGCTTGGCTCCTGAGCGCCGCAGGCTGAGGAAACAGCGATTGCCAGACAAGGTAATTAAAACGCTTAAGGGTCGTAAATTATTCACTTCAAAAATATGTTCTAAAGTGTGGAAAACGATGTATCCATAATAATCTGGGATTGCCTCCATATGTGCTGCCAGGATGCACAAAGTGGGAAAAGGGGAATTACTCTTACCGATAGTTCCTTTTCCATGAGTTCATCATGTCAGCACATACTTTCCCACCCTATTATGATTACTGTATATGTAACATTTCAGTACACCTGTTTGTTTTGCAGTAACAATAAAAAGGATTTCGCCGCATAACTGTTGTGGTGATTGGAAAGTCACTGGAGAATAGCGGTGGGAGGCGGCCTGCAAGGCTCTCCTCTTCCTGTCCCAACAAGGTCAAAGGGCAACTTCCATGTGTGCGGTCATGATGGACTTGTGGAAAAGGAACTATCGGTAAGAATAATTAGATAAGAATTTTTTTCCTCAACATTTCGGTGATTTCATAATCTTTTCCTTTCACTTCTGGTTTGTTTTACAAAGCCAGAATTTTCAGCTACCACAATATTCAAAGGATGATTGATAAAGGTCTGATCGTGGGGGTTTCACTGAGACCCCAACAATTCCGAAAACCGGGATCCAGTGTTCCCCCTCTTCTTGTCACTGCGGGCTCTCTGCACCATCCCGCAGTGATGTCACATTTAATGTAGCAGTGGTCATGCATGTGTGGCGATGCTCCATTCACACTGACGAGGCTGACGGAAATAAGTACAAGCTCTCAACTGTATCCAGCAGCCCAATTGAAAATAAATGGAGTGCTGCCATACACGCATGACTGTCGCTCCATTCAATTCCCTCCTCACTGTGGGGGTGTAGTGAGGAGAGGAGGAGTACAAAGGAGTCTCGTTCTCCAGATCAGTGGTGTGACCTCCACCGCTCACTCACCTATCCTATAGATAGGAGATATGTCTATTGCGCTACAACCCTCTTAAGCCAGCATTATTTGGTACTTTATCTGTGATTTGTGTGTTTTGCTAAATTAGCTCTAGTGTTCAATGAAATAATTCCATAACTTTTGCCAAGAGTAGAGTTGGGGAGGAAGGAGGTGGGGCTGACCAGCTCTGTCTCTGGACGGAACAGGACAGCTCTGACCGGAGGTTCCAACGCAGATGTGAAACCGCTCTTATATGTTTAGAAAAAAAACTTTAAAATGGTACAAAAACTCAAGCCTAGGGTAGGCCGGGCTCAGGCGGCTGTAATTCGCTGTGTTCCATTAAGACCTGCACGCTGCAACTACACAGACGTTGCATACTTGCTGCACGCACCAATCACCGTGTACCATCTTGGCATGTATGTGCGTGTAATACACACAAAGATAGAACATGCTGTGATTTTTCTTGTGTATGGTTTTTGCGCAAATCATGCGAGTAGCAACATAACAGTCTATGTGAGATTAGTACAGTGTATTCAGTGTGGAATACACCATACCAACAAAGTTGTATGAGCCTGGCCTGATTGTCAGCAACATGAATGTAAACTGGGCTTTATTTGTAAAATGTTTCTCTTGTGGTTTGTGATCTTAGAGAATTTCCACTTATGAAAGTTTAAAACCAGAAGATTAAAGATGAGTTTGACATCGTGGTTTCTGGTCAGCAGTGGAGGCACGCGACACAGACTCCCAAGGGAAATGATTTTTGTTGGAAGAGATGACTGTGAGCTTATGTTACAGGTACGTTTCAGTCTTTACTGTTCTGCCACCTAAAACAGTCTGGTGTAAAGTGGAGGTTTGTCCAAAGATCTTTTCTGACCTAGGGGTACATTGTAAAACAAGAATTGAAAAAGGCAGTACACAGGAAAAAAAGCCCAGAAAGTGGCCATATACTTATTGTGGTAGAAGCACCACATCCCTCAACATGCAGACAGCCAGACTATGTGGAGGAGCTAAAAGCACAGGTGTGATGTACTGATGAACAACCACTCGCCCACCTTCCTTATATTGAGGGGAATTGATGCTTAGTACTATTCTACACATAGATAAAGCATATACAGGGTGTCAGGCCACACAGTACGTGTAGTGCACAATGCAGGCTTGCAATCTATTTATGACACCATATTTCAGTTTAGCGGGGCCACCCTGCACCTCGCAGGTGAACCACACTGGCCCCCCGGGTTTCCCCAGCGTCAAAAGCTGCACTGCATGTTACTGATTTAATACCATTAAATACG
Source organism: Eleutherodactylus coqui (assembly GCA_035609135.1). NCBI lineage: Eukaryota > Metazoa > Chordata > Amphibia > Anura > Eleutherodactylidae > Eleutherodactylus > Eleutherodactylus coqui. Next base: position 118,947,522 of record CM069407.1, on the reverse strand, counting down.
ATGTATTGGTTGATATTTTGGTTGAAATACACAAGCTCACAACCTGTGTTTAAGAGTACTCGTTCTCTTGTGAGTTCCTACACTAACATCAATCAAAATCACTGAAATTTATACTTACCAATGTACTGATTGATACAAGAGGGCAGGTAGAAGCACCACATTCTTCAACATGCAGACACTCATTCTGCTATGTGAAGGAGCTAATAACACAGGTGCAAAGTACTGATGAACAGCCACTCGCACATCTTCCTTATACTGAAGGGCTTATGAGCTTCTGCATTTTTGCTAAAATATTAACCAATACCTTGTATTTATCGCTATTTGTTGGTACACATCAGTAACACGCAGTGCAGCTTTGAATGTTGGAGCCTGGGGTGTCAATGCCACTGTGGTTCACCTGTAAGGTGCAGGGTGGCACGCTAGACTGAAATATGGCATCATTAACAGGTTGTAAGCCTGCATCGTGCACTACACATTGTGTGGCCTGACACCCTGTATATGCTTTATCTATGTGCAAGTATAGTACTAAGCATCCGCCCCCCTCAGTATAAGAAATGTGAGTGACTTCATCAGTGTCTTCTATATTGTAACATGGTGCCTGTAAATCGGGCAGCATTCTCTATAAAACAGTTTACATTTTATCATGTAGTTAAGTTTTAATTACATGTTTATCCAAGAAACCTATTTATTATTGTCTGGTTTTTTTCATTATTTAAATTGTTTAGTCCAGAAGTGTGGACAAGCAGCATGCAGTTATCAACTATGAAGCATGTACTGACGAACATTTAGTGAAGGACTTGGGGAGTCTTAATGGAGTAAGTATGTCGTTACTCAGTATAATTTCAAAAGCACATATATATTTCACATAAGATGTTGGCCTTAGTCAGAATTGAATCAGAACCCCAGCATCTGCCAACCCCAGACCACTGTCCTGCCCAAAAATACTAATTTCTCGTCCGTATCATTGGGGGACACAGCCAGACCTTGGGTATAGCTACTGCCACTAGGAGGCGACACTAAGCAGAAAGTATTAACTCCTCCCACTAGCTATACCCCTCCTGCAGGCATTACGCTAATCAGTTTTTAGCTTAGTGTCTGCAGGAGGCCGACATGTATTAGGCTAGGTCGTCATGAAGACTTTGTGTGCGGGAATACGGGCAGACAAGGACTTTTCCCTGGCCTCCCTGTCCTCCCGGGGAAGGGCAAGTAGTACGGTGTCTCCGCCGTGCTGCTGGCACCCGACCCAAAGAAGAAAAGGTGGCGTGATCATGCCCTTGTGCATTGAATCGCTGCCTGCCAGCGATAGTGTTCCCCGCCCTGGAGCAGCTCCCATCCCGTGTGATGGCGAGCGTGGTGGGTAAAAACACTGCTGGAGGTCAGTCTGCCGTGGGGGAAGGGACGGAGGACTACAAGGGTAAGTAGGCCTTTCCCCTTTTTGTTTCCCACTTTTGCTGCATTCTGTCTCCTGCGCCTGGCCGGGCTTCCTGTAACATCCCCTTGGTGACTGGGAAGGCTCGGGCAGCGGCGGCGTGGGTCTGGCATGGGGACGCGTTTGGCTGAACTCCGCAAAAGGGGGCATATACAGCCGTGGTGCTTGGAGGCCTCTACAGCCCTTCCCCGGCCTCGCCTGTTGTGCTGCGGCGCGGCCACGCGGCGATCGGTGGCCGCGGGCCTTCACTACAGCCCCTGGCTTTACAGGCCTACCCTGCAAACAGGGCCGCATGCCCAGCGGGACCCCCGGCTGAGTAAGCTGTGGCGGTGGCCGACAAGGCCGCGGCTCCGGAAGGGGGCATATAAATTTGGTCCGACGCTTACTTGGGGCCTACTTCGCGGCTGATGCAGTCGTTCCTCCGGCCGCGATGGCGTCGCTTCTGCAACCTGGCTCCGGTGGGCCGTTCCCAGGAACTAGTGTCTAGAGGGAGACAGTTGGAGGACCAAAAATCTAGGCCCTGGCTCGGGCCCAGAGCTAGGCCACGCCCATGTCGGGCAGCGCCGGAGAATTGGAGCCAGCTGACTACAAAGGTTGGGAGTTGGCTGTTCTCCCCTTCAGACACTCGTTTCTTCAGGACTTCTGGCTGAGTGCCATTTCGACAGACCAGATGTGTGTGCACAGTCTGCTGCGTCTGGATAGAGGAAACTTCTCCTCTGCGAACCTAGGAGCTCCAGCTGGGAAGCGGCAGCCTTGGATAGGGTAAGCTCTGCTGAGGCATCTTCCCCTGCGCTGTACCCCTCCTGCAGTCTTTGCCTGCAGCAGTAGTTTGTGCGCATTTTTATTAACGCCATGTCCGACCCCAGACTGTAAGGTTCTGGACAGGCTACAGGTAGAGCCAAGTTTTATGCTTGTTCTCATTGTAATGTGAAGCTCTCGTCTGGTCAGTCTGAGGCCCGCTGTGCGAACTGTATCTTAGCCCTGCGAGCTCCAGTCCCGGCAACGTCAGTGCCCCCTGCCGCCCCAGTGGAACAGGCAGCTAAACCTGAATGGGCTCGGTCCCTCGCCGTGGCAGTCTCTGGCCTAGCTAGTACGTCTTCTAAAATTTTACGCAAGCTGCACTCAAACGTTGTTGCGTCTTCCCCAGAGCGGTCACTAGGTAGGTCACGTAAGAGACGTAGGTCCCGCCACTTCGGAGAGTCCTCCTGTTCACGGGCTGCATCTTCGCGATCCCGTTATTCATCTGTGTCCCAATCTACAGCTCCGATGCAGCAGCCGTCAATTCCAGCGTCCAAGGTGGCTAGTTTCTCGAAGGGGGAGCGCTCTCGCTCTTCATCCCCATCGGACTTAGACGAGGAGCAAGAGTCTAAGCTGTCCGCACTGATGGACAGCTTGGTCGTGGCAGTGAAGGACACATTCACGTGTCAGAGGAACCGGCGGCGGCTCCGCCTGCGGCCGTGTCGTTCAGGTGGCATAAGCGCCTACGTTAATTCCCCCCCCCATCAGGACTTTGAGGACGTCCTGGAAAGGGAATTGGAAGTCCCCGATAAGCGCTTTTAAGGGATCGGGGAAGACATGGTACATCACTTATCCCTTCCTGGAAGATCTCGTTAAAAGGTGGTCAGTACCTCCGGTAGTAGATCCGCCTGTATCGCGTCTGTCAAAACACACCACTCTTCCCACGGCCAAAGCACCATCTCTTTCTGATCCACAGGATAGGAAGTTAGACACTGTGTTGAAATCTCCTTTTCAGGCAGTAGGCACTGCGTTGCAACCCACTTTTTTCATTGGCACGGGTCAGTAAGGCTTCCGTAGCATGGGCAAAGCAGCTATGCCAGGACATTCTTTCGGGGGCTCCAGCCAACGAATTGCTGGATGCCACAAATAACCTCATTCAGGCCGGGAAGTTTGTCTGTGCGGCAAATTTGGACTCTGCAAAATTCGTAGCCCGGGCCCCAGCAGCTTCTGTGGTGTCTCGCCGGACGCTGCGGCTGAAAAGTTGGTCCGCTGACACGTCCTCTAAAAAGGTGTTTACCAAGCTTCCCTTTGGGGGCAACAGGCTGTTCGGAGTCTAGCTCAACGGGCTAATTAAAGATGCGATGGGTGGGAAGAGCATGTTTCTTCTGCAAGGCACAGTTAGAAGAGGGAAGGCTCCGCAGAAAAAGAAATCCTATTTCCGGTCCTTTCGCTGCTCCAGCCCACGTTCCTCATCAGGGCAATGGTCACAGGCCAAGAAGAATCCGCAGGAACAAGAGAGACCCCTTCTTCAAGACCAGGAACTCTTGGCAGCCTCTCTCCCGGACGCCGAAAGCTACGGGAGCAAAGTTTTCGGCATGAAGTTCAGCCCCTACCCGTTCTTGACAGGGTGGGGGGCAGGCTCTCTGTTCAGGAACGTGTGGCTGGCGCACGTGTCTGACTCCTGGGTGCGGGAGATTGTTTCCTCTGGCTATGCCATAGAATTTGCGTTTTTCCCGCACGATCGGTTCTTCTGGTCAAGGTTACCGAAGGATCTAGAAAGGGCGGCACAGTTTCACGTTGCGGTCGACCACCTGCTTGCCCAGGGAGTAGACGTACCAGTCCTACTTTCTCAGCACAGACGGGGTTTCTATTCAAATCGGTTCGTGGTCCCCAAAAAGGACGGTACGGTCAGACCGGTCCTCTACTTGAGGCGGCTGAATCATTCTATCAAGACGAAGCATTTCTACCTGGTGTCTCTGAGGTCGGCCATCACCTCCATGGAGCCTGGGGAATTCCTCTTTTCAATCGACATCAAGAATGCATATCTACACATCCCAATACGCTGATCCCATCTCACTACCAGTTTGCAGCACTGCCCTTTGGGTTGTCTACGGCGCCACGAGTATTCAGAAAGGTACTTGCGGCGGTGATGGCTTTGCTTCACACCAGGGGGATTGTCGCCATCCTCTACCTGGACAACATTCTGGTAAAGGCACAGTGTCGTGTAAGCAACCTGGAAAGTCTCCACATAACACTGCAGACTTTGGAAAGGTTTGGCTGGGTCGTCAACTGGGGCAAGTAGTGTCTGGTCCCAACGCAGAGGCTGGAATTCCTCGGTTTCATATTCGACACAAAAAATCACCAGCTGTTCATGCCCCACCCCAAGAGGGAGTTGTTGGAAAAGAGCATCCGATCCTTACTACTTCAGAGGCCGGTCTCCATTCGGCACTGCATGAGGGTGCTGGGCTTGATGGTGTCGTCATTCGAGGCAATTCCCTTTGCTCAATTCCATTCCCGAACGCTTCAACAATTCATTCTGTCACATTGGGACAGGTCAACTCACTCTCTGGACCAACGGATTTTGGTGTCATCCCGGACACAATCCTCTCTGCTGTGGTGGCTGGCCCCTGACAGGGCTCTGGGGCGACGCTCACTGCATCACTACGGACACCAGCCTCCACGGTCGGGGAGGTACCCTGGGGAACCTGTCCACCCAGGGAATCTGGTCCAGGCGAGAGGCCATGGTGTAAGGAGAATTTAAGTGTTTATCAAAGAGAAGATGATCCCAGATCTCATGCAGAAGTCTGGACCCAGGAGAAATACATATCACACCAGCCTGTGCGGTATCAGATGATTTCTAATTTATTCTAAGGTGTATTTGGTTTTTATACTATAAATGACATCACAGAAAAAGTATATACCTCCAAGATTAATAATAATAATACATAATAGGCTGAAACTAAAATGTTTAACATAAGTTACATCTTTTGAGGTGTTACTATAACATACAATGAAACCGTTATGAATTCAGTGAAAAGGAATGCAAGGGAGGCAGTCTGGACACTCTTATCTTGTCTGTCTACCCCGTAATGGTATAGAAAAGGTTTCATTTAACCCCTTCACTACTTATACTGGCATCATGCTATATCCTTCTAGTCTACAATCCAATAAAAGAACAATTAACTGATACATTGATCTACAATTTTCTTAACACCATGCTCCCAATCAATATCTTGGAGTTCCGGGTGATATGACAATCCCTGCAGCACTTCGCTTCCCACCTCACGGGCAGACCCGTTCGAACAACGCAATAGCAGTTGCTTACATCAATCACCAGGGTGGTACTCGAAGTGTGCAGGCAATGGTTATGGTATCCAAGATACTCAGCTGCACCTACCAGCAATCTCAGCAGTATACATACCGGGACTGGAAAACTGGATGGCGGATTTTCTCAGCTGGGAAACCGTGGACCCGGGGGAATGGAAGCTGCACCCAGACGTATTCCAGACGATTTGTCGTCGCTGGGGTCATCTGGACGTGGACATGATGGCGTCCAGGTTCAGTCGCAAGGTACAGCATTTTGTGGCTAGGTCCCAGGACCATCAGGTGGTAGCAGTGGACTCGCTAGTAATACCATGGTCGGACTTCCGTCTCCCGTACATTTTTCCGCCTTTCCCGTTCATACCGAAGGTACTCAAGAAGATCGGGATGGAGGGGCGCCCGGTAATTCTGATAGCGCTGGATTGGCAAAGGCGAGCATGGTAGGCGAACCTCATAGACCTAGTCGCTGACACACCGTGGCATCTACTGGAGCGAGAGGATCTGATTTTGCAGGGCCCACTCTTCCACTGGAATTTAGTGTCTCTTCATTTAACGGCTTGGATGTTGAGGCCGCGATTCTGAGGAAGCGTGGTTTCAGGGAGTCAGTCATTCGGACCATGATTAGCGCAAGGAAACCATCGTCAAAGATTTACCATCGAGTCTGGAAGCGTTTTTTTGTTTGGTGCGAAGAACGTCACGTTCATCCAATGCGGTTCTCTCTGGCTCATGTCCTGTCCTTCCTACAAGCAGAGCTGGACATGGACCTGAAGTTGAGCTCCCTGAAAGGCCAAGTTTCAGTTCTCTCGATTCTTTCACAGGCCGTTAGCCGCCAAGTTGGCAATCCGCACGTTCCTTCAAGGGGTTTCCCATGCTGCTCCTCCGTTCCGGTCACCCACGCCCGCTTGGGATCTTAATCTGGTCTTGGATGCACTAGTCTCCTCCTTTTGAGCTATTAAGGGAAGTACAGTTGTGTCTTCATGCTTGAAAAAGGCGCTCTTAATAGCGCCGAAACGCGTTGCAAGACTGACATAATTTTATTATATGAATAAAAATATACTTAATTGTATATTTCGGTGATCTGGAAGTTCCTATTTTGGATCGCAAAAAGCCCCAAAAAAAGAGCGCAGGAGGATTTTTTTCTTGTCTTCTGTGCTGAAAGGTGGTTTTCCTCGTGGCGATCAGCTCAATACACCGAGTGTCTGAGCTGGCTGCTTTGTCAGTCCAGTCCCCCTTTCTGGTTTTCCATCAGAACAAGGGGGTTTTATGTCCGATACTGCCGTTCCTACCAAAGGGGGTGTCCTCTTTCGACCTTAATGAGGATATTGTTCTTTCGTCCTTTTGCCCTTCTCCGGTACATCCGAATGAACGGACTTTGCATCGGCTAGATCTTGTACAATCCTTACAGATATGTCGCCAGGACCAAGGCCTTCCGTCAGATAGTCTTTGTTTGCAATTCCGGAAGGGCCGTGTAGGGGATCTGCAGCCTCCAAAGTGACTATCTCCAGGTGGATCCGTATGGTGGTGGTAGAGGCCTACCGCGCCAAGGGACGGTCGCCTCCATTTCGCGTAACTCTCACTCGATGCGGGCAGTGGGGGCTTCCTGGGTGGTCCACTATGGAGTTTTAGCTCTTCAAGTATGCAAGGCAGCAACTTGGTACTTTTTCTAAGTTTTATAGGGTTCATACCTTCCCATCAGCGGACACCTCCCTAGGTCGGAAAATCCTACAGGCGGTCGTTCCCTGACTGCACGGGACTTGTTGTAAGTAACCTACCTGTTTTATTTCTGGAACTGCTCTGGAACGTCCCAAGGCCTGGCTGTGTCCCCCAATGATACGGACAAAGAATATGGATTTTTGGTATAGCTTACCATACAATCTCTCTTGTCATGTTCATTGGGGGGGACAGCACCCACCCTTTATGAGGTAGCTTTATGTTGGAGCCTTTTTGTTCTCTGGTCACATATGGTGTTATGTATGAGTATTTATGCACGTTGCATACTGTAAATATTATGTTGTACTCCCACTGGCTGCTCCTACTACTTGCATACAAAACTGATTAGCGTAATGCCTGCAGGAGAGGTATAGCTAGTGGGAGGAGTTAACACTTTCTGCTTAGTGTCGCCTCCTAGTGGCAGCTATACCCACGGTCTGTCTGTGTCCCCAATGAACGTGACAAGAAAGACTTTACAGTAAGTTATACTAAAAATCCATATTTTCCTAGAAATAGTGTATAGTGATTCTATCAGACTGTCCAAAAAGATACATTTTCAGTGTTCTATTTATCTAATAATGTTCATGTAGAGCAGATGCTTACAGATATGAGTACATGTACATGGAGTTTTAGATTTACCTAGAAATTTAAAGGGGTTGTCTCGCGGCAGCAAGTGGGGTTATACACTTCTGTATGGCCATATTAATGCACTTTGTAATGTACATCGTGCATTAATTCTGAGCCATACAGAAGTTATTCACTTACCTGTTCCGTTGCTAGCGTCCTCGTCTCCATGGTGCCGTCTAATTTCAGCGTCTAATCGCCCGATTAGACGCGCTTGCGCAGTCCGGTCTTCTCCCTGGTGAATGGAGCCGCTCGTGCCGGAGAGCTGGTCCTCGTAGCTCCGCCCCATCACGTGTGCCGATTCCAGCCAATCAGGAGGCTGGAATCGGCAATGGACCGCACAGAGCCCACGGTGCACCATGGGAGAAGACCCGCGGTGCATCGTGGGTGAAGATCCCGGCGGCCATCCTGCTAAGGTAAGGAAGAAGTCGCCGCAGCGCGGGGATTCGAGTAAGTACTAAACGGTTTTGTTTTTTTTAACACATGCATTGGGTTTGTCTCACGCCGAACGGGGGGCCTATGGGAAAAAAAAAACCCGTTTCGGCGCAGGACAACCCCTTTAATGGAAAATATCCACCCAAGTATGTTTATTTGTAGCCTGTATAATCAAGCCAGAGGGTAAAGAAAAGATCTGCTCAGTCTGATTTTTGAGCATTTTTGAGGATGCAGAATGATTTTTTAGCATTTTTGAGGATGTTTGAAATATAAGCCCTACTCTAAAATTAAGCCCTAGTTACAGTTAAGAAAAAAATAATGCATCCGATGGTAGCATATATCGGCTGGCCGTAAAAACGGCGGCCGATATACGCTCATATGAATAAAGCCTAAGGGGAAGAGAAAATTAACATTTACTTATCTAATCATCTACTGCTCCTAAAACAAAAACAAAAAAAAACTACTTGACAATTCTTATCTAAAATGCCATCTGGATTCGAGATTTTTGGTCACTTTGGTTCTGGTGATGATATGTGCATGTACGGTGGGGGAGGGAATTATTGCCTGAATAATTGTTTGAAATAGCGATTATCAGCATTACTTGTACTGTGAGCACACAGCCACTGACAAGGCACTTAGGGAGAAATTGCTCAGCTTACCGAAACTTTTAAAGTCAGTAGCAAGCAACCTCTTGCTCAATGTAAAGAGGAGTCATTTAATCTTTGATCAACTGCCTGTTCAATGTGAGTGGAGTCAGGCAGCTGGAAGAGATCTCTGGTGTGCTCTGCCTCCATTGACTAAACAGTCGCTCCTGTGGCACATGACAGTTGGCCCCTTGTAAAGCTACCTTTAGACTTAAAGAGTAATTAAACTTTTTTAAGGGAAAAAAATTTGATTTGTACATCTCTAATATTGTAATTTTTTTTAACTGCTTCAACAGAGCATCTAACAGCTACTGCAGATAATGCTATGGAGTACGGAGTATGGGTCTACAGTGAGTGTCTCTGTATGGAGGAGCTGTCTTACCAGCTGCTAATCACATTCCAGAGACAAATTTTGCCATACAGTCTTTAGGTGCTTTTTAGACAGAACAATTCTTGTTTTAAAAAATCATTCAAATGAGTGAAAGTGAACAATAGTAGTTCGGTCTGAACGCAGCCAACAACTGAAGCACATGTGTTAATCGTTCACTTTTTGTTCGTTGTTTATTTTCTGCTGGTATAAAAATCGTTGGCTCGTTCACTAATTGTTCGGTTTGAACACCGCTCGTTCATTCCCTCTCATTCAGTCATACAGCCAATGCTGAAGACTGCAAGACATGCTAAAGACACAAGCTGCAGGAGAGCGATCCAGTTAGCAGTTATGTCACTCACTCATTCATATGATAATCGACACTAATACTCTAAATAAGATAATGGAGTAAAGGCCCAGTTAGCTGGGACGAATGTCGGGCAAATGATGCCCGCACATACTCCTTCTCGTGCTGCTGCATAGGAGCTAGTATTGCTGGCTCACAGCGGGGAGGCTGGAGGAGATTTCTCTCCTCGCGCTCCCCCGCCCCTTTCTATTGACTAAACATAGCAACCATTCAATACTGAATGGCTGCTATTTACACTAAACGATCAGCGTTCATCTCATCTGTTTATGCAGCATAAATGCACTCCAGTGAAATTACTCTTCATGTGTGACCTTTTCACATCTTGAACCATTATTTTTTTTGAGGTGTTGTGCATTTACGTCTGCTGGGGTTCATACTTTTTGGCACAAACATGCAAATTTGTATTTGCAGTTTTAACAAAATGATACACTTTAACACAAAATGCCATGAGTGTAAAGTGCTGGGTAGCAATTCCACAGTGTGCCAGATACTTTCAGATGTTTGCTAAAGGTGTCCTAATAACACATCCAAATAGCTTCCATTTAACCCCTTAGTGACAAAGCCTGTTTGCGCCTTAGTGACGGAGCCAAATTTTGGAAATCTGACATGCGTCGTTCAACGTAGCATAACTCCGTAAAGGCTTTACATAAGTGATTCTGACATTGTTTTTTCGCCACATGTTGTACTTCATTTTGGTTGTAAAAAGAGACCGATATAATTTGTGTATATTTATTAAAAGCGCCAAAATTGGGAAAAATTTGAAAAAATTGTCATTTTTTCACATTTTCAACTGTAATATCTCAAATGTCCAAACATACTGTACAAATTTTTTATAAGATATATATTTCCATCTGTTTACTTTATTCTGAATGCACATTTTAAAAAACTTTTCTGTTTTTTTTTTAACCATTTAGAGGACATACAAATTTAACATTACTTTTCAGCATTTTGAGGAACACTTTGTTTTCCTGCACCAAGCCAAGTTTGCAAAGGCTCATTAGTGTCAGAATAATAGATCCCCCCCCCCCCCAAATGACCCCATTTTAAAAACTACACCCCTTAATGTATCCACTGAGGGGTGTGATGAGTATTTTGACCCCACAGTTTTTTTTCAGGAATTAATTAAATTTAGAGGAGAAAAAATAACACTTCATATTTTTGCAAATATGTCATTTTAAAGACATATAGTGCCCATGAAAATGAGGATTTACACCCCAAAATGGATACTGCCGTTTCTCCCGTGTTCAGAAATATACCCATTGTGGCCCTAATCTTATGTCTGGATGCACAACGGGACCCAAAATGAAAGGAGTAGTCGGTGTCTTTCAGAACATAAATTTTGCTTCAAGGCGTTTTGGGCCCCATAGCACCTTTTGTAGAGCTCTTGAGCGGCCGAAACCAAAGAGAACCCCCACAAATGACCCCATTTTGAAAACTAGACCCCTTAACGAATTTATCTAGGGGTGTACTGCCCATTTTGACCCCACAGCTTTTGAATGAATTCAAGCAAAGCAAAAGGAAAAATTGTGATTTTCGTTTTTTGTCAATTCTGTCATTTGAAAAACAGCTTTTTTTGTACAGCACACACATGAATGAAGCCTTGCACCCCAAAATGGATACCCCTGTTTCTCCCATGTTCAGAGACCTACCCATTGTGGCCCTAATCTTATGTCTGGATGCACAACGGGGCCCAAAATGAAAAGAGTAGTCGGTGATTTTCAGAACATAAATTTTCCTTGAAGGTGTTTTAGGCCCCATGACACATTTGTAGAGCTCTTGAGTGGCCAAAACCAAAGAGAACCCCCACAAGTGACCCCATTTTGAAAACTACACCCCTTAACGAATTTATCTAGGGGTGTACTGCCCATTTTGACCCCACAGTTTTTGAATGAATTCAAGCAAAGCAAAAGGAAAAAAATGTGATTTTCGTTTTTTTGGCAATTCTGCCATTTTAAAAACAGCTTTTTTTGTACAGCACACACATGAATGAAGCCTTGCACCCCAAAATAGATACCCCTGTTTCTCCCGTGTTCAGAGACATACCCTTTGTGGCCCTAATCTTTTGTCTGGATGCACAACGGGGCCCAAAATGAAAGGAGTAGTCGGTGGCTTTCAGAACAGAAATTTAGCATGAAGGTGATTTAGGCCCCATAGCACACTTGTAGAGCCCTTGAGTGGTCAAAACGACAGAGAACCCCAACAAATGACCCCATTTTGAAAACAAGACCCCCTACCGAATTTTTCTAGGGGTGTACTGTGTATTTTTACACTACAATTTTTGAATAAATCTAAGCAAAGCAGTAGGAAAAAAACTACAATTTTCATTTTTTTGGCAGTTGTATCAATTTAAAAACAGGTTTTTTTGTACAGCACGCATAGGGATGAAGACTTTCACCCCAAAATGGATACCCCTGTTTGTCCCGTGTTCAGAACCATAACCCTTGTGGCCCTAATCTACTTAAAGGACACATGGCTAGGCCTTTAATAGAAGATGCACCTGTTGGATTTCAGGGTACATTGAGCGGCCAAAACGATAAAGAACCCCCACAAATGACCCCAGTTTAAAAACTAGACCCCTTAACAAATTCTGCGTATTTTGACCCCACAGTATTTGAGTAAATCTAAGCAAAGCAGAAGGAAAAAATTACAATTTTCATTTTTTTTGGCAATTTCGTCAATTTAAAAACTGTTTTTTTTGTACAGTGTACATAGGAATGAAGACATTCACCCCAAAATGGATACCCCCATTTGTCCCGTATTCAAAAACATACCCATTGTGGTCCTAATCTATTTACAGGACACATGGCTAGGCCCATAATGGAGGGAACACCCGTTGGATTGCAGGGCACAACTGAATAAATTACAGGCCCCATTGCCCACTTGTATGGAATAAAAATTCACACCTTAAAAAAATATCCCCACACACTCCGCACCCTTTTCGGCGTTCCCTAAATCTTAGATAAAAGTAATAATGTGAACTGTGTAGTATTTCCAAAGACGGGTAATTACGAAGGCTGGTTGGGATGGGTACATGGGGCAATAAAACTGGTATTCCCCCTCCTCTCATGCTTTTTGGAGGTATTTCTTGACCACAGCGGCGGGTATGGGGTGTAAAAAGTGGCGGAGGCCTGCAGCGGATTCCATCTGTGAGCCCGGCTGTGACCCTGCGTACGGCCGCATAATGTACTGCACATAACTGCCTACTCACACAGGTGGTCATGCGCAGTACTTTTTTTTTGTTTGTATTTCCCGCACCGTCGCTTAACGATGACGCGGGTACCCGCAGCCCGTACACAATGTATTTGCGTATGGGCAGCGGGTATATTCGCGACCATGGAGCACAATGGGCTCTATGCTGCGGATAGCCGCGGTAAAATAGAACCTGCTGCGTTCTCTTTTCTGCGAGTGGATTACGCAATTCCAACCCACTAATGTGAGCGGAATTGTGTAATCCAATGCAATTGATCTGCGTATTAGCGCGGATCAGACGCATGCGGAATCCGTAATTCCTATCCGGTCATGTGAGACCGGCCTAAGGTAGATCGCTACCTTTTTATCACGTGACCGGGGACCGCTCAACGAGGCCACCCGTCACTGCTCCAGGCTCTCGGCGACCATTGGTCGCCTGGGAGCAAGGAGATTTTAAATTTTCTGGGCTTCCCGACTCCTGCGCATGTGTCTGGTGTTTTGCCGGCGGTCGCATGTGCAGAATCCGGGAAAGTTCACGGAGGAAGATCGCGTCGGGGTGCAAATACGGAGGCTGCCGGTAAAAAGTTTCATCTCCTTTCACCGATCGCATCACACTTTTACGTGATCGCCATTATCCATTGGATAACGGCGAACGCATGATCAGGAACCGCTCACCGCGGCCCCCTGTGAAATCTCAAGGCTCGGCTAAGTTTTGTAGCCAGGATCAGGGAGATTTTAAATCATCACAGCTTTTACGCATGCGCCTGCCATTGTGGCGACGGCGGCGTGCGCAGAAGCTGGGGTAAGGTCTGCGGATAAATCCGCGGGCCTTAGGTACGTCATTTCATCCTCCCTCACAGATATGATCCGTGGGGGGAGATGAAATGCAAGCTTTTTTAACTTTTTAAAACTTTTTAAAACTTTTTTTTTTTTTTTACTTTTTACACTTTTTTTTTTTTACTTTACATGATCACTGTCATCCATTGGATGACAGTGAATATGTCCCTGGTGACATCTCTCTGCTCCTGGCTACACATGGCAGCCTGGAGCAGAGGGATTTTCAATTTCCCGGGGCTCGAGCCCCTCTGTGCACGCGCCCGATGTCAATCATCGGGCGCGCATGCGCAGACGGGCACTTCGGGTCCCGGGACATCGCAGAGGACCCGAGGTGAGTATTTTCACCTCCCCTCATGGATCCAATCCATGAGGGGAGGTGAAACTTTACTTTATTTTTAAACTTTTTTTTAACTTTTTCGCGATCGCCGCTATCGATCGCGTGCCCAGGGACCACTCACAGCGGTCCCCGGTAACACCTCGTGGTTCCTGGCTACCTTCAGGAGCCAGAAGCCAGGAGTTTTTTAATTTGCCGGGGGCTCCCGGGCTTCTGCGCGTGATGTCATCGTCTGGTGCGCATGCGCAGAAGGCCGGCGGCGGGTTCGGGAGGACCAGATCTTTAGCGGGCAGTGGGGAGAAGGCGGCTGAGTATTTTCAGCTGCCCTGATGGATCCGATCCATCTAACTTTTTTCACTGTTTTATTTACTTTTTTGCGATCGGCGCTATCCGTTGGATAGCGCCGATCGCAATACCGGGGGGGATTGCCCGCATCCTGGGATGACAGCTCCATGCTGTCGGCTACCTGCGAGCACCGACAGTATGGAGCTGTCGCGTCCTCAGGCAAGTGGGCATTCATCTAAAGAGGATGCATAAAACTACGTCCTCTAGGATTAAAGCCCACTTACTGAGGACGTAGTTTTTCTGATGGGGCAGTCGTTAAGGGGTTAAATGCTATCACTTTAGTGTCAATTTAAAATGCATGTTAAGTAGTGTGGCAAGGGGGTACTCGCCTGCGGATCGCCAAACTCAACAGCAAGAAATAACTACCCACAAAGAACAGAGCAGAGGAGAAAGAGGTACAGCAAGAAATTACTTTACCTACAAAGAACTATGTAATAAGAACACAGTCCTCTTGAATGGAGAAAAATAAGTGTTGTTGTGAAGAATAAAAGGAGAATGGTGGTTGTGGGGGATTCCCTGTTGAGAGGAAAAGAGGCCGCTGTCTGCAGACCTGACATATCCTCACTAGAGGTGTGCTGTCTTCCAGGTGCACACATCAAAGATGTGTCTGATAGGCTGTCAAGACTCTTCAGTACTACAAAACCACCCATTCCTACTAATCTATGTAGGGACAAATAACAAAAAAGGACGTTGCAAGACCTCGGAAAGAAGGTGAAGGAATTAGGAGCACAGGTAGTCTTCCCATCCATCCTCCCATTGGATGGCAATGGAATAAGAAGATGGAATAGGATTCGAGAACAACTGGTTACGTCAATGGTGCCATCAGCAAAGATTTGGATTTCAAGACCATGGAGTGAATTGCCTACATGATGGACTGCTTGCTACAGATGGGTTGCACCTCACAAATACAGGTAAGCATATATTTGGTAGGTTCCTTGCTTCACTCATAAGAAGAGCTTTAAACTAGAACAATATGTAGTGAAAGGCTAAGTAAAAATATACAGGTAATTAATACATTTTTGAGAACCTCGCTATTAGAAGTGGAAAGAAAAGAACAAAGGCAAAAAATTGAGAAGGAAAGTAGAGGAACAAGAGACACCGATCACAAACTAAAATGTTTTTACATAAATGCACAGAGCATGGGAAACAAACAAGGAGAATTGGAGCTCCTAATACAAGAAAAGAAATATGATGTCATAGGCATCACGGAAACTTGGTTGAAGGATACACATGATTGGAATACAAGGCGTAAAGGATGTAACATATTTATAAGAAACAGACCTAAAAAAAGGGGAAGAGGTATTGCATTGTCTGTTAGGAAAACATTCATCTCCACAAAGATTCACACTTCAGAGCAATGGTAGTTTTGTAGAAACTGTTAGGGTAAGAATACAAGGAGAGTACAACAGAAAGGACAGTATTGTAGGCACTTACTACAGGCCACCTGGACATGCACAAGATATTCATGAATTTTTTTTTCTACATCAGTTGGCCAAGCTCTCAAAAAAGCATGACATAGTGATTGTCAGATTTTAACTAGCCAGACGTGTTGGGAATCTCTCTCAGGTAAAAGTATTGGATCTAACAAATTCTTATTTGCTCTTGCTGACCACTTTCTCTTCCAAAAGGTAGAAGAGAAGACAAGGGGATCTGCTATCTTTGACCTAATTCTTACCAACAGGGAGGAAATGGTTGAGGAAGTAAGGTTGGCTGGGACTTTAGGAGACAGTGATCGTGCTATGCTTGAATTTTGGATAAAAAGGGGGAGGAAGACCTGAGAAAACTCAGACCTCAAGGGTGGATTTCAGAAAGGCAGATTTTAATGAACCCAGAAAGAGGGTAGGAAGAATCCAATGGCTGGATGTTCTTAAGGACAGAAATTCCCAAGAAGGTTGGGAAATGTGAAATGAAATTCTCAAAGCACAATCGTTAATCCCGAAAAAAAGGAAGAATGGGAAGCATTTAAAGAGACCAAGATAGATGAACACAGAACTTGCACACATGTTAAACAGGAAGAAAAATATGTTTATCAAATGAAAAGAGAGGGGGAATATCTAAAGATATGCAGAAACTGTAGGGCAAGTGTCAGAAAAGCTAATAATGAATTGAGGCTTGCAACAGAGGCCAAAAGCAATACGAAAGGATGTTGGGGGTATGTCAAAAGCAAAAGAAAAGTCAAAGATGCTATTGGATGCTTACAAGATGAAAATGGTGAATTGGTTAAGAATTGGTTGTTGAAAAGGCTGAACCTTTAAATTCCTATTTTGCATGTGTTTTTTCTCCGAAAGTAGATGGAACATCAACTGATCTTCCCTGTCCTATTGGGGGAATGAAATAATTTAGGCTATCTAGAAGCAGAGAGATGGTGAGGGAACACGTAGTTAACTTTTAATAAATTCAAGTCTCAAGATCCAGATGAATTCTGGTCCACATTCTGGGCATCCCATTTTAAAAAAGACCTAGACCAACTGGTACAAGTTTAGGGAAGAGTTACTAAGATGGTGATCAGTCTGCAAATCATGACCCATGAAGAATGGTTAAAGGATCTGGGAATGTTTAGCTTGCAAAAAAGAAGGCTGAGAGGAGTCTTAAAAGCTGTCTACAAATATCTGAAGGCCTGTCAGTGCAGAAGGATCACCCTTTTCTCATTTGCACAGGGAAAGACTAGAAGTTATGGGATGAAACTGAAAGCGAGGACACGCAAATTAGATATTAGAATAAACTTTCTAACAGTGAGGGTGTCAATGAGTGGAACAGGTTACCACAGGAAGTGGCGAGTTCTCCTTTAATGGAAGTCCTCAAACAAAGGCTGGACAAATATCTGGGATGATTTAGTGAATCCTGCACTGAGCAGGGGGTTGGACCAGATGACCCTGGAGGTCTCTTCCAACTCTACCATTCTATGATTCTTTCAGGGAAATGGCGCACCACATGTGTAGATAGACTCCAGAAGCAGGGGTCTCTTTGAAACTGGCTTCCACCAGCATTTATTCCTCTGCACAGCAAAACGTGAACAGCGTATCATACACAGTCCAAAATTTTACGGTTCACAAATCACGGAGCCATGGTCCCCACACTGCCTGGGGTGTCTGAAGGGCGTCCTCCTTTGTCAGACATGTGACTGTTCCCAAACAGATGCCCACTGGATCTCACTGGTCCAATTTGGCCCTCTAGCTAGCAGCCCTTCTAGGTTCACTGAGCTTTATCTCTCTCTCCTTGAAGTCTGGCAGGATTTGCTTCTTTTATATTAGTTCCTGCCCCACCCGTAGGTCTTAACCCTTTCTTTGCATTTTCGAAATGCCTGTCTCTAACCTTCTGCAGGCCATCTTGTGTACAGCATGTCTACAGTGGATACTTTTAAACTATCTTAGCATTAACTTTCCCAGGCACAAACTATATTAATGAGCTATCCTTAAGGCCTCTTTCACGCAATCTACAAAATCATCGCTACAAAACGCATGTATATAAGGCTGCATCCACACAGGCTACAAAATTTGATTACAAAAGATCGCTCATGTGAACGGACCCATTGGAAACCATGGGCTTCACATTGCAGCAAAATTTTAGATGCAGCCTAAAGCGCATGGTTTCCAATGGGTTCTTTCAGGCTGCAAAACATTGAACGCATGTATGTGATTTTGTAGCCTATGTGAAAGAGGCCTAAATGACTATTCCAGTGATTTTATTTTTTGTTTAACATTCATTATGTAGGTATTCCACCATATATATAAGTGGGCAATGGTTACCTTGGTTAGTTATTCCTTTCTATCTGAAACTCCTGGCCTTTTTTTCCTCAGATTGTCATGTGATTTCAGTTGTGACCAGTTCAGATCTATTTGAGGGCCGTGTGTTCAATTTCTAGTCTGTTTTTCAAAGTCTGTATTATGCTGTCGCATGAATCCTACCACAGAAAATGCTGTCAGTTACTGATTAACACACCGCTCCTGTCACACAGTTGTAATAGAAGAGCTCACAACTCATCGTCCTGACTGTATACTTATGATCTGTAACCTATTTAGATGAATATAGAGGCTAGTGCTCATTAAATAGTCCCACCAGTAGGCAGACATCCTATAGTCCCTAGCTAATGCTGTGCTTATTTTCTTACAGTCCTTTTCTTACTGCATAGTTTTCTGTTTCAGCATTGAAGTTTATAGGAGCACATCAGCTGATCGGCGGGAGTCCTGACTGACCGACCCCTGCCAATTTGCTCTTCATGACTTCTCTTTAGGATAGGTCATCAGTAGTTTTATTTAGAAAAACCCATTTATCTTTGTACGTTCTTTTGTTTTATATTCATGTTTCTTCATCATTTTTATCTCTTTACAGACATTTCTCAATGATAACCGAATTCCTGAACAAACGTATGTTACCCTGAAGCTTGAAGATAAGCTGAGATTTGGTTATGATATCCTTCTATTTATGAACCTCCTTTCATGGTTGTCAAATTTTAAATTAACGCAAAATCACATACATATACATTGTCTTTTCACATCCTGATGTACATGTATGTGATTCAGTAAAATTATCACCACAGACAATTGTGCAGTGATAATTTTGACAGTCTGCCTGGATACTCAGTTGGGGACCAATCAAGAAAGAATAAATTAACCTTCCACTGCCTTAGGCCTCCCTCACACAGGCGTTTGCAGAAACGCAGCTTTTTTCAATGCTGTGTTTACTGCAGATTTCGCCTAGTTTCAGCAGCGCTGGCATGCATTACGCCAGATTTTTGCTGAAAACACAAGCAAGGCTGCTGATAAAAGAAAAAAAAAACAATATTCACCTGGCTGGTGAAGTCGCTGTATCTGGCGCTGCTGTCGGGACCTTGTGAAGCCAGCAGATTGCTCTGATTGGCTGAGTTACAGCCGACTGAGCCAATCAGAGCCAGTGCTGCATGTGTCCAATCGCAGCAATTCAATGAATGAATAGCTGCGATTGAACGCATCCAGCGCTGGCTCTGATTTGACTCAGTCGGCTGTCACTCAGCGGCTCTCAGCCAATCAGAGCAATCTCTCACTGGAGGCGGAGAGTTAGAATCTCTGTTACCAGTGAAAGTTCCCCTGCCGGCTGACAAGTCCCAAGAGCGCCGCCGGGGACACAGACGGCACATTCTAGTTTTTCTTTTTGACTGGTAGTGTAGCTAGGGCGTTTAGGGATGCCAAAAGCGCAGTACCAAGTTGTGCCGCGTTTTCGGCAGCGCTGAACCACTGCCCATTCATTTCAATGGGCAACACAGGGCTGAAAACTGCCAAAGATAGAACATGCAACGCTGTCAAAGCGCAGTGTTGAAGATGCCACGTTTTCAGCCTTGTGTGAGCAACCCCATTGAAATGAATGGGTGCATTGTACAGTGTTTGGCGCTGTACTGAAAAAGCAGTGCTAAATGCAGTAAAAAAATGCCTTTGTGAGGGAGGCCTTAGGCTGCATTTAGACTGAACAATTATCGTTCAGAAAATTGATCAAATGAGTGAAACTGAATGATAGTCGTTCAGTTTAAGCCCGGGCAATGACTGACAAAGAACTAGAATGGTGAGGTTCTCGCTCGTTGTTCTGTTTCAGCCGAGCTAAAAATCTGTGCTGGCTCAGGAACTTGTTGGGTAGTTTAAGAACTGATCGTTCATATAGGAAGGTGAAACACTGAGCCACTAGTGAGCAAGGTGACCTGTTTGTGGATGGGTGAGTCTAAATAGGTGGCCTGATTTTCAGTGAGCGAATCTAAACAGGCACCCGGAACGTGGACGAGCTGGTGATTACTTCACCAGCTTGTTCGCTCAGGTAAACGAGAAATGTTCTGTTTAAAAGGTGTACTAACTTTCCTCCTAGTAACAGTACACCTGTCTGCTGTAACTTCCATAGTGATCCCTCTATAACTATTCAGAAGAGGCATCTGCACAGCTTATCTGCCCATACAGTATATACTAGTTTACCGCTAATTCGAGTATAACATATCTACTGT
This sequence comes from Eleutherodactylus coqui, assembly GCA_035609135.1. NCBI lineage: Eukaryota > Metazoa > Chordata > Amphibia > Anura > Eleutherodactylidae > Eleutherodactylus > Eleutherodactylus coqui. Next base: position 118,927,223 of record CM069407.1, on the reverse strand, counting down.
TTTATTTGTTTTTTTTTCCTGTTCACATGGATGAGCACGATATGGGGCCATGAATCCAGCCCCCATATCACGCTCGCCATCCATGTGAAAACCCCATGGATGCAAGGCTTTTTCATGGTAAAACAGCCTCACCTCATTTCAGGGAAAGCAGGGATCCTATGAAGCAGATTGAACAAAATGGGAGACCTTGTATCTGGCGCACCTAGCACATGGTGTGATGCTGCTACTGATCCCATTGAAAACAATGGGCGCTGTGATGCAAGGGCACGCAGTAAGCTAAAACATTGTCATTATTTGTTTCCTGCATCGCATCACGATGTCATGTAGGAAAACATCACTCATGTGTATGACCCCATTCAAAAAAAATGGGGTCCATATTTGTGCGTCTTGCAGTGCACAAATCATTGTTGCCCGTGTGAAGACTGTTTTAGGGATAGAATCAACTGCTGTGATCCCTCCATTGCCCTGATTACCACCCCAGTTCCCCTGTTCTTCAGTGACCCTTCACTGTGACTTCCGCACCTGTCATTTAACCAGTGATTTAACAGCTCCACTTACATTTATTTGGATTATTTATTTATTTTTTCTTTATTTTTGTAAAAACAAAAGAAAAATGAAAATATTGTTATGGCAATAGGGATCTGATTATGTCACACTACCGCAATACTCTTCTGGTCCCCTCCCCCCCCCCCCCCCCTCCCACCACCACCACAAGGATTTGTCACATTGACTTCTGTTACGGTCTACCTGTCGCTGAACCAGTGACATAGTATATGTTGTAGTATACAGCGCCACTTACTTGGAGTGTTTTTTTTTTTTTTTTAATTGTTGTGGTGGTTTAGTTATAAGCTCACGTCACTTTACCATGATCCTTCCAGTTGCCCTAATTGTCTCCGCGGTACACCCGTAACTTTCTGCAGTGTTCCCACACCACAACTGCCAATGTCATGTTGTCTGCCTATGTCAGCCTGTTCTAACATAGTATGTTAGACTGACTGAAGACTATGTCCATCTAGTTCAGCCTGTTTCAACCCCCCCCCCTTCCCCCTTGTTGGTCTAGAGGAAGGCAAAAAAAACCCAACCGGACAATTTGGCTCATTTGGAGGAAAACAAATTCCTTCTGACTCCATAATGGCAGCCAGAGTAATCCCTGGATCAACATTCGCTGGTCACCTAATGTCTATATACTGTAATATCCTAGCGCTCCAGAAAGACATCAACTCCCCTTTTAAACTCTTCTATGGATTTTGCCATCCCCATGTCCTCATGCAGAGGGTTCCACAGTCTCGCTGCTCTTACAGTAAATAACCCCTTTCTGTGTTGGTGATAAAACCTGCTTTCTTCTAGACGTAGAGCACAGCTGTCAAACACAAGGCCCGCGGGCCGTGCAGTAAGTTCCCTCACTCTTCCGTGCTGCTGTCAGTATGCCATCTTCTCTCGGCTTGTTCTGTCTAGTGCAGACAGTAATAGAGGAGTGCCGATAGCAGACTGACAACGGCCGCGGAGGAGGGAGGATGACTGCAGAGAACAGCAAGAAGAGCGACGCTGACGAGGAGCAGCTGCAGGGTGGGATCTGTGTGTGTCTGTCTGTCGGTGTCTGTACGTATATGTGCAGAATGGTGTGCGGCTGTATGCGCAGAATGGTGTGCGGCTGTATGCGCGGAATGGTGTGCGGCTGTATGCGCGGAATGGTGTGCGGCTGTATGCGCGGAATGGTGTGCGGCTGTATGCGCGGAATGGTGTGCGGCTGTATGCGCGGAATGGTGTGCGGCTGTATGCGCGGAATGGTGTGCGGCTGTATGCGCGGAATGGTGTGCGGCTGTATGCGCGGAATGGTGTGCGGCTGTATGCGCGGAATGGTGTGCGGCTGTATGCGCGGAATGGTGTGCGGCTGTGCGTGTGTATGGGCAGAATGGCGTGCGTCACTGGCCACTATGGGGGACCTTATTACCAATCGGGCCACTGTCGGGTTTACTTTTACTTTACTGTCTTACAATTAGAATCGGCCCTTTGAAGGCAACCATAAGGCTGATGTGGCCCTCGGTGAAAATGAGTTTGACACCCCTGATGTAGAGGATGCCCTCTTGTTAACTGTCGCAGTCCTGGGTATAAACAGATCATCAGAGAGATCCTTGTATTGTCCCCTAATGTATTTATACTTAGTTATTTGATCGCGCCTTAGCTGTCTTTTTTTCCAGGGCAAATACTCCCCTTTTTTTTTTTTAAAGGAACGTTTTTATTTAGCCAAAATAGACAAATATACAGAAACAGCAGACATAAAAAAGAATGCGCACCTTGGTGATACATCACAGTGCATGAGAACTGAGAAAAAAAACAGACAAAAGTGAAAATACGGAATGTCTTGCATATTCGTATGCATTTTTCATAAAACATTATACTTGGCTGTTCATTTTTACTTCTAATTAACAATTACCCATAATGAAACAAACCCCAAACCAAAGAGGCATCCTAATCTTGGAGCCCCAAAATACCAGGAGAAAAAAGAGGGGAAAACAAGACAAAAAAGGGACACAGAATAACCCCCCCCCTCCAAAAAAACTCCCGAAACTTCAACCCTCCTCCCCTCAAACAACACCCCTGTGCGACTCTTAAAGAAGAAAGGATTGGCCTAAACGGTACCTCGGTTCAAGCAGGTATCCCTCACCATATCCATGCTCAGTGTCTAGACAGGCATCTCCGCTGCCGTTGCAGGACAGTTTATCTAGTCTCCCCAAACTTCGTCAAATTTCTCGGCATTCCCTGGCCAAATAGGTCCGTTTATACATTGGAAGCAGAGTTCACCACCTGGATCAATTCGTTGCTGGTCGGCCAACCAGGGTGCTTCGAATTCAACAAAATCACTTTTTTTTTTTGCATAGAAAAACAGTAGATTATATAAGGTGTAGGTCGCCATTGGTGCTCCAACAAACCCAGGGAGGCACACCCCCAGTATCGCATGACACCGCAGTCCGAGCACATGCGCTTGGTCCCATCAGCAATTAGCATCGTGGGCAGGTCCCTGAGGGGAGCAGACCTATTATATGTAGCCTGGAGGGGGTGTAGTATATACTGTGCAGGGACTTGACCTGGATAAGCCTGTCTCTAGCACTAATCAAAGGAGGACCAGAGCCCGCCAATATGTCTTCATTTTTTCCCGCTAACAAATCAGGAATGTCAGTCACCCACTTCTGTCTGGCTCTCTCCCTTAATGGGGCAAGACACAGGACTAAGTGGGCATAGAAACTGGACAGTGGTCTTACTAGGTTACACATCTGTGCCAAGCCTTCCAACCGAGTCAGGGACAGTGGTATGGACAGGCCCTGATCACATGTCGTAGCTGGTAATATCTGAAATAGGAATAATATCTGCAGCTTAAGGAAAGTGCCCTTACTGACTGTCAGACAGGACATTAACACCATGACCTATCCAGAATGTAGACCCTGTAAAGCACAGCAGATGCGGCAAGTTTCGATAATCCCACAAAGTATGTGGGGACCACGTGATTTAAACTACAGGCGTCAGCTGCAAGGCTTTGTTTCATATTTAAGTGTTACCAGCATGGGGTGGGTAAGGAGGCAATAGAAGAGGAAGGGCAACTCATCAGCAGACCCCTTAATTGCAGGGCGGAGCCCACCACCCTGCCCTCCAGTCCCACCACCGGATTGTAAACCGATGAAGTCAGCCACCACCCAACATACACCAGCTGGCTGGCCAGGTAATAGTAGAAGTGGGGTAAGGCTAATCCTCCCCAGCTTGCCGGGAGGCACAATGTCTCCAATATAGTCCTGGGGGTGGAGCCTCTTCACAGGATACACAGTACAATCCCATGAAGCGTGGCAAAGAACTTGGTTGAGACTAGGACAGGCGAGTTATGCAGGACTTACAAACATTTCGGTAGTAGCATCATCTTTAAAAAAAATGATTCTGCCAACTAGAGTGAGCTGGAGAGAGGCCCAGCGCGTCGCCATTTCCTCAGACCATTTCCGGAGGGGAGCTAAATTAAGGTCAAAGAAGGTAGAAACTTTCACCGACACTCTTATACCTAAATAGGTTGTCTGAGCTGTCCAGCTCAGTGGGACGGGCAAAGGGAGTCAATCCCGATTAAGTGAGTTTTGTCCTAATTGACCCAAATATCAGAATGTAGGCCAAATGTGTCAAAAATGGCGAGTACAGAATCAAAAGAGGACTCTGGATCCTGGAGAAAGAGGAGGGTATCTTCAGCGTATAGTGCTATGCGCTCTTCATAATTGTGAAGTTTAAATCCCCTTTTTTTACCGGTGAGGTCCGAACCTGAATCGCAAGGGGCTCTATAGCAAGGGCAAACAGTGCAGGGGACAGGGCGCAACCTTGTCATGTGCCTCTGCCGAGGGGGAACTGGGCAGAAACATGAACATTGATTTTAATACTAGCTCCTGGGAAGTTATATAGGATCTTTACCCAACTAATAAATGCTGTCCCAAATCCAAACCTTTGGATCACTGCCCACAAGTACTTCCACTCTACTGAGTCGAAGGCCTTTACCTGGTCTATAAATACTAGGGTACGTTTCCCACAGTTGGTGTTCATATGTTAGATGGTTAAAAAGTCGCCTTATATTCATGTATGTTCTTTTGCCTGGCATGAAACCAGACTGGTCAGCATGTATAATCTCATTAAGAACGGAATTTATGCGCGTCGCCAGTATTTTTCCAAGATTTTAACATTGTTATTAAGAAGCAAGATGGGCGAACGGGAACCACAATCTGTAAGATCTTTTCCAGCTTTAGGGATCATGACAATTATGGCCATGCGCATGGTGTCCGGCAGGGCTCCATCTCACAGGATAGAATTATATAGTATTAGAAGCTTTGAAGTATTAGAAACGTTTGACTAGTCTTGGGTTATCCAGCAAGGTCCCCGAAGCATTGCACGCCACCATGATTGGCGGTAATGTCTGATCCTCTCTTGTTAAATAGGCCAACAGATGACCAGTCTTATCTCCCTGGTCAAAGACCTCGTGTCGGGAGCCAAGAAGCTTCTGTTTGGTATACTCAGCGTGTAGTAATTTCTATTTCCGCTGAAGGTTATTTAAGTCCAGGTAGGGCACCAGCCATAGGGGACTGAGTCTCCTTAAAGGGCGAGAGCCCTCCACACCAAGGTCGAGGACCAACCAGAGTGGAGAATGGTCAGATATGCCTCTGGGTAGATAGGACACATCCCGCACCATAGGGAGACAGTCCGGGGAGCCAAAACACAAATAGATACGGGAAAAGGCATTATATGTTAGGGAGTGACATGAATAGACAGTGTCATGCAGGTGTCGCAGGCACCATATTTCTTGCAGCAAGTAGGAGTCAGCCCACGTATGCAGTCTGGTCGATACCGAGACAGCTGTAGTAAAACAGTCTTGCACTGAATCTTAAATAGGATTGAAGTTCCCCATAAATATTATTGGTGCCATGACGTTATTAACCATGACAAAAAACCCTTCCCACCCTACCCATCCCACCAAACTTAGGACATGTTTGGATCTCGTAATACGTGACTTTGTGAGAGGCATTAGACCTGTCCCCAAAAAACACAAAAAACCAAAGACAGAGAGAGCGCAAATATACTCATACGATCGCAAAAGAGTATGAGACACAATCTCACCATGGACACTCTAAAAATGCTTACTGTTGGCCTCATCCACTCTCTGCTCGATTATTGCAACTCATTGCTGATCGGCCTCCCCTGCATCAGACTCTACCCTCTCCAATCCATCCTGAATGCGGCAGCCAGGCTCATCTTCCTGTCCAACCGCTACTCGGATGCCTCTGCCCTGTCCTGGTCACTGCACTGGCTGCCCATTAAATACAGAATTCAATTTAAACTACTCATTACAGCCATCCATAAAGCCCTCCACAGCGCAGCACTACCCTACATTGCCTCCATCTCAATCCATCACCCAGCCCGGGCTCTCCGCTTTAACGAAACGACTGCACGTCCTCTTAATTCGAACTTCTCATTTCTGCCTCCAAGACTTTTCCAAAGCAGGAAGAGTCCTTTGGAATGCACTACCAAAAGCTATCTGGGCAATCCAGAACTCACAAAACTTCAGGCGTGCTCTAAAAACGCACCTCTTCAGGGAGGCATACCGGGTTCCCTAAACCAAAGTCCTCTGTATGCCGCCTGATAACATTACTCCCTGACCTATTCACTGCAATCCCTGCTAGCCACCATCAACTGCCCCTGCAGTCATACCGATTCTGCCGTCATACGGCTTAATGTCTGACCATTGTTTGTGTATAGCACCCCTCACTCTCCACCTCGCCATACCCTGCACATCTCCTCCAGCTCTTTTACCTTCTGTATCACCCCATTACTTGTAGTATGTAAGCTCGTTGGAGCAGGACCCTCACCCCTATTGCTTAAATCAACTGATTACAATGTAACTGTGGTTCTGTAATTTTTGTACTTTTGTCTTTCTATATTCCCCCTGTATTCGTAAGTGCTGCGGAATATGTTGGCGCTATACAAATAAAGAATATTATTATCTTGGAGGTGTGGGCTGTATCACCACAGCTCGCATTTACCTGGCTATAATATGGACTACTGATATATAGGCTGGTTCCCCTAGGGCAGTGATGGCGAACCTTTTAGAGACAGAGTGCCCAATTTGCAACCCAACACCGACCTATTTATTGCAAAGTGCCAATACGGCAATGTAACCGAAGGGCGTTTTCAGAGAAGTTTGAATGGCCTGCTTAAAAAAAAAACGGTTCATGCGCAACTATGCTTTGTAGTGGCGAGCATAATTGCACATATGGCCTTCTGTTTTAACCCATAGGGGTAGTTTTTAGGCGAACGTGGTTTTCCCCCTTATGCTGCTGTAATAATCACGGCTGTGTAACGGGACAAAAAAAAACAGAAGCCAATGGATTTTAGTGGTTTTGTTTTAACTAGTTCTTTACTTGCCCTTTAATACTATGGCCGAGAAAAGATTAGCCCTGCTCTGTAGTAAACACATCGTGCGGGGAAGATCGGGCAACACCTATTTTCCCACAGTTTTTTTTAAAACTCCTGCTCTCTGGTGAAGAGTATGAATGGCCAGCACAGGGGAAGAAATTGTCCTCATTCAGGTGCAACTGCGCCCTGTGCTGGTGAGCGTAGTTGCGCATACGGCCATCTGTTTTCACCATAAATGGCCTACTCTGGTCTTCAGCTCAGTTGTGTAGGCAGAGATAAGGTAGGCTTAGGGCTCACACCCACTTGCGTTTTTTTTTTTTTTTTTTTTTTTTTTTTAACACTGCGATATCACTGTGTTTTTGTTAACACAATTGTCAATGGGACTTTCTAATGTTAAAAACGCATCGCACAAAAAATGCAGAGCACAAACTTGCAATGTGTTTTTAACATTAGAAAGTCCCATTGACAAGCGCAGCGATATCGCAGCGTTAAAAAAAACAAACGCAAGTGGGGGTGAGCCCTCATTGAGAGGGGTGAACTTTGCAACAAAGACAGCGATAAAATTGACAGGTTGCGGATTAAATTCCGCACCACAAGTCAGTTTCGCACATGTTTTTGTCCGGGTTATTTCCGCAGCTTGTGGACGAGATTTTCAAAATCTTGTCCACTTTGCCAATACTGTAAACGTTGCAGAATACCACTCCGTGTGATCCCCACCGATATGTTTACAGTTTGCTTATTAACCCCTTCCCGCTATATAACGTACATTTAGGTCATGCAGGTGCGGGGTATGTATGAAGAGAGATCGCGGGGCGACCTCTCTTCATACAGCGTCAATGCCACGGCATTACATCATACTGCAGGAGCAATCAAAGCTTTGCTAGTTGTGGTTCCCCAGGGGAGGGCTAAAAATAAGTACAAATAAGATCAATAATTTTTATTTTTTTTTACAATTAATAAAACTGTATCAGAAAAGTTTAAATCACCCCCTTTTGCCATATCTATAATAAAAAAATCTAAATCTTAAAACATAAATACATATTTGGTATCATTGTGTCCATAAAAGTCTGATCTATCAAGGTAGCACAATATTTACCCCGCACGGTGAACGTCGTTCGAAAAAAATAAATAATGCCAGAAATGCACTTATTCAGTCACCCGGTCTCCCAGAAAAAATGCAATAAGAAACGATCAAAAAGTCGTATGTATTCCGAAATTATACCAAAATAAGCTACAGGACGTTGCAAAAAATGAGCCCTCGCACAACTATGTTGATGAAAAAATTACAAAATTATTGCGCGCAGAGGATGGCGGCAGAAAAGAATTTTAAAAAATTAGGTGTCTTTGAAAAAAAAAATAAAAGTAGTACAGAAAAAATAAACTAAGTTTGGTATTGCAGTAATTGTACTGGTCCGTAGTATAAAGTTGACAGGTCATTTTTGTTGCAGTTTGTGCGCCGTAGAATCAAGACGCACCGATGGCGGAATTGTTTTGTTTTGTTTTTTTTCATTTTACTCCACTTAAAAATTTTTTTTAAGTTTTTCAGCACATTACATGGTGCGTTAAATAGCACCATTGAAAAATACAACTCGCCCCGCAAAAAACAAGCCCACATACAGCGACCTTGATGGATAAATAAAGGAGTTACGATTTTTTAAAAGGGAGGAGGAAAAAACGAAAATGGGGGGAAAAAAAGGGGCCATGTCATTAAGGGGTTAAATGTGGCCTTTGAGACGCCTGCACACAGCTGCGTCAGATCCCGCAGCGGAATCTAGCCCTGTGCCTGGCCAGTGACCCCCGCGTACCTATCTGGAGTCTTCATAATCTGTATTGCGGATGTGCCAGCCAGCACGTATGCGCAGTACAGATTGTGCCGCACTGACACGGGTCCTGCAGCTATTCTGCAATCATGACTGCAAAATGGGCGCAGAACAAACTGCTTCCATTGACTTCAATGGAAGCCGTCTTTGCGTAGCCCTCACAGAATTGCTGCATGCTGCGATTTCTCCTCTGCGAGCAGAAAATCGCAATCATTAGGACCAGTGTATGCTTCTCTAAGAGAAATAAATTCTCATAGGATAACGGTCTATAGCAGATGCACCGCATCCATTAACCCAAAAGTTGTGAATTGGATTGGAAGCAAGGTCAGAAATAGCATAAGAAAAAGTCAGCTTTAGTAAGATATAAGTAAAGCTGATCTTTTTAGGCTGGTGCTAGAGAAAGTTAGATTGCAAAATACGCCAGAGGTTCTGATGCCTAAAGATAATTTTTTCAAGGTATCAGGGTTTGAAAAGAATAAAGAGATAATAAATGAAATAAAAAAGATGCAGCGCCTGTAGCTCTGATGGTGAGCTAGAGGCATATGACTGCAAAATGGGCGCAGAACAAACTGCTTCCATTGACTTCAATGGAATCCGTCTTTGCGTAGCCCTCACAGAATTGCTGCATGCTGCGATTTCTCCTCTGCGAGCAGAAAATCGCAATCATTTTCTGCTCATGGAAGTGAAACCACGTATTTCCCTAGCATGCTATGGGGCGGTATTTGCCGTGGAGTCCGCAATGCAAATCCGCTGTGTGCATTTGGCCAAAATAGAACATGCTGCGATTTTTCCATCCGCGAGCGAAAAGTCGCAATTGTTTTTCGCTCGTGGACTTGGAAAAGTGATTTTACACAGCATGTCTGTACAGTATTTGCTGTGGAATCCGGAGGCAGACGCCCGCTCCGGATTCCGCAATGCAAATAGGCCTGTGTTCATGTGTGCAGGCGGCAGTTGGTGAGCTGAGAAGTGTTTAGCAGTGAAACCCTTCTGTCAGTTACTTTCTTTCTCAAGCTTCTGTACATTCAGGTGTTTTTTACAGGAACTTATACTAATGATGCCCTTATCTTTGCAGTAAGTGCTGTTATCTTACAATAACCAGGCAGCTATCGTCTTCCTTTTAACCTCTGTTTAGGTTTTCCTTACTGCTGCATACAAGCTCTACTCCACTCGCTCACAGGGCAATCACTGAGTGCAGGCTGCCGTTGGCTCCACATTTCAATCGCCCACCTTCCTTCTGACAGGGGAGGAAGCGCTCTGATTAGGCTGCTGTTTGGAGGGGCGGGGGGATGAGGAAGCTCTCCCATTGAGCTGCAGTGCGGAGGAGCAGGTGATACTAGCAAACAGCACGCGTGCCGGCAGAAAGGACTTGGCGTGCCCTCTCCGGCACACGTGCCTTAGGTTCGCCAACACTGCCCTAGGGGAAGCCCCCTCAGGCTATTGGCCGCGAGGAGGGGGTCCACCAGGGAAGGGCCACAGTAATATCACTAAATCGCCAGGAAAATCAAAGGAGAGGAATAGCATAATTGACACTAACCCATATCGCATATCAAAAGCAGTTGTATCATAATTGGCTGGCCCAAGAGCCTAAGGAGGTGAAATTGAGGGAGTAAGTGAGAAAGGATGGGGCGCGATAAGGAAGGTGGGTGGGGGGAGGCTTCTTCAGTAGTTGCCATACAGAAGAAATAGTAGACAGCCACTGTAATTTCGTAATGTCTTACAAACAAGATTCAGTTTTGCTAGAGCGAATTTAGGACATCTCCTGGACTCTCAAGGAAATGGGAGCGATTGTCCTTGATCACTTTCAGCCTTGCAGGGTACAACATGGCGTAGACGAGCTGTTGAGCGTGCAGAGCTTTCTTTGCCTCTGAACTTTTGTCGCCTCTATTGCACCTCAAAGTTTGGAAACATACAGACTGTTTGCCCTCCAACCTTCAGCGGGTCATTCACGCGATTAAGCGCCAAGACTTTGTCCCTGTAATTTATTTATTTGGCTATGGAGGTACGTGGGGGTTCTCCAGGCGGCGGGGCTTTAGATGGAATACAGTGGGCTCTTTCCACACAAAACAGAGACAAAAGGGAGTCTGGGCCGTATGCTTGCTTGAGGAGCGATTCCAAAAAATCACGGGTTTTTGCCCTCTACTCCCTCTGGCAGTCCCACGAATCTGAGGTTACAACGACGCAGCCGGTTCTCAGTGTCAATTTTCTGCTGTGCTGCAAAGCTGGTGCACCTGTTCCGAGAGCAGTGTAGTGGTGTCCCTTATGTCAGAGACCCGGGTCTCAATCTCATGCGCTCCCGCACCGTTTGAACATCCGCTCTTAGCAGACTAAAGTCTGAATGCAAGACGTCGATTTTTCTCTGTGAGGGAAGAGCGGGATTGCTTTCAACACGTCGGCAATGGTTGGGTCGGACATAGGAAATGAAACTGGTGCAACCCCTGCAAGGATTGTGCCTTGTGGGCTGCAGGGCTTGTTAGATCGGGAGTCCGCCGAGGTGCTGGGTTGGGCATACTGTTGTAGCTTGCTGGTTATTTTATTTTGTTCAATGGGAGCCATCTCGCTGGAGGGGTACAGTAGGAGATATGCTTTGGGGCGGACTTATAAAGTATTGCAGGGGCAGTTGACATGTAATTTAGTGGTTAGTACAGAACTGTTGAGGCATAATCCAAATGCAGTGATGCCAGTAGACTGACATTACACTACCACTAAGTGTTAGCAGAGAGCAGAAACCATGAATAGATATAGATGGAGCAGACTTTGTAGAACAAAGAAAAGGCTGCAAGTGTAGGGGAGTTTGTGCTTTTTTCTGGCCCACAGATTCCAGCTTTATTAGTCAGGTGGTGAGAACAGGAGGGGGAGGTAGTAAGCAACTTCACCCCTCTGCACTGGAGTCTGACACATGCGGGGATGCTCGGTCAGTATCCTATTCATTCCTCACTTTTACTTTCACTTTTGTTCCCCTTTACCACCTCTTAGTCTCTCGCCTCCTTTCTCTCTCCATGGCTCTCCTTCCTCCTCCCCAGCTCCTCCCAGCCATGGAGGCACAGTATCAGGAGTGTTCTCCATCCCCTATTCAAAGATGGCGCTGCCCTGCAGGGGGGAGGGGTTTCTGCATGGCCCAGGCATCGGAGCAGTCCCAACGCCAAGGCAGCTGTGTTGCACCTCTCCTGTCACCCAGAGAGGCTGAAGCAGCAGGTGACCGGTGGCCAGGATCTGCACCGGCTGTGTGAACTCCGGAGCTTCCGCCAGCGGCACTCACCCAGCTGCAAGGTGATGGCAAGCATCAGCCCTACCACCCGAGCCCAGGTATTTTCAGGTCCTGCAGGCCGCAACTGTCCTCACAGTTTGGTGAGACCCTGAAAGGTTTCTAAATGATTTTTCAGGGCCAGAGAGAGCCGTGCAGGTTCCCAGCAGACTGTCCCTGGTCTGACACTGGCCCGATGGCGATATTTAGCGCTGGCTGTGAATGGAGCTCTTCTGAGTACATCTTCTTTTCTGGATGGCTAGGCCACGCCCAAAAAATAATCCAATTTTGATACTCTCTGGGATTTCCAGTCCTCACATACAGTTTATTAATTTAGTTGCCCTTCTTTTAACCCTCTAAAGTCCCTAAAGCCTAATGGTTTACGTAAAAATAAATAACCCCTCCGTTGCCGCTGCCCAGTGGCTTCCTCCAGCTGCTTTCAGTCTATCACTGAACCAGTGAGCCATACAGCAATATAGCTCCACTTTATTTGGGGTATTTCTTTTTTTCTCCTCTTAGCGTCACGATGGTTACAATGTGTCAGGTTACATAATGGTTTAACGTCAGTTCATACTGTACGTTATAGTAATAATACAATTTTGAAAATGTCTCAGCAGCTGAAGAGGCGTTGCTTGTTTACCGTCAGAGCGTGACAGTTGAGACGACCCCCTCCCCTCCTTAGTCTCAGTAGGGCTCATACTTAAGCACTGCCTAGTGAAAATGTGTCGAGCTAGAGCCTTGCCACTACTTACATGTCAAGGTCCCAAGTGTCACATGGACACTGCTGAATTTAAGGAAATACGTTTTTTTTCTTCTTTCCTAAGGTATTTGTTTTACTATGGTAGAACAAACCATTATCTATGCTGCCTAGTTTATTGCCACCAATCTTAATTCCCACTATGCTAAGCCGAATATGTGGATTTTCACCAACTTAGACACAATGAGAAATTTTAGGGGTCTTTTACTTTGATATGGGAATAGTTAAAAAAAAAAAAAAAACACACTCAAGTCCTACCGGAGTACTGATGTATTACGAGGGGCTGCTGATAAGTCTTTGACTTTACCATGAAAGAAACAAGATAGGAAGAAGAAACTTTACATTTATTCCACATACTCTTCACTGATGTCAACACACATCTTACATCAGTATTCTAAGTTCTGAAAGCCTTGCATAAAGAAGGATTTCGATTGTGCCTCAAACCAGTCATCCGTAGCAGCCATGGCATCAAAAAAGGTGTGAAACTTGGTACCCTTGAGGTGTTTCTTCAGGTTTGGAAACCGATGCTAGTCAGAGGGAGCTAGATCTGGTAAATAAGGTGGGTGGTCAACCAGCTGGAAGCTTAGCTCCACCACTTTTGCCGTGGTTGCTTGTGCAGTATGAGCGGAGGCGTTGTCTTGCAGGAACAAGATTCCTTTGGACAGCTTGCTGCGCCTTTTGGCCTTCAGAGCTGCCTTCAATTGGTCCAAAAGTTCAATATAATACGTTGCATTGATGGTGGAACCAGTTTGAAGGTAGTCCACTAGCAGCACGCCTTCTTTACCCTAGAACACAGATGCCATCAACTTAGTGGCTGATTTTTGCACCCTGAACTTCTTTGGGCAAGGAGAACCACTGTGCCTCCACTCTTTTGACTACTCCTTGGTCTCAGGGTCATACAAATAAATCCAGGTCTCATCCATAGTGACCAGTTGATCCAGAAAGTTCTTATCAGTCTGGAAACGCTGATAAATGGATCGGGACGTTTGCACTCGCATGCTTTTCTGATCTGTTGTCAAACATTTGGGGACCCACTTTGCAGATAGCTTCTTCATGTTCAAATGTTCATGGATAATGACACAAACACATTCACGAGAAATCCCCATGGATGTCTGCTATTCCTCTTGCTGAAATTCGCTGATTTCTCCAGTATGAGGTTGTGCACAGCATCAACGATCTCCGGAACAGCAACCTCTCTTGGTCGTCCAGGATGTTCCTCATCATTGGTGTTGAAGTGTCCCGTTTCAAATTTGGCAACCCGTTTCTTAACTGTAGAATATGAAGGGCATTGATCCCCCAATATCTGCAACATATCACCATGAATATCCTTCGCAGACTTTCATTGCAGAAACAAGAATTTTATCACTCCTCTGCTCATTTGCTGTGAATATCGCCCTAGACTCCACAGTTTTGTTTTCCCGCTTGCCTGGATCACTGTTACCATAAGCTACAAGCACAAAATTTTGAAAACCTATATTAGACACCCAAGGCTTTCATGTGATGTAGCATTCGTTACCATAGAAACAAAAAAAAAACACAAGGCCAAAGACTTATCAGCACCCCTCGTATATTCCAACCTGTTGTGCGTCACCCATTATGTCCAGAACTCCCTTTGAAATGTTATTAAAACTTTTACATTTTATTGTTAACGACCTTTATCACTCCCACTCCCCAACCCCACTCCGATAACCCTAGCCTCAATGGTCTATTCAAAATCCATCCCATTGTAACCCAGTAGTATAAAAATGTACCCCTGTGAAATATGTGATGGATGAATCCCTCGTTTATTTCAAAGGCAGGTTACACTTCCGTCAGTACCTGCCCAACAATCATTTATGGCGTGAAGCTGTGGGAGAGCTCAACAGGCTTACACACACAAGTTCCACATTTATGAAGGAAAGCATTCCAAGATGGACTGCCCCCGAATCCTGTAAATTACCGAAAAAAAAATGGTCTGCGACTTGACTTATGGCCTTTTAGGCCAAGGATATAATTTGTGCTTTGATAATTTTTACACAAGCATGCCCCTGTTCAGATGTCTCTTTCCAAGGCCCTGTTGCAAGAAGCACAAGACCTTTATGGGGCAATATATTGGAGTGATGGAAAGTAGGGCAGTATGCAGCAACAGTACATTCTTTGTCAAATACAAGAGCGCTCAGTATTAAGTATCCATCTGGACAGATTAAGCTTCGTTCCAGTGCGAGGAAGCATAGAGCTCACCAAAAAGCTGGTGGCAGTCCAGGACTATAAGCTCTTGGGCCAGGTGGATCTGTCTGATTAGGTGTAGCAGCCTTACAGTACTCTAAGGCATGGTGTAAAAAATAGGTGCTGCATTGGACACAGATTTTGCACTCTAACGCTTGTTATCTATAAAAACGCTGGCAATGGTGGGAACCTCATAGAATATCAGGAAACTGTAATCAATCCCCCTTTTTGGGGGCAACATGGAAGAGAAAGCAGCAGTGCTGCAGGTAGCACAGTGTGCTGAATACCGCCGGAACTCTCCTGGAGTAAGCTTATTCCCATAGAGAATAAAAGAAGACCCAAAAGGAGTTGTAGAGTGTGTTCAAAGCAGTAAATTAGAAGACACAACCAGTCGCTGTACGGGCTTATTTACATGTATGTAATTTACATATTTACACTTATGTATTTATGTAATGTAAATTTATGTATTACATATGTATTTATTTTTTTAAAACCATCATTAGTATTTTTATGGGAGAATTGTCAAACGTGTACATCTCAATGAAATATTTACGTTTATGAACGTCAAAGAAATTAGAAAGCACTATTCATAAATAGACATGCTTGATGCTGGAATGCTAATACCGGTAGCTCTCAATTCTATCCTATAACCCTGCATAGTCTCCAAAGCAAATGTTGTTCTTATAAATATACATAACATCAGTTTCAACATTTAAAACAAAAAACAATGTCATCCATACTACCCACGCATCTGAATACTTCTGGTATGAATTGGTGCGTTTGGCTAACAATTTCTCATAAAGGCAATGTTCCACCATATGATTTTCAAACTCCTCTATTGTCGGAGGCAAGGGGGGTCTGTCTCCTTGCTATAAGTGTCTTTGTCATCATGAGAGCATGTCCTATCAGATATCTAGTAGGCTTAGGAAAAATATCTAGGTTTAGTCGCATCAGAGACATTTTCTGAG
The DNA here is from genome assembly GCA_035609135.1 of Eleutherodactylus coqui. Classification (NCBI taxonomy): domain Eukaryota; kingdom Metazoa; phylum Chordata; class Amphibia; order Anura; family Eleutherodactylidae; genus Eleutherodactylus; species Eleutherodactylus coqui. The sequence continues at coordinate 118,911,305 of CM069407.1, read as the reverse complement.
ACTTTGGGACATTCACTTTCTGTACTTCTTTCAAAAGTTCAAATATTTCATCCCAGAATCCCAACATTTTCGTGCAAGACCAAAATAGATGTGATAATGTGCCGCCTTGGCCACTTTCCCTCCAGCACATGCCACTCCCTTTGTTTTTTTTAAGCGATCTGCCATCAAGTGATGGTAAAATACCACCTCATCTGTACCTTAAGTTGGGATTCTAGGATGGCTGCCCCCTTTGTGGATTGTAGTGCCCCCTTTGTAGCCCCCAAACACTCTTCCATGGAAAATTCCTCTACCAATTCTTTTTCCCAGTTGAGCATATGGGTTTTCTTCCCTGGTATATGGTTATCAGTTAGCATATCATAGAAGCTTCTGGTTTCCGATTTGGTCATTTTTTGTTGCATGTCGAGCCTAGTTATGATCTCCGAGGGTATTATTTCGTTGGTAATCGGATAGCTTTTAAGGAAGGATTTAATTCTAATATACTGTATATTCCGGCGTATAATGCGACTGGGCGTATAAGACACCCCCCCCCCCCCCAACTGTTGCCTTATATGCCGGGAATACAGTGTAGAAAAAAAAAATACTCACCTCCCACAGCGTTGTGCCAATCACAGCCATTCAATAATGTCATTCAATGGCTGTGATTGGCTAACGCAGCGCCAGCTTTTATTGGCTGACGCCGCCTGAGTTAGCCAATCACAGCATTAGCTTGCTGGAGGTGGGGATTTCAAGCCCCGCATCCAGAAAGCAATGCTCTGTCGGCGAGGAGGAGGGAGCCACAGACTGCAGAACGCTGCGGTAGGCGAGTATTTATTTTTTTAAAATTTTTCTACTGCTTATATCCACCATATAAGATGACCCCCAACTTTGGGGAAGATTCTTCGAGGTTAAAAGGTTGTCTTATGCGCCAGTATTTACTGTATTTAAGCCTATCACAGTCATGCTACAGTAATGCTTTTGAGTACCTATCAAAGGTTTTCATCCCTTCTGGCAACATAAGATCCTCTACTTTTTGTATTCCTAATAATTTCCAGTTTGGTATACCGTATATTCAGGCGTATAAGGCGACGGGGCGTATAAGACGACCTACCCCCAACTGTCGACTTATACCCCTGGAATACAGTGTTAAAAAAAAAAAGCAGTATTCACCTCCCCCGGCATTCTACGGCGCTGCTGCAGGCTGTCGCTCCCTCCTTCTCCCCGACAGAGCATTGTTTTCTGGAGGCGGGGCTTGAAATCCCCGCCTTCAGAAAGCTAATGCTGTGATTGGCTAACTCATGGTCTGTCAAGCAATTACAGCCATTCAATGACATCATTGAATGGCTGTGATTGGCTGACACCACGGGCGTCAGCCAATCACAGCCATTCAACATTGAATAGATGGGATATATGCACAGGGAGGGATCTTAAAAAATATAGCATTTTCATTTGTATGTCATTATCTTTCCTAGCTAGGACATGCCTATCTTAGAGAGGTGGTCTAATTCCATTTGCAAGGAGGTCAGGAGTGGTGGGAAGTTTTCTTTTTCTAAATAAGTTATTGGATACATTAAGATTACCCCCAAATATGGTATACCTTTTTCCTGCCAACAGAAAGGGAACTCTGTGTTTATAGTATGCTGAAGGTCTTTGGAGTTATTTTAAGACCCAAAATTTGGGATTTTCCCACATTAAGTTTATAAAATGATATTGTATTAAATTGGTCTTAGACTGTCATGGCTTTCCACAGTGATGTAAGGGGGTTAGTTAATGTCAGAATCACATAATTTGCCAATAGCCCTATCGTGTGACCCCCCATCGAGACTCCCCTTATCTCCATGTTTAATCTTATGGCCTCTGCTAATGGTTCAGTGATGAGAACAAACAATAATTGGGACAGACAAGGATTCAGACAATGTGCCGTCCACCAACACCCTCCCTGTAGGGGAAGAATACAGGGCCTAGATGGCACGGACCGCCCCCTCGCCGAAGCCAAACCGCCTCATGGTTTCAAAAGCATTGCCCCAATGCATTCTATGAAAGGCTTTCTTTGCATCGAGAGCTAGCATTACAGTTGGTGTTTTTGAGGCTTCCACCAAGTGTATGAAGTTGAGGATCCGTCTAGTGCCATCCGAAGCCTGTGGCCCTTGAAGCCCATTTGATCTGAGTGCACCATGTTCGAAAGCACTTTCTGAAGCCTATTTTCCAATGACTTGGCATATATTTTTATATCCTATTTAGCAAGGATATTGGTCTAAAGTTGACAGGGGTATTAGGTTCCTTTTCCTGGTTGGTGCAGTGCCACTATCGTGGCCTGGAGCATCTCCTCTGGGAATTGCTCTCTTTCCATAAGTGCTGTGAAAGCTTGGATGATGTATGGGGATAAGTTACTCGAAGATAGTTTATAATATTCGTTTGAGAAGCTGTCCGGGCCTAGAGATTTTTTTTATTTTTGTTTAAAGACTGTATTGTATTATTAATCTCAGATTTGAGTTAGTTGTTGTTTTAGGATGGTAGCATGCATGTCTGACATTTTAGGGAGCTTGATCTCCCTGAGACAGTTTGCTATAGATACCATATTGAGTTGAGTTATATGTGCCTCATCCTTTAAATTATTAAGTTTACAATAATAGATTCAAAAAGCCTCCGCTATGTGCTTCGGATGTATCAATTTGTGTTGTTTGTCTTCTTCTGCCCACACATATGGGACATTGATTTTTATGTTTCTTTTTTTCACCAGACCAGCCATCCAGCGGAAGGCTTATTCAAGGTGGAGTATATCAATGCTCTTTGGGCATTTATTGCTCAATCATAGTTGTCTATCATGGCCTCTCTTAAATTATGCAGCAGCCTATAAAGTTCCTTGTGTACATCTACTGAGGGCCTTTTTTTTTTTTTTTTAAATTCATTTTCCAATTTTTTTTTAATGAGAGAGTAAAGGCCCATTTAGACACTATTTTCGCTTAAAAGATGTCTTTTGAGCGACTTGAGTGATAATCGTTGTGTCATTTACAACCCAAGATGATCGCCCAAGATGAGCGATCACCTTCAGCTCAGAGCGGAGGATGCAGAAGACAAGCAGGGTGTCCCCTCTTGTCTTCTGCATCCAGCTGTTTTCTGCACAGAGCGCCAGGCTGTTATACAGCCGAGCGCTCCATTGGGGGTATGGAGAACAGAGCTATACCGCTCTGTTCTTCATACCCAGCCTGTCATCAGGGAGCGGGATATAGCTGAAGCAATAGTTTCAGCTGTATCCTGCTGTGAATCCCTGATAAGGCTCATCGCTGTCTTTCAGCGAGCATTGCCTTTAGCGAGTATCTCCCCCACTCGAGACTGCAGGTTTGGCTGCCGGCAGCGGGCACGGAGCTGCGGGGCGGAACGGAGGGGAGATCTCTCTCTCCCTCTCTCCCCCCCTGCGCCCTCCTGCTAACAGCCGCTACTCACCGCTCCCCCGCGCCGGCACCCGAACCTGCAGTCTCGATCGGGGGATATACTCGCTAAAGGCAATGCTCGCTCGAGCAATTGCCTTTAGCGAGTATACTCGCTCATCTCTAGTCACAATCACTCCTGCACGTTTCTTAAGAGCACAAGCCGTTATTATCTGAGGGTATTTTTATGTGACATTCTTAGGCAGTCAGGACCAATAAGGTGTATCTCCTGAATACATAAGATGTCCGTCCCGCAGGCTATAGCTTGCTTCCATGTTGCAATTCTCTTACAGTGGGTGTTTAAGCCATTGGCGTTTATAAACCTTAATAATGTAGCCATTTCATCATCGAGAAAAAAACTCTTCGTACATTAAATCAGGTGGTTTTGCATAATGACGCCTGTAAAGTAATAAAAAAATCTACAACCTAACTCTTACCCTCTGCCGCTGGACTATCTTTCAGGTTATGCATTCTATAACTGAACATAAATAGAGCACAATATTTTTTTACTCGACCGGCTGGCTGAAAACATAGCCTTCACATATGAGGTAGAAGAAAGCCCTAAGTATAAAAACAAAAATAAAAACCGTACGTTTAGAGCAAGCTGTCATCGCTTGCCATTTCATGGGGGAAAAGATTAGTTCGGCAATACAAAAAGGCAGGCACTCCTAATACTGTGTCCTTTATAAAAACGTAGTTACAGAAACTTAGCGTGTTAAGAAATTATCTCTTTGGATCTGTCAACGTTCATTTCTTTGTTCAGGGTCTTTCGCTCTACTGGCTCTGGGAGGAAACTGCCGCTTAGGTCTAACTTCTTTAGGTGGTTGCTTTGGAGCTTGAATGGTTAATACCCAGCTTTCCAGCTCCTCCTTTGCTTCTGTCGGCTTGTAGAAAACCACTTGCTATGATTTTAGTGGGGAAACCCCATTTATACGGGATGCCTGCGTTTATCATAGTGGCTGTTGCAATCGCAAATCCTCTCCTTGCGAAAGTTCTATATATAGGCGGATTTCTGAGTATGGGCTTGGGAGAGACTGGAGCTTCCTTGCCATGTTTGTTAATGCCTCTTTTGTGTTGTAGTGCATCCGGGCTATAATGTCTCTGGGGCTAGACTCTGTTAAAAATTTTGAACGAGGGAGCCTGTGCACTCTATCTATCTTTAACCTCTTAGTGACAACCCAAAAGTGTTTTTACGTCCTGCCATTGCAAAACTTGTATGGAGGGAGATAGCACTGGGCAATAGCTGCAAATGGCCGTGCGGCCAATCACGGCTATCAACCCTTTAAACGCCCCGACCGAAGTCCAAGGATTCTGTACTTTTTTATGGCGTCTAATGAATCCCTGCATGAAGGTATACTTCCACCATCAATGACCTCATATTTCTGTCATTAATAGCGAAAGTATACCTTCATGCAGGGATTCATTAAATACCCTCAATAAGTGTTGCAGAAACATATCCTGGTAACGCTTACAAAATTCATTGGGAAGACCATCCAACACAGGCGACTTCATTAGGAAGTGCTACTGCATTCCTAAGCTTATTCAGTGTCAAAGAAGCTTCTAATATCAGACAAGATTAGCAATTGCACCCGAGCCAACCCGAGTTTTTCACAATCCACCTTTTTAAATTTGAGAGAAAATGCCTCCAAAATTTCATCCTTTTTTATAATCTAAGAATTGTCATGTCTTCTCAATGCTGTAACATAAGATGATGATCCTTCTGCCTAAAAGCCAAAAAACGACCCCCTGCTTCTCCCTTCCTCAGAAACCTTCACTTCACGCATATTTTTTGCAACACTTCTCAGATGATCCGGAAGGTGAGACTGCAACTTTTACCAATTGATTTCCACCTGATTAGTTGGGGAATGCACTTACTCTGCATCTAATGCTCATCACTGAAAGGCCCTGCTAAGATTTAGATTTATGTAGACTACTCTTCTGTATATAATGACTATATTTTATATAAATGCCTTCACAGCATCCCGCACTATAGACTCTGAGGAAGAGCCAATATTAATTTGAAAAAATCCGAAAGTGCCTCCTCCGTTCTAGCATAACCATCAGGCAGATTAAACCAAAAAGGATTTAACCAAACTCTATCCAAACCAAATCCGCCAGCATTCATAATCAACGACAAATAGTGAGGAATGATCAGGCACGGCTCATGGTAGATATTCTACGAGCATAATGAAGCATAGATAGAGGTTCTACCAGGAGGTCCATTGTAGAAAGTGTATTATGTGAACTGAGATGACAAGAATATTGTCACACCTATGGATTTCCCAATCTCCACTGATCACATAAACCTAATTCCATTAATAAAGATGTGAAAGCAGCCGGGGAAGAAGTCCCTTTATTAAATCTATCCAAACAGTAATCCAGACAACTACCTTCTTAACTTTACAAATGGACTACTCACATTTATTAATTGTATCCTGTACAGGAACAGTTTTTTCTTTAACCCCTTCCCTCCCCATGACGTAAGGGTACGTCATGGGAGCGGGGTACTTCCCGCAAAATGACGTACCCTTGCGTCATAGGGATAGTGCACGATCATGACAGAACTCGCGCTATCTGGCAGCGGGAGCCAGCTGTCACTGATAACCGGCCTCCCTCTGCAACAGCAGGGGTGCATCGGAGATGCGCCCCCTGCTTTTAACCCCTTCCCTGCCACAATCTAAGTAGATCGCGGCAAGGAAAGGGTTCACAGAGGGAACACGCTCCCTCTGTGACTTCAGCCGGCTCTCGATGTTATCGTAGAGGTCCTGGCTGTTTGCCATGGCAACAGGACGCCAGAAACCGGCGTCCTGTATTGCCATTGCATATAATCACTGTAATAAGCGATAAGGCATTGCAGGAGAGAAGTCCTGCAATGCCTTATCGTAGCAATCATCGGCAGTATGGTGTAAGTTCCTCAGAAAGATACAAATGGTGTAAAAAAAATTTAAAAGAATATCAAAATGTACAAAAATTAAAAATATAAAAAACACCCTTTGCTGAAATACAAAGGCAAAATGCTAATTTTTAGCATTTTGCCTCCCAAAAAACGCAATAAGTGATTAAAAAAAACCTATGTACCCCAAAATGGTACCAATAAAAACTACAGCTCGTCTCGCAAAAAATAAGCCTGTACAGAGCTCCGTCCATGGAAAAATAAAAACGTTATAGAACTTTGAATGCAGCAATTTAGAAAAAAAATTTCACAAAAAAAAAGGGGTATTATTACAGAAAACTGGAAAAGCCTAAAGAAATGGAAGAATTTGGGTATCGTTTGTAACCGTACCAGCCTGCAGAAAAAATGTAGTGTTTAATTTATGCTGCATAATTAACGCTTAAAAAAAAAAAAAACTATGGCAGAATTGATGCGTTTTTCTCTCCCTACGATCATAAAAAAAAATTTAAGTTTTACAATATAGTCTATTGCAAAATTGCACCGATTTAAAAACTACAGTTCGCCACGCTAAAACCAAGCCCTTATACGGCCGTGTCGATGGAAAAAATAAGTTATGGCTTTTGAGAAATGGAGATGCAAATCCTACCAAATATTGTTTGGTCCTCAACAACAAAATAGGTCATGTCCTTAAGGGGTGATTTCATTAAGATGTGTCACTGTTTTAGACAATTTTACAGTAAGTTTATGCTGATTATGTCTTATAAATCCAACATCCTCTTTTAGGCCATCAATAGTTATATATATATAAAAAAAAATTGAATGTCTGTGTGTCTGTTTGTCCTTTATGCGCTACTACACCATTCATCCGATCATCATGAAACTTTGGGAAGTTGAGTACACTCCTGGGAAGATTACTTGCACAGTACATCTATCCTATGATAAATGGAGCGCGTGCGAGCGTCGTCGACAGTTACGCCCCCCCCCACCACGTAGATCGTTTGATCCATCATTGCCACTAATTCTCTCACTTCCCGATGTCGTAGAAACATGAAATTTGGCACGAGCATTGATTTATGTCATAAATAGGAAAAGCTAATGGGTCCCAACTCGATTATTCAATTCTAAGCGCAAAAAATTAGCATCCAAATTTTACAAACGGAATCTAATTCTCTCACTTCCTGATGTCATATATATATATATATATATATATATATATATATATATATATATATATATATATAAAATATAAAAATGTATGTCTGCTATGCATTACTACACCATTCCTCCAATCGCCATGAAACGTTGGGAAGTTGTTGAGTACACTCCTGGGAAGATTACTGGCATAGTACAATTATCCTACGATAGGTGGCGCGCGTGCGAGCATTGTCGACAGTTATGCCCCCCAGATAAAGATCGTTTGAATTCCATTTCAAGCACGAAAGCAAAAGGCATTACGAGCAACGGGATGCGTGTTTAACTACAAAATGATGCATCCGCCGAACGTTTCGCAAGACAATTGCTGGATATTGAGAATGCTGAGGCAACATGAAAGCTGTGCTGTGATTGGTTGATACTACTTATACTACTGAGGTTACATGAAAGCTGTACTGTGATTGGTTGCTATATATTATACCGCTGAGGTAAAATGAATGCTGCACTGTGATTGGTTGCAATTTTTCTTTCTGCTGAGGTAACATGAAAGCTGCTCTGTGATTGGGTGTTATCTATCTATATATATATATATATATATATATATATATATATATATATATATAAACGAATGTATGTATGTCTGTCTTCGCAGCAACGCGCGACGGGTAAGCTAGTCTATATATATAAAAATGTAATGTATGTCTGTCTGTCTGTTTGTCCTTTATGCTTTACTATACCATTCATCCGATCGCCATGAAACTTTTGGAAGTTGTTGAGTACACTCCTGGGAAGATTACTGGCATAGTACATCTATCCTATGATAAATGGCGCGCGTGTGAGCGTCGTCGACAGTTACGCCCCCCCCCCCCACGTAGATCGTTTGATTTCCATCATTGCCACTAATTCTCTCACTTCCCGATGTCGTAGAAACATGAAATTTGGCACGAGCATTGATTAGGTCAAATAGGAAAAGTTAATGGGTCCCAACTCGATTATTCAATTCTAAGCGCAAAAGAATTAGCGTCCAAATTTTATGTACGGAATCTAATGCTCTCACTTCCTGATGTCCTCTATATATGTAAAAATAAATGTCTGTCTGTCCTTTATGCATTACTGCACCATTCATCCACTCGCCATGAAACTTTGGGAAGTTGTTGAGTACACTTCTGGGAAGATGACTGGCATAGTACATCTATCCTACGATAGGTGGAGCGCGTGCAAGCATCGTCGACAGTTATTCCCCCCCAGACAAAGATCGTTTGATTTCCATCTCAAGCACGAAAGCAAAAGACATTACGAGCAAGCGCGTTCAACTACAAAATGATGCATCCGCCGAACGTTTCGCAAGACAATTGCTGGATATTGAGAATGCTGAGGTAAAATGAAAGCTGTGCTGTGATTAGTTGCTATTTCTTATACTGCTGAGGTAAAATGAAAGCTGTGCTGTGATTGGTTGCTATTTCTTATACTGCTGAGGCAAAATGAAAGCTGTGCTGTGATTGGTTGCTACTTCTTATACTACTGAGGTTACATGAAAGCTGTGCCGTGATTTGTTGCTCTATATTATACCGCTGAGGTAAAATGAATGCTGCACTGTGGTTGCTATTTTTTATATTGCTGAGACAGAATAAAAGTTGCGCTGTGATAGGTTATTTCTCTTACTGCTGAGGTAATATGAAAGCTGCGCTGTGATTGGTTGTTATATATGATACTGCTGAGGTAACATGAAAGCTGCGCTGTGATTGGTTGTTATCTAGATCTATAAAAACGAATTTGTCTGTCTTTGCAGCAACGCGTAAGCTAGTTTCATATAACATTTTGCATATCCACACCACTAACCTATGCTGAAATAGCCTGCATAATAGTATTTACTGAGGCAGATGAAGCATATAAAATGGCCATCTTTACCTTTTTCAGCAGAAAGATAACATATTAAAAGCCCCATCAGAGGAGGCAAATGCAACTTCAGATGATGTATTTTACCAGGGTTGCAGGAGAAGTTGAGCGAGCAAATTTCACCAATCTGTTTGCCATATCGCGGCATTTCACAGTAAAACGATTAGAATGGTCAAAGTGTTCCATGCATTCCGCATGATTCGCCCACTTAATATTTGATATTGCTGCCTATATTGCATGGGTAGCCTCAAAGTACAAAGTATTAACACAATTAAGCTGGTTTCACATCTGATTTGGAACCTCCAGCTGGAGGTTACGTCCTGGGATGGGCTGCAAATACTGGAAGAAAAAGCACTGCATGCAGTGCTTTTTCTTCTGTCCCAAAATTGGGCAACTGGGTGGAAAGCGGGCAGAACCAGTTAGTCATTGGGGTCCGCCCAATGGCGTTGAGTTCCTTCCACTAACAACCATTCGGCCGCAGGGATTCCCTTTTCCCTGCTCCTTGAATAGTCAGAAAGCCGAATTTTCAGCGCAGGTGAAAAAGCAGCCTTACATCTACTAATGCTCCAGGGGACTAAGTCTAATGCTCCAGGGGACTAAGTCTGTAGGTTAAGACTGAAAGTAGGTTACAGACGAAAAGGTGTGTTGCGTGTTTTGTGTACATGCAGGTTTGTGGCTATTTCATCTTTATCTGCTTGTTTTTTCTGTGTTATCAAAATTAAAATACAACCTTTTTGTTTTCTATAAAAACAAAACCCCTAACAATGAATGAAGGAAACATTACTGTTATTTTGCAATATTGTTAGTCCAATTTCAGTTGCTATATCCTTAGCCAAAATAAATACATTCCAACCTTTTTACTGTAGTACGCGGCGAATTAAAGGTACCTGAAGAGGCGTTGAAGGTAATTTTTAAATTTAAACTTTTTAAATTATCTACAAATGTTAATTGTTCTATATGATTTAATATTTCCATGCTTTGTAGCATGAAAAGTTTACAAGTCAGCTCCAGATTTCACAAAAGCTTTTGGAGTCAGAGGGATCAAAGGCAAAAGGAACTGATGTAAAGATGAATTTGTGTACTGAGATGTATCCGAGACCATTGAATCCTCAGAAATCTGACGAAAAAGCTTCAGGTATGTTGTTTATTTTAAAGGAGTTGTCCGGCCACGCAGGGTGAAATTTTTTTATTTTAATGGAGTTGTCCGGCCACGCAGGGTGAAATTTTTTTACAATAATTCTTTCCTTTAACTAACAATTTTAAAACATGGCATACATGGGTTCAAAATGCCATGCATATTACCTGTACTATCTTTCTCTTACTTTGTTCTTACTGATGTTCTAAGCAGACTTCAATTATGGCGCCGTTGTGCTGCAATCCCACAATGCCCTGTGCCTCCCCCTTCGGTGTGCACGACGCATTGAACACCATGGCAGTCTCACCTGCCCCCCCTCCCAAATGGCTGCCTCAATAGTAAAACAGACCCCCCAATAGTTGCCCCAGTAGTAAAACAGACCCCCCCAATAGTTGCCCCAGTAGTAAAACAGACCCCCCCAATAGTTGCCCCAGTAGTAAAACAGACCCCCCAATAATTGCCCCAGTAGTAAAACAGACCCCCCAATAGTTGCCCCAGTAGTAAAACAGACCCCCCAATAGTTGCCCCAGTGGTAATGCAGCCCCCCCCCCAATAGTTGCCCCAGTGGTAAAGCAGACCCCCCAATAGTTGCCCCAATGGTAATGCAGACCTCCCAATAGTTGCCCCAGTAGTAATGCAGACCCCCCCCAATAGTTGCCCCAGTAGTAATGCAGACCCCCCCAATAGTTGCCCCAGTAGTAATGCAGACCCCCCCAATAGTTGCCCCAGTAGTAATGCAGACCCCCCCAATAGTTGCCCCAGTAGTAATGCAGACCCCCCCAATAGTTGCCCCAGTAGTAATGCAGACCCCCCCAATAGTTGCCCCAGTAGTAATGCAGACCCTCCAATAGTTGCCCCAGTAGTAATGCAGACCCCCCCAATAGTTGCCCCAGTGGTAATGCAGACCCCCCAATAGTTGCCCCAGTGGTAATGCAGACCCCCCAATAGTTGCCCCAGTGGTAATGCAGACCCCCCCCCAATAGTTGCCCCAGTAGTAATGCAGACCCCCCCCAATAGTTGCCCCAGTAGTAATGCAGACCCCCCCAATAGTTGCCCCAGTAGTAATGCAGACCCCCCCAATAGTTGCCCCAGTAGTAATGCAGACCCCCCCAATAGTTGCCCCAGTAGTAATGCAGACCCCCCCAATAGTTGCCCCAGTAGTAATGCAGACCCCCCCAATAGTTGCCCCAGTAGTAATGCAGACCCCCCCCAATAGTTGCCCCAGTAGTAATGCAGACCCCCCCCCAATAGTTGCTCCAGTAGTAATGCAGACCCCCCCAATAGTTGCCCCAGTAGTAATGCAGACCCCCCCAATAGTTGCCCCAGTAGTAATACAGACCCTCAGCACTTGCCCCAGCCCGAATAGTGACCCTCAGCACTTGCCCCAGCCCGAATAGTGACCCTCAGCACTTGCCCCAGCCCGAATAGTGACCCTCAGCACTTGCCCCAGCCCGAATAGTGACCCTCAGCACTTGCCCCAGCCCGAATAGTGACCCTCAGCACTTGCCCCAGCCCGAATAGTGACCCTCAGCACTTGCCCCAGCCCGAATAGTGACCCTCAGCACTTGCCCCAGCCCGAATAGTGACCCTCAGCACTTGCCCCAGCCCGAATAGTGACCCTCAGCACTTGCCCCAGCCCGAATAGTGACCCTCAGCACTTGCCCCAGCCCGAATAGTGACCCTCAGCACTTGCCCCCGCCTGAATAGTGACCCTCAGCACTTGCCCCCGCCTGAATAGTGACCCTCAGCACTTGCCCCCGCCTGAATAGTGACCCTCAGCACTTGCCCCCGCCTGAATAGTGACCCTCAGCACTTGCCCCCGCCTGAATAGTGACCCTCAGCACTTGCCCCCGCCCGAATAGTGACCCTCAGCACTTGCCCCCGCCCGAATAGTGACCCCCCCCCCCCCCACACACACACACACACACACTCTGATTAAAAACACAACCACACAGAATTGGCTTAGATACAGCAGCTCATTAGACGTATCACACGTCTCACACGCTGAGATACTGTATCTACATCTGTGTCCTACGTCTGCTGAGTTGCTGTATCTAAGCCGAACCTGTGTGATATGGTTGCTGCACCTACTATGGTGGTTTGTTCCGTTTTTCTCTCAGTGGACCTCTCTACACTGCATCGTGGGACTCCCTTGTATGGACAGCCATCTTGGTGGGGTGATGAAGATGCTGCAGGAAATCCAGACAACCAAGACAAAGATCACAAACTTCAAGATCCTGGTGCTACAGGTATTTTAATTTTTATTTTAACATATTTTTATTGGATTTTACAATAAGAAATTACAGGTAAGTTCTATATATTGTATAAATGTATTCACCCCCACACAGTTTAGGATGAACGCTGTTCGTTCTCTAAGGAAAGGACATTACAGGTTTGAATGAACAGAACTCCAATTTTTCAACTGCAGTAGCATCTGCTCGATCAGAGCTACCAACATGCTTTTGGTGTCTTTTTTTTAAATTTTTTTATTAATTTGTTATTAATATCAAAAGAATAGTACATCAATGTCATACATTGCAGTTTGTACATAAACACATATAATCTGTGTCTCGTATATTGCTAAAACATTAATGTACAATTTCATATTTTCAGAGGATGATCACATATTGTCCTCAAAGAAAAGTAACAGTGATGTGTTACACAGACACCATATCTACTAAGGTTTCGTCCATAGCATAATTTATTATAGATAGATATAGATATGTGTTAAAGGAAAAGAAAAAACAAACCTTTATTAACTTCTGAACTTCAAAACTCGCCTAAATAAAATGTGGAAAATTAGTAGTGTGTTATCATGTGTCTTCCTTGTTTCTTAGTTAGTGTGAGGCTGTTTTGATTCGGATTTCAAGGTTTTAGTTCTTTCCTGGAAAGTGATTCTCCTTTACAGTCAAAGATCATTGATTTATGTTGTTTGGGTCTAGGAACCTCTCAATAAAGGTCCGCCATTTTTTAAAGAACTTTAATGCTTCGGATTCTGCACATCTGTTTCTCCAAGCTTTCCATTCTTTAAAGATAATTCATCTGTTGCTTTTTATCTGACACCACCAGGGGTTTAGCTTGCTGCCAAATTATCAGCAAGCATCTTCTGCTTATTAAAAGAATAATATATATCATATTAGAATTTTTTTTTTGTCTGATCATGGAGAGAGTGAAATACACAAACTTGTGGTATTAACTGTATAGTAAAGCAATAAAAAAGGATGTTGGTAGTATGTATGTCAAAAGCAGAAAAAGTGAAAAATGCTATTGGATGCTTGCAGGATGAAAATGGTATATTGGATAAGAATGAAGAGAAAGCTGAGATTTTAAATTCCTATTTTGTATCTGTTTTCTCTCAGATGTAGATGTAACACTAACTGATCTTCCCTGTGCTACTGGGGGAATAAGAGTGCAGGCTATCTATAAGCAGAGAGATGGTGAGGGAACACTTAGCGAACTTAAATGAATTCAAGTCTCAAGGTCCAGATGAATTACATCCTAGGATACGAAGGGAAGCAGCAGAGCAAATTGCTGAACCACTCACCATAATCTTTGAAAATTCCTGGCGAACAGGAGAAGTCCCAGAAGATTGGAAAAGGGCAAATGTTGACCCTATCTTCAAAAAAGGGAAGAAGGTGAATCCGGGGAAACTACAGGCCTGTGAGCCTGACTTCTTTACTGGGAAAGATCTTTCAACAAATTATTAAACATGATAAAAATGAAGTAACTAACCAGAGCCAGCATGGGTTTGTAACAAACAAGTCATGCCAGACAAATCTAATTTCCTTTTATGACAGAATCATCAACTGGATTGATCAGGGAAATGCGGTGGATATAGTATATCTTGACTTTAGTAAAGCATTTGACAAAGTATCTTATACCATACTTATTGATCAAAAAATGATCAAATATGGGATTGACATGGCAACTAGCTGAGTGATCGAGCTCAAAGAGTGGTCATAAATGGCTGCACATCCAAGTGGAAGAATGTATCAAGTGGGGTACCACAAGGCTCTGTCCTAGGCCTAGTGGTGTCCAACATTTTTATGAATGATCTGGAGGAGGAAATTGATGAAAAACTGATCAGATTTGCGGACGACACAAAGCTAACATTGGGAAGAGTATTCAAAAAGATCTAGAAAAGCTTGCACAGTGGGCAGTGACTAACAGAATGGTAGTTAACAAGGAGAAATGCAAAGTCTTAATTAAATCTGGGCAAGAAAAATGAAAAATGCACATACAGAATGGAAGGAATTGGGCTAGGCAGAAGCACATGTGAAAAAGACTTGGGTATACTAATAGATCATAGACTGAACATGAGTGCACAATTCTGGGATATATTAAGAGAAGCATAGAGTCCAGATCACGTGAGGTCATTATCCCCCTCTACTCTTCCTTAGTCAGACCTCATCTGGATACTGTGTCCACTCCACTTTAAAAAAGACAGACAAACTGGAGCAAGTTCAGAGAAGTTACCAAGATGGTGAGTGGTCTATCATGGCCTATGAGGAACGGTTAAAGGATCTCGAAATGTTTAGCTTGCAAAAAAGAAGGCTGAGAGGAGACTTAACTGTCTACAATTATCTGAGGGGCTGTCACAGTGCAGACGGATCAGCCCTATTATTTGCACAAGGAAATACTAGAAGCAATGGGATAAAACTGAAAAGGAGCAGACACAAATTAGATATTAGAAAAAACTTTGACAGTGAGGGTGATCAATGAGTAGAACAGGTTAACATGGGAGGTGGTGAGTCCTCCTTCAATGGAAGTGTTCAAACAAAGGCTGGATAAATTTGTCTGGAATGATTTAGCGAATCCTGCACTGAGCAGGGGTTGGGCTAGATCACCATGGAGGTCCCTTCCAGCTCTACCATTCTATGATTCTTTAGAGAAATCAGAGAGTCTAGTATGTAGGAAGTTTCGTATTTGTGCATATGGTAGAAAGTAAAACGCAGGTAGATCATATATGTCACATAAGTCTTTAAATGTTCTGTATAGGTTCTTCATGGTAAAGAAGGTTTTGGACTGTCACAATGCCTCTGCTATGCCATAGTTCAAACATTTTGTTGTCCTGATCCCCCCCCCCCCCCTCCTCCCTGAACTCTGGTTGCATGCATAAATCCATGTGTTTTGACAATTTGAACGACTGTACGCTTTTGCGGGTTGTTTTCCAAGCAGTAGTAGTATTCCTTGTCATAGTGAAGTGTTTGAACTGCTGATGGGAGATTGGAAAACCGTATCTATTTTTTAAAAAGCATAACCCTTTTTAACCCTTTTTCGCTCCAGAACGTATATTTACGACCTGGAGCGTCGGCGTATGTCGATCACTTTGCTTACTTTACCCCGGAGGGAAATATCTAATAGTTCATATATTTCATAGTGTTAAACCTAAAACCTGATTTGTCTCCCAAATGATTTCAAGTAAGTCGAAAACCTGCGGCAAGTCTCTGTGTGGTTGTGCGAGTTCCAGTAAAATATCATCTGCAAACAGCATAGTTTTAACAACCGTATTAGGAATCTTGATTTCTTCTATCTCTCTGCTCCTCTTTAACATATGCGCCAGTGGTTCTATTGTGATATTGAAGATCAGTGGGGAGAGGGGGTACCCCTGCCTGGTGCTTTTCTGCAGTGGGAAACCTTGGTGAAAGAAATTTGGGAGTGTAAATTTGTGCCTGTGGGGGAGGCATATAAGTTCCATTATATAGGAGCAGAAAGGACCCTTTAACCCCTTGAGTGGCACGCCCGGAAAATTTCCGTGACGAGCTCCACTGCTCATAGCAACATAGCCCGGAAGATTTCCGGGCTATGTATCACTATGGGAGCTGCAGAGCACAATGTCACAAGCTGTGACAGTGTGCTCTGCCTGCACAGACCCACAGAGAACAAAGCAAGGGCTTTGAAAAACCAGCAGAAGATATTGCCGATATGTCGGCAATCTCCTGCTTTGTTTACAGGTTGCCATAGAGACCATCGGCTTGTCAGAAGCAAGCCGATGGTCTCTGTGGCAGGGAGAACTGGTTGTTAGCTGTCAGAGGACAGCTAGGTACCAGCTCTTACAGCAGAGATCAGAGAAAACCTCCGATCTCTGCTGTGTTAACCCCTTACATGCTGCAGTCTATGTGACTGCAGCATGTAAAGGGCTGTCACTGCAGCATGTAAAGGGCTGTCACCATCGAACCCCCGGAATGTGATCAGGGGTCCTGATGGGTCCCTGTGGAAGTCCCCTAAAGGGACAAAAAAAAAAAAAAATAATTTAAAAAAAAGTTAAGAAATTATAAAAAAAATAATAAAAACACTTGTCTCTAGAGATGAGCGAACGTACTCGTTTCGAGTACTTACGCACCCGAGTACCGCCATTTTCGAGTACTTCAGTACTCGGGTGAAAAGATTCGGGGGGGGGGGGGGGGCGGGGAGAGGCGTGGCGGTGCGGGGGGTAGCAGCGGGGAACAGGGGGGAGCCCTCTCCCCTCCACTCCCCACTGCTACCCCCCGTGCCGCCACGGCGCCCCCCGAATTTTTTCGCCCGAGTACGGAAGTACTCGGAAATCGCGGTATTCGGGCGAAAAAGGGGCGTGGCCGAGCACGTTCGCTCATCTCTACTTGTCTCCCTTTACTTTGTAAAAAAAATCAAAAATACAATCACATGTGGTATCCATGCGTCGTAATGACCCAGAGAAGGAAGTTAATGCATTATTTAACCCCTTAATGGCATGGCCTCTTTTTTTTATTTTTTCCCCATTTCTGTTTTTCCTCCCTCCTGTTTAAAAAATCACAACTTGTCCCTTAAAAAACAAGCCCTTATATGGCCATGTCAATGGAAAAATGAAAAAGTTATGGCTCTTGAGACGCAACTGCAAAATTAGTTGAAATTCAATGATTAGACCATTTTAAAAAACCTGCCCTGGTGGGCACGACAGACGACAGGGTGGTAGGAAACCCGCCAATCAAGGGGTTAAAACCGTATATATTTATCACCACCTCCAACCATTTCCATGAAACGTTATGGAATACCTTTTCTGCATTTATTGTGAGAAGTGCCGAAAGGGGGTGAACCGATGGATTGATTTTTAATGTCATCAAGGATTGTCAAGATTTTCCGTATGTTTGTGATAGCAGCTCACAAATCCGGATTGCAAAGGAAAAACACCTGCGACGTTATATTGGCTAGACGATCTGTCATATTTTGTCATCAATTTTTTGGTTCAAAAGTATTTTTATTAAGGAACTGTAGTATACAATAAAAAAATGGTTTTACATTTAAAGGGGTTGTCCCGCGCCGAAACGGTTTTTATTTTTTTCAATAGCCCCCCCGTTCGGCGCGAGACAACCCCGATGCAGGGGTTAAAAAAGCAAACCGGACAGTGCTTACCTGAATCCCCGCGCTCCGGTGACTTCTTACTTACCTGGTGAAGATGGCCGCCGGGATCTTCTCCCTCGGTGGACCGCAGGGCTTCTGTGCGGTCCATTGCCGATTCCAGCCTCCTGATTGGCTGGAATCGGCACGTGATGGGGCGGAGCTACAAGGAGCCGCTCTCCGGCACGAGCGGCCCCATTCAGAAAAGAAGACGACCGGACTGCGCAAGCGCGTCTAATCCGGCGATTAGACGCTGAAAATTAGACGGCTCCATGGAGACGAGGACGCTAGCAACGGAACAGGTAAGTGAAAAATTTCTGATAACTTCTGTATGGCTCATAATTAATGCACAATGTACATTACAAAGTGCATTAATATGGCCATACAGAAGTGCTTACCCCCACTTTGTTTCGCGGGACAACCCCTTTAAAGTGTTAGAAATAGCAGTCAGGTGGGGGGTGATGTTGATTTCCATAACTTAGGGATACGTTGATGCTAGGCTATGAGAAAGAATCTGAGTGGACTTTCTTTGGTCCTTGCCAGAGAGCCTGGAAGCAGTGTAAGGAGGGCTATTTCTCCGGAAAAGGTCAGGGTGGAGTTAAAAGCTGCGTTGTATAGGCTATTTATGTTGTGCCACATAAACAGGAGTAAGGAGCAGGACCACCTTATATGCCGTCAATTTTAAACCAGTATTTATCAGAGACAATCACAGAAAAATGGCCGTTACTTACTGAGTAAGGAGTGCATATAGATGCATCCTCCTCTCACCATGCAGGTAGCTGACTACCAAATGGAGGAGCAAATAACACCTGTGCAGGACACCGATAAGACAACCACTCTTGATAATGAGGGGGATGGATGCTTGGCGTACACTCCCAAACATAGTGGATACAGGGTGCCAGACCATTCTGATATATGTAGTTCACCATGCAGACCGGCAACCTATTAATGACTCCATGATAATTCGACGGGTTGCCCAGCATTTCCATCAGTGAACCACATTGGTACTGCCACTCTGGGCTCCCCCTGGAGTCTCAATGCCACACTGCATGTGAATGATAGATAATAAATGCAAGGCATTGGTTGGATGTTGGCCAAGATACATGAGCCCACTAACCACTTCACGGTTCCTTGCGTTGTAGTGGGTCCCTACACTAATATAAATGCATCACAGAAGGGGAAATAAAAAATTTAAAACAAATCACAGAAAAATGGCCGTTACTTACTGAGTAAGGAGTGCATATAGATGCATCCTCCTCTCACCATGCAGGTAGCTGACTACCAAATGGAGGAGCAAATAACACCTGTTAATTTTTTTTATTTCCCCTTCTGTGATGCAAGTATTTATCAGGGTTCATTCCATTGCGTCGGTAAGGTCTTTAGCAGGTTTGGGAAGTAATTTTAATATGGGCCATATGTTTGTCTCTGATGGTATGGATTCTTCCACATATATCAATTAAAGTAAGTCTCCAGTAATGGGGTTGTCTGGTCTAAGGATTTTGAAAAACTCTCCCGTATATCCGTCCGGTCCCCGTGGCCTTGTTTTTCAAATTTGGGATAGTTTCTTTTATTTCTATCTGTGATATGGGGGAATTTAAAATAAAGTGCTGCTCTTCAAAGAAAAAAGGCAACGCTATGCCAGATATCTATTAGGGTATCTGAGGTTATTGAATGTTGTGTATATAATTGCGAGTGAAATTCAAAGAAAAAATCATTTATTTTTTTGGATGGTAGTGTATTTTGCTGAACTAGTCTTTCAAACCTGAGATATTCGATGTGCAGAACGGTCCTCTTGCCAAGTTGGCCATAAGTTTACCTGTCTTGTTCACAAATTTGAATAAATATGCCTCTTTGTGTGAGTCTGATAATTGTTCCCTTTTTGCAGCCATAGTTGGTACAATACCTTAGTTTCCACCCATTTCTGTTTGCTTTGTTGACTTGGCCCAGATTGAAATAAAGTATATGCCTGCTGTAAGAGTGCACTGAAATGATCTATTTTGTCCTTGATATTCTTCTTTAGTGATATTGCATATGAAATCCTTCTACCCCTAAGGACTTCTTTAGCTGTGTTCCATAACAATTGGCGATTGTCAGAGTGCATCTCGTTGTTAGATATATATTCCAACCACCAGCCCTGCAACAATGATTGAAAAGTCTAATCTTCAGCTAGGTATGAAGGAAATTTCCATATATAATCTCTACCTCCTTGGAATTTTGTCATGTAATGACATCACTAACTCACCAGTGTCAATTTTAGTAACTCCAGAAAAAAAAGTTAGGTGAATTGAAATTGCCTCCTACCAGTTTAAGAGGACCCCCCTGTGTCTGTTAATAGCCAATTCGACAAATCTACAAAGAAACTAAATACTAAATTCCTCTAAAGTATTCTTTTTTTTTAAATTAAATCTTTTATTGAACTTTGTCTCCATTTTCTGTTCTTTTCCACCATCACAACACAAAACATACCTTTACATAACATACCGAGAGTCAACCTAGTAAATTATGGCTCTGTCCTCCGCACAGAATGTCCTTTTGGATTCCATTTCTGTTGCTGCAGTCCTCAGTCAGCGTTCATTTGTAACAGCTTTTCACTTCTATCTCTGTAGCAGTCCGTAGCCTCTATGACTTGCCATCTGCATCTCCCATTTAGACATCGTACCTTCTACCCTCTCTCCCTGCTATTCAACTGTATATTGCACGCAGATATTTCTTTTTGTATTTTCAGTCGAGGACAGCCAGGGCAAACCAACTCCCATCTATTTTGCTTGGAATAGGACCAAGACTGCCAGGCCAAATGCATGAAGCCACTTAAGCCATATTTTGTTTTTATTACTAGTTTTTTTGCTTGAAATATATACAGTTTTCCCATGGCAGTATCTGGTTTACTTTTTTCTGAAATTCCCTCAGTGTGGGAGGATTCTCATCTAGCCAATGTTGCGCTATAAGTTTCCTGGCTATTTACAATAGTCTCGCCATTGCCTGAATCACAGACTACTGACAGCGTATTTGGAGAAACTAAAAAGTTATTTGAGGCCGTAGAGACGAGAAGATTCGCAGTAGGTACTCTGAGAATTCCAACAATACTCATGATACACAGGGTATGGTGGAAGGTAAAAGGGCTCCTGGAAATAGAGGGCTGTACTCAATATACCCCTATTTGGGACTAGTCTTAACTTTTTTACGTCTACATTCAGCAATGATATGGGCCTGTAGGCGTCCACAAGTAATGGGTCCTTGCCTGGCTTTGGGATGATGGTTATCACGGCTCCCTTCATGAAGGGGTGGAGTTCGTTTTGCACTTCCGTCTCTCTAAACAGCTTAAGGAGGTGTAGAAGGAGATTGCCAGCATACTTTTTATACACCTCTGCGGGTAACCCATAATCTCCCGATACCTTATTGTTCTGCAGTTAGGTCACCGCTTCCTGCAACTCCTCCAAGGTTATCAGTGCGTCCAGAAAATCTTTAAGATCTCCTGGAAGCCTGGTAAGAGCTCTTCCCGATAGATAGTTTACAATTTGCTCTCTAGAGGTTTGAATCTTTGAGGAGTACAGGGAGCAGTAAAACAATTGTATTTGCCTAATTATGGGGTGTATCAGTTTTTAGTGCACCCCCACTGTCTTTTATCCCGCTTATGAACGTTGATCCTCTCTGTGCCAGTGCTTTGACAGCCAGCATGAAAATAGGGGTCACGGAGAGCGCCAACACACTATGTAAATGTACCACAAAGGTGCTCGTGTGGTAACTCACCTGGTGCAAGGCATATCACCCTCAGGTGATTATGCCTGCACCTGACATCCTGGTGTGCTTGTAAAGGTTACTTTATCCAGGGTATACCAAAGACAGATAAACAGGAAAATTCAGAATTTCTGGAGAGCTGCGGGTCACAATGTAACTCCGTTCCTCCTAGGAGGTCGGATGAATTCAAAGAAACTACAGAAAAAAGCTGTGGACCTGCGCTGCTTAAAATGCCAAATCAATTGTGCATGTCTCAATAATCAATGTTTCCAAAAGAGACAAACAAAACACTTTTTATTTTATACGAGTAAAAGAAATGAGGTAACAACCTCCTCAGTTTGATATATAAAAAAATATACTTGCGGGATCCTAATACATGCGACGCGTTTCGGCGCAATATACGCCTTTATCAAGCATACAAAAACATTGACAAACATGGGTATAAATAGGACTAAGCAAATTACATACCTATTGCAAGGTATCATTCATCAAGTGTGGGTGGATTGCAGGTCTTGGCGCCGTTTTGGCCAGGAAGGATGACGTATTAAGCATCTCCACGCTCAATACGGCGCTCCGGATGTGACGTATGCGGCCGGCATCGGAGATCGTAATGTCTCTAATGTTGCTCCGGACCCCGCCTCCCTAGGTCTCATTAAGCTTAGCTCATTTCTAGCTAGGGATAAAGGCGTATATTGCGCCGAAACGCGTCGCATGTATTAGGATCCCGCAAGTATATTTTTTTATATATCAAACTGAGGAGGTTGTTACCTCATTTCTTTTACTCGTATAAAATAAAAAGTGTTTTGTTTGTCTCTTTTGGAAACATTGATTATTGAGACATGCACAATTGATTTGGCATTTTAAGCAGCGCAGGTCCACAGCTTTTTTCTGTAGTTTCTTTGACAGCCAGCATGTGACTCATCTTCTCTCCTTCAAAATAAGTCTGTCTAATAAAACCTAATTTTCTGGACCGTTGATTCAAGGGTAAAGAAATTAAGCATTTCCTGTGCTTCCTGTCATTTTACCATATTTTCTACCGAGTTATTCTTCACATATAATCTTTCTGCGTCCCTTACTCAATCCTGTAAGTACTGGCCTGCCTAACTTCACTGCCGTTTTTAGCTTGTACAATTTTTTGAAAAAATTCACCCAGCAAGTATGCAAATAGCATCACATTTCATAAATATAGTGGATGTACCGCTGTTTCTCTCAAAGTATTTCTCTAGGGCCTCCTTCACACCTCGGTCACCTGTAATCCCTATCCAATATCCATAAAGCTTCCAGTGTAGTCTCTTGGGGCCACTATCTCTAGTATGACGGATAACTAGCTTCACTGGTGAATGATCTGATGGCATTCTAGGCAGATATTCAACCGCTATTACATTATCGTATAACAAGTAATTACCAACCACTAGATCTATCCTTGACGGAGCCATGAGCATAACAAGAGTATCCCTTTGTCTTTGGGTGCTTCACTTGCCATATATCCAAAACGGACGTTTTCTGTAGAAGTCGCCCCAGTGGGTTAAGACCCTCCCCCTCTGATATAAGTTACAATCGCCTACCAGGAGAATCGGTGCCTCCGAAGGTTCTGCTCACAGTCTAATGTCTGCTGCATAACCGCCTTATATGGAGGGGGGAGACGTAAAATGCCTCCATTACACACACAAAGCCATCGCTGGTATTATTGTATCTTGACGCCACCAGGAAGTATTGGCGGAGTCAAGAGTGAGGGGTGGGGGGGTGATGCCCCCTGAATGTGATAGGCTGCTGAGATGCGTCACCTCCAGGTCCTGACGGGTCAGTATAACGCTGACACTTGTAATCGGGGATGTGTTGCATGGCTCCTCCGGTCCCAGCAGCTACATAATGTGCACTCCAATGTCCACACCCACCCCTTCCCTGCTGTGGCCGAACACTTGCAACGCTCCTCCGATCCTAAGAGCGTGCTTATGGATCCCCAGGCAGCGGAGGAGATTCTGAAAGCAGTGAGCATTGCTGGCGGCGGCACAACATGCACACCCAGCGCCGGCAGTAGAGGGTGAGCGTTCCCTAATCACCCGTAGTGCAGCGGTAACGGTCAGAGCGGCAGCTCCAGGGGCAGGGGACAACGGAGCACTGAGGCAGTGTAGGCAAAGCCTCAGTGAAGAGAGGCTTGCTGCAGCGCAGAGGTACTGGCTACCGCTTGCCCAGGGGCCATGGTAGGGGGGACTGCTGCTCCAGGTAAACTCCCAGCAGCACCATCTGTATAGATTGTTGCCAGGGCTGCATGGTTAGGCGTTCGTGTTAATGTTAGGCTTACATTATTCACTGCTAAACAGCGCATAATGT
Organism: Eleutherodactylus coqui; assembly: GCA_035609135.1. Classification (NCBI taxonomy): domain Eukaryota; kingdom Metazoa; phylum Chordata; class Amphibia; order Anura; family Eleutherodactylidae; genus Eleutherodactylus; species Eleutherodactylus coqui. Next base: position 118,887,406 of record CM069407.1, on the reverse strand, counting down.
TAGTTTTACGTGAACACATACCACTAACTGCAGCCCAGGCAACAATGTATGCAGACACCACTGCTAGGACCTTTGACAAGTCAGCCAATTGGGAGCTAGGGGTGTGACAGGAGTGTTCCTGAATCCAACACCTGGCAAACCCCTAGTATCCTGGTGTTAAGATACAATAGTACCGCCATTGACTTTACAATGTAAGCATATGTATCGTCCGTCTGCGTCTACTTTGTAAGAATAACATTGAAAAGGGATGGACCCCCCTTGAGTAACTTGTATATAAAAAGTGAAAGCAGTGACCTGCCCTGCTTACCCTCAGTGCATCGGCCGCTTCTCTGGAGTTGTGGGTCTCCTGTAAGCATAACGTTAGAGGGCCATGTTTCTGGACTGCCTGAAATGCCGCCAAACGCTTAAATAAAGATAAATGGATAAGTAGGCATAACTGCTGAAAAGGCTGATTGAAAATCTTACGGTTTTACCTCAAGATTTTAAACGGCCTCTTCTGCTCCTTAAGAACATTTTGGAGAACCAGAATTCAAGCTTTAAGCATCTCCTTCTCTGTTGTTGTCTGGGCAGTGCATGTGGCCGGGTGAATTTCTCCCATTTCGGATATTAGGTTCATTTCACTAAACCCAGGCTGCTGCATCTTTTGGGTGTTTGAAGAAGTGCTTGGATCCAAGGGCAACCACTCGCAGTCTGGTGGTGTACATAATGGCGTAGGGCACTTGTAAATTGTGTAGGCGTCTTTTAACGTCTAGGAATGTGCTGTTTCTGTATTTCCATGGATAAATCTGGGAATAATGTCACTCTGGCACCGTGCAGTTATGTTGCCTTACTCGCGGGCTTTGCGAAGTATAGTGTAACATAGTAACATAGTATGTTAGGCTGAATGAAGAGAATGTGCATCTAGTTCAGCCTATTTCAACCCCCTAGTTGATCCAGAGGAAGGCAAAAACCTGAAGAGGCAGAAGCCAATTTGCCCATTTGGGGGAAAATTCCTTCCCGACTCCATAATGGCATATCTCTATCCCGGAAATGAAGTCGATTCATCAGCATGGGTCTGGGGGGGAAGCGCCTGGTAAGGGTGGCCTAGATGCCACTTGATGTGCATGTTCCAGTGGGAACATTAGGGTCAGCGAGTCACCACCACATATTTCTCGTAGCCAGGCCTCCAGTTTGGTTAATGAGGAATATGTTGACGCTATACAAATAAAGATGATTATTATTATTACCTTCTGTCTCTTCTGGTAGTCCCACTATGTGGACATTATTATGTCTTGATCTGTTTCCAAGATCGTCCACTTTATGCAGTAGCGCAGTGATACTTTGTGAGTTTCTGTGCATATCCTGTTTTAGAGATTTTACAGTCTTCAAACTCACTGACTCTCTCCTCCACTGCTGTCATGCGCTCTGTAACTTTTTGCATGAGATGTCTTATGAGGCCCACCTTCTCTTGCAGGAATCCTATTTGCTGCAGTGTGTTTAGAGAGAAGTTGCATTTGTTGTTTGCCCCCAGTATGTCCTTCAGTGAGGGCTCACTGGCCATGTCAGCTCTGCTACATGCACTTTCATGTTGTGACCTGCTGACCTCTGTAGTGTGCCGACTTTTGCTTACCCCCTCTCCCTCCTGCTGCTGCTGGGGACAAGTATTTGCTTTGCTCTGCTTTGTCCCGATGTGTCCTCTATCGGGTTTTCTGCCTGTGTTCCTGACCTTCAGCCCTTGCAAATTTTGCCAACTTGTCTGCTGTCTTCCTGCTGTGCTCCAGTTTGTGTCTGCTCCTCTTCTCCACATGTATCGACGCCATCTTGAGCCTGTAGGCCAACAGCTCCACATGTTCTTCCCTGCTATCTACGATGTGCTATGTCACTCTTCAGCACTCTGGGTCTGCCCTGCTTTACTACCAGACACCTCAGCAGCTGTTATAGCACTTATAGGGTTTGTTATCCCACTGTCAGGATGTTAAAAGTAGGATGTTACCATGCGGCGGCAGCCAGGCGCTAGCTCCCGCGGTCAGAGCGCGTCCCCTGGCTGTCGGGGGCGCAGGTGACTGTTCGGCGCAGTGCGTGTTGGGTATTTTACATCTGCCTGTCCTGTCGGTAGTCTACCCATTTCTTCTAGGTACGCCAGCGCTCCTTCTCGCTCCCTAGATAGTGTAGGGACTGCCGTCCAGTTGCCCACCTGGGGTTAGCCAGGAGTGGAGGGAAGTAGGCAGGGACAGGAGTTGCGTGTAAGATCCCTGGGCAACTTGGGCTGGCGTATCCAGGGTAGATTATGTTAACATAATAACTGGCCCTTAAAAGTGCCCAGCGGGGTTGTTTTTGCTTGGCTTCCGGTATTTTATTCGGTTCCGTCAAGCCTTTATTGATTCGGGTGCTGCCACCAATCTGATTAATTTAAATTTTGTCCGACCCCTGATAACTGAATTCTCCACGCTAAAGTCCCCCATACACTTTACCAGTATTGCTTCAACTCCTTTATCCGCAGGTGTTATCCAGTGGAGAGGACTCCCAATTCTACAGTTCACTGTGGGTGTTCTCCATATCTCACCAATTCTAAACGACTCACTGCTCGTCAAGCCAGGTGGGCGTTGTTTTTTGCCAGGTTAAATTTCGTTGTGACATTTATATTCTGGGAGAAAAGAATGTGAAGGCGGACACCCTTTCACGGAGTTTGGGTCGCCGGAAAGTGAAAGTTACTTCTGAGAATATCTTGGCACCTGGGGTGGTGGTGGCAGTGGTAGAAACCAATTTCGTCCCCCAACTACAGAACTCTCAGCAGGACGCCCCTTCGGGGGTACCGGAGGGCAGATTGTGCCAGAGACCTTACTTTTCAGTCATTGAAGAATCTCATTCTTTGGTTTTCGCAGGCCATCCGGGGGTACAGGGGACTTTGGATCTTTGTTCCAGACCCTTCTGGTGGCCAGGTATGGCTCAGGAGATCCGCGACTTTGTTAAGAGATGCTCTGTATGTGCACGCAATAAATGTCAGCGGCATCCTCTGGAGGGGCCTCTGAAATCGTTACGGTTACCTTCGCGCCCGTCGTTGCAGGTACCGGAATCTCAGAAGTTCACCACTATTTTAGTGGTTGTCGATCGGTTCTCGAACATGGCACATTTTGTGGTGTTAAAGAAACTACCTTCGGCAATAGAATTCTCTAGGATTTTTGTAAAATAAATCATTCGCCTACATGGGGGGGGGGGGGCGACAACATTGTATCTGATCGCAGGGTCCAGTTTGTTTCGCAGTTTTGGCGAGCCTTCTGCCGCAGCACCCCGCTGGTAATCGCGCTGATCCCAGCGCACACTGACGTCAGTGTGCAGCCAGGATCCTCCTCCCCGAGTCCCCTGCTCATTAGTTCCGCAGGAGAGGACTCGGGGAGGAAGCGTGCCAGGCTGCACACTGACGTCAGGGCAAGCAGAGAGAGAGCGACGCTGACAGCAGGGAGGAGGTAAGTATATGGGTTGGGGGGGTGCTTATTACTAGGGGGGGCTGCTTACTACTGGGGGGCTGCTTACTACTGGGGGGCTGCTTACTACTGGGGGGCTGCTTATTACTGAGGGGTGGGGATTGCCTGTGTACTGGGGGGGGGCTGCTTACTACGGGGGGGGCTGCTTATTACTAGGGGGGGCTGTTTACTACTAGGGGGAGGGGCTGCTTACTCCTGGGGGGGGGGGGAAGCTGCTTATTATTGGGGGGGCCTGCTAATTACTGTGGGGGGGCTGCTAATTACTGTGGGGGGGCTGCTAATTACTGTGGGGGGGCTGCTAATTACTGTGGGGGGCTGCTAATTACTGTGGGGGGGCTGCCAATTACTGGGGGGGCTGCCAATTACTGGGGGGGGCTGCCTATTACTGGGGGGGGGGGCTGCCTATTACTGGGGGGGGGGGCTGCCTATTACTGGGGGGAGGGCTATTAAAGGGGGGTGGGCTGCTTACTACTGGGGGGTGGGCTGCTTACTACTGGGGGGTGGGCTGCTTACTACTGGGGGGTGGGCTGCTTACTACTGGTGAGGGGGCTGCCTACTACTGGTGAGGGGGCTGCCTATTACTGGTGAGGGGGCTGCCTATTACTGGTGAGGGGGCTGCCTATTACTGGTGGGGGGGCTGCCTATTACTGGTGAGGGGGCTGCCTATTACTGGTGGGGGGGCTGCCTATTACTGGTGGGGGGGCTGCCTATTACTGGTGGGGGGGGCTGCCTATTACTGGTGGGGGGGGCTGCCTATTACTGGTGGGGGGGCTGCCTATTACTGGTGGGGGGGCTGCCTATTACTGGTGGGGGGGCTGCCTATTACTGGTGGAGGGGGCTGCCTATTACTGGTGGGGGGGGCTGCCTATTACTGGTGGGGGGGGGCTGCCTATTACTGGTGGGGGGGGGCTGCCTATTACTGGTGGGGGGGGGCTGCCTATTACTGGTGGGGGGGGGCTGCCTATTACTGGTGGGGGGGGGCTGCCTATTACTGGTGGGGGGGGGCTGCCTATTACTGGGGGGGGCCTGCTAATTACTGGGGGGGAGGCTGGTTATTACTGGGGGGAGGCTGCTTTTTTCGGGGGGGGGGGGCTGCCTATTACTGGTACTGGGGGGGGATGAATTATATGCTGCCCTATGTGTGTGCTGTGGGGGGGGGGAGATAATTTATATGCTGCCCTGTGTGTGTGCTGGGGGGGATAGATTATATGCTGCCCTATGTGTGTGCTGGGGGGGGGGGGGAGATAGATTATATACTGCCCCATGTGTGTGCTGTCAGGTGTGGGAGGGGGGATATATTATACTGCCCTATGTGTGTACTGCCAGGACATTCTAAATGTCATAATTAAATAAGTATGCACTAAACTCCAACCCCCTTCATAACCCCGCCCCATATAACCAAAGCCCCGCCCATGTCCCGCCCAACCATGCCGGGCCTTGTAAAAATGGTTTTGCTTGAAGCCGGTCCCTGGTGCCAAAAAGGTTGGGGACCACTGCTCTAAACGACTGCCATGTCTTGCTAACACCTCCTGAAGCTGGTGCAGGGAGCCTGCAACTGTAGTTGCCAAAGTTTCTTGCATGTCAATTAGTTTTGCCACCTCTTTTCTCAGCCTCTTATAATTCACTACTGGTGTTTACTTCTCTGAGAGGCTGTTATCTTCTGATGTTGCAGGAAAGAATGGGGTAAAAGTGAGAACCCTTTCTTATTTGTAGCGACTTTATCCAGAACTTTTTTGGGGGTTGTTTTTGGGAGTGCGTCAATTTGCTTTGCCTTAGATCGACCCATTTTAAGAATAAAGTCCTAAATGCAATGTAGTGTATGTATGTATGTATGTGTGTATGTATGTATGTGTGTGTATGTATGTGTGTGTATATATGTGTATATATATATGTGTGTGTGTGTGTGTGTGTGTGTGTGTGTGTGTGTGTGTGTGTGTGTATATATGTATATATATGTATATATATGTATATATATATATATATGTGTATGTATGTGTGTGTGTGTGTATATTATAATATTATACACACTGTGTTGTAGTGAGAGTTTTGAGAGAACTTTGGTTTCTGGTGCACTGTAATTAGGTTGGTCCTCACTACATCAAATACTACATCATTTAATATATGTAGTATATAGTGCCGTTTATGTAGTCAGTGCGAAGCCGTGCCTCCTGGCTTTCTACAATGATTTTATCATATAGTCAATCCAGCAACTCCATTCATTTCCCCCCCCACCCCCAATCCTGCCTGGTGTAGCAGAGTTGTATCAGCAACACTGGGATCAGGAGTTGATATATTGAGATCAAGGCTTGGCTTATTGCACCTCAGTAAATATCTCCCCCTCCAGCGTGGAGAATTCAGGCACTGTGAGGTTTAAGCTCCCCACTGCAGGTCCTCATTTCAGATGCCCTCCCCTTCTGTATTTCTCATGCTTCCCCGTGTACCTCAAGATGGCCACTGCAGCCACGAGGGAGGGGGAAGGATATACTCTTCCACACAGCAGCTACTTCCCCAACACCTCGAACATGCAAGTAAGGGGCGGGGAGCAGGTCCAGAGTTACCTACCTCAGTATTTATTTATTTTTATTTTTTCTCCTTTTTATCCTGAGGAGTGGTGTCAGCAGCAGGTGCAGCCTCTCTCTTCCTCTGATGCCCGCGTCCAGCAGTAGAATATGCGGTACAGTTAGGTCAGTGTGGTTAACACACAACACACCCTGGCAGGTTCCGCTGATATAGCAGAGAGTGTGTGCCGAAGGTGCCGTGCATCCAGCAGCTATGGAGAGGTTCGTTTCTAGAGCGGTGAGGACGGAGCTGGTCTCCTCTGCTACCTCACTTTATGGCGCCGGAACGGAAGTCTCCTTTTAGAGCTACAGCTGTTTTAAGTAGGGCTGGGAACACTGAATTTATATGGTTATATGTCCATGTCCCCCACTCTCTTCTCCGCCACAATCAACCAGAGCGTATTTGTTCTCTAATTTTATTGCGATTGTTCTCAGTAAGAGAAACCAAGTAATCTTGTAGAATATGATACCTTTTAATGGCTAACAAAAATACATAATGTTACAGCAAGCTTTCAGGTCTTCTATCAACCCTTCATCAGGCTAAATGAAACTGGTTTGACTGGGGCATATATAGAATATACAAATGCAGAAAGGACACCCCTCTTAATCACACACAGAAATTTGAGACTGTTTGGCACTCAAAACTTAAAACACCAGACAAACTGAGGTGAGAGATAAATATCTAATCAGTTCAGTTTCATTTAACCCCTTAGTGACGCGGCCCCTTTTTCTTTTTCCATTTTCGTTTTTTCCTCCCCCCTTCAAAAAAATCATAACTCCTTTATTTATCCATCGACGTCGCTGTATGAGGGCTTGTTTTTTGCGGGACGAGTTATATTTTTCAATGGTGCTATTTAAAGTACCATATAATGTACTGAAAAACTTTAAAAAAAATTCTAAGTGGAGTAAAATGAAAAAAAGACATTTTGCCATCTTTTAGTGCATCTTGTTTCTACTGCGCACAAACACCAAAAAAAGACATGATAACTTTTTTCTATGGGTTGGTACGATTACGATACCAAACTTGTATAGTTTTTTTTTTTTTGTTTTTTTTTTTTACTATACTACACTTTTTTTTTTTCCAAAGACCTTTAATTTTTTTCAATTATTTTCTGCCGTCATTTTGTGCGCGCAATAACTTTTTTATTTTTCCGTCGACATAGTTCAGCAAGGGCTCATTTTTTGCGTACTGTCCTGTAGTTTCTTATAGTACCAAATTGGAGTACATACGACTTTTTGATCGCTTTTTATTGCATTTTTTCTGGGAGACGGTAACTAAAGTGTATTTCTGGCGTTTGTTTGTTTTTTTTTTTCTTTCGGACAACGTTCACCGTGCGAGAAAAATAATGTGCTACTTTGATAGATTGGACTTTTACGGACGTGGCAATATCTAATACATATTTTTAATTTATTATTTAGATTTTTTAATAATAGATATGGCAAAAGGGAGGTGATTTAAACTTTTGCAACTTTTTTTTTTTTTTTTTCAATTAAAAAAAACTTTATTGATTCTTTTTTTTACATTGCTTTGAAGTCCCCCTGGGGGACTTTAATATGCGATGCTTTGATCGCTCCTGGAGTATGACGTAATGCTATAGCATTACGTCATACTGCTTTTTCACAGGCAGCCTATGAAGCCACCCCACGGGAGTTAAGGCAGCCCTGGGGCCTTTCATTAGGCCCCCGGCTGCCATGACACCTGCACGGCTCCCCCGATCTCACCGCGGGGGGGACCGTGCGGGACCCCTGAACATCGTTCGGGGGATTTAAATGCCGCTGTTAGAATTGACAGCGGCATTTAAATGGTTAATAGCCGCGATCGGCCGCTCGCGGCTATTGCCCGCGGGTGTCAGCTGTTATAAACAGCTGACGCCCGCACTGTATGAAGAGAGGTTGCCACGCAACCTCTCTTTATACATACCCCGCCGCTCCATGACGTATAGGTACGTCATGGAACGGGAAGGGGTTAACCTAATGAAGGGTCGATCAAAGACCCGAAAGCTTGCTGTAACTTCATGTATTTTTGTTAGCCATTAAAAGGTATCATATCTACAAGATTACTTTGTTTCTCTTACTGAGAACCATCACACTTTGCTCTACTGGCTAACACTGTACCAAACCCCCTTTTTTTGTTCTCCGATTGTCACATACAGGGTATTTTTCCCCCCAGAAAGGCATGAAATGATACACAGTCTTTACATAGTGGAGCATATTTTAAATGGCAGTGGATATCTATTAACAGCTAATACAGTAAAATATTATAGAGCGCACACGATGGTCTGGCACACCCGATTCTATACATTAAACATTGTTCTACAAGTGGTATAGACGGCTTGCACTGAAATCAGCAAAAATAGAGCTGTGCCTATAAATAATAGGATGTGGTGATGCAGCAGGTGGGGTTAGAAAATGCTCCTCTATAGAGACAGTGTCTTGGAGAATCAGATCCATGGCTGCTTACATCTTTAGTAGCCTAGGTAACTATCCAAAGGCTTCCCTCTCCAGGTGTGCCATGATGGCTACTGTTGCTCAGGTGGGACGAATAGCAAGGAGTAGTGGATTGCTGAGGAAGGACTGTAGCGATACAGGCTAATTTTTTTTATTTTTTTTAAAGTTCTCCTTCAATGGAAGTGTTCAAACAAAAGCTGGGCAAATATCTGGGATGATTTAGTGAATCCTGCACTGAGCAGGGGGTTGGACAAAATGACCCTGGAGGTCCCTTCCAACTCTACCATTCTATAATTCTATGCACCCATTAGTGATTACCCATACATGTTTTCAAGTCATGGGTGTCTTGGCTTTTTTTCTACAGGGCCGTAAAACTGCATTGACCCTGTAGAGTAAAGCCCTGAGGTCTGTGAGTGTGACAGCTTCAGACTCGAGGCTATCTGAGCTAGCCGAGAGTCTGGTGCTGTCATCGGGGGTCGTGTCACGCGATCGCCATTATTGCATAAAGGTTTTATAAAAGTTAACATTTCATTTCCCAACATGGATCCGATCTGTGAGGGATAATGAAACGACTCATTGCCTCTGGCCTCTGTGATGTCCTGTGGCGACCTGTCGCTGGGGTCTGCACATGCGCCCGACACTTTGCCAATGGTGCGCATGTGCAGAATCCAGGAGAGGCCAGGGAATTTTAAATCTCCCTGCCCCCATATACCAAAGATAGCCGAGAGCCTTGAGATTTCACGGGGAGTTGCTGTATGCAGTCCCCAATCACATGGTCACCTTTATTCAATGAATAACAGCGATCATATAAAAGTAAACAAAAAAAATTAAAAATTATAAAATTTCATGGTTCTGATCCATGAGAGGAGATAAAATTACTTACCTTAGGCCCCTGATTTGTCCACATATGGGAGCTTGATCCACGGAACTTTCCCTGGTTTCTGCATATGTGCCCCGTCAGCAGATGCAGACTGGGGAGGAACTTGTAAATTTAAAATCTCCTTGCTCCTGGCTACCAAAGGGGCCTCTGGTCACGTGGTCAACCTTATCCAATGGTATAAAAAGGTAGCGATCTACCTTGGGCCGAACTGACATGACCGGATAGGAATTGCGGATTCCGCAAGCATTTGATCCTTGGTAATCCGTGGATCAATCAAATGCATTGGATTGCACAATTCCACTCGCATTAGCGGGTCAGAATTACGTAAACCACTCGCAGAAAATAGAATGCATCATTTTCTATTTTACTGCGGATATCTGTGACATAGAGCCCATTCCAGTTAAATTGCATATGGGCTGCAGGTACTTCCATCATCACTAAGTGACAGAGCAGGAAATATAAACAAACAAAAAAAGGTGTACTCTGCTTGTGTGAGTACTCAGTTATGCGCAGTACATTACGCGATGGTACGCCTTTTGTGTGACAACACCACAGCTCATGAGCCTGAGGAGGTGCGAAGGTTCACAGAGTGCCACTTTCTACACCCCATCCCTGCCACTGAGGACAAAAAATCCCCCCATCTCCAAAAAAGTGTCAGGTGTGCAGCAAACAAGGGTGGAGGAGGGATACCCAGTTTTATTGCCAATGTGCCCATCCCATCCAAGCCTCTGTAATTACCCTTGTTTTGAGACATACCACACAGTTTTACATTATTACTTTTATCTAAGATTTAGGGAATGTTGAAAAGTAGGTAGGGGATTCTTTATAGGTCGTCAATTTTTTGTGTGTTTAATGGAGCCTGAACTTAATTCAGTTGTGCCCTGAAATCTAGTGGTGGTTTCCTCCATTATAGGTTCACAGAAGCAGAAAGTCCAATTGTTAAGTAAAACGCCCTTCACAGCTAACCCGTTAATGAATTTATCTAGGGGTCTACTGAGAATTTTGACCCTACACTTTTTGAATAAATCTAAGCAAAGCAGTAGGAAAAAAGTTACAATTTTCATGTAACTTTACATGTTGTAAATTGTAATTTTTTTTTGGCAATTGTGTCAATTTAAAAACTTTTTTTTTTGTACAGTGTACATAGGAATGAAGACGTTCACCCCAAAATGGATACCCCCATTTGTCGTGTTCAGAAACATACCCATTGTGGCCCTAATCTACTTACAGGACCCATGGCAAGGCCTATAATGGGGGGAACACCCGTAGGATTGCACGGCACAACTGACTAAATTCCAGGACACATTGCCCACTTGTGCAGGAAAAAAAAATTGACTGCCTAAAAATAATCCCCCCACCCACACTCTGCCCCATTTTTGGCCTTCCCCAAATCTTAGATAAAAATAATAATGTAATCTGAAGACATGGGTAATTACGGGGGCCTGGTTAGGATAGGCACATGCAGCAATAAAATCTGGTATCGCCCCTCTTTTCAAAAGTGGTGCTTTTGTGAGTCTCCGTAAGCTTGCTGAGGTGCGGCAGTCTCACACAGAAGGCGCTCAACAAGTTGCTCCTTGAACTACAGAAAGGGAAGCATTCCCAGGGCTTCTTGTAAATTACTTACTACAAGTAGCGATCTAAATAACGCCGGGCTCACAGGCCGTAAGTGGAATACGCTTGTGAAGGCCTGCAGCGGATCCCAGCTGCGAGCCAGCCGTGGCGCTGCATACGGACATGTAATGTGTGGACATAACTGCCTATTCACGCACTGTCATGCGCAGTACACCATTTTTTTTAGTTTGCATTTCCTGTGCCGTCGCTTAGCGATGGTCCGCAGAGGAGGAACGCGTCTGGGTTTAAATACGGAGGCCTCTGGTAAAAAGTTTCATCGCATCAGTGGGGGGAGATGAAACTTCAACTTTTTTTTAACTTTTACGTGATCGCCATTATCCATTGGATAAAAGCGAACACGTGACTAGGAACTGCTCAACGCGGCCCCCTGTGAAATCTCCAGACTCTCAGCTAAGTTTTGTAGCCAAGAGCAGGGAGATTTTAAATTACCCTGGCAATCCACGGTTTTTGCACATGCGTCTGCTGTCTAGGCGATGGGCGCGTGCGCAGAAGCTGGGGTAGGGTCTGCGGATAAATCCGGGGGCCTTAGGTATGTAATTTCATCCTCCTTCACGGATATGATCTGTTTTACTTTTTCAAACTTCTTTTTTTTTTTTTACACCTTTTTTTTTAACTTTAAATGATCACTGTTATCCATTCGATAGCAGTGATCACGTCCCTGGTGACATCTCTCTACTGCTGGCTACAAATAGTAGCCAGGAGCAGAGGGATTTTTGATTTCCTGGGGCCTGAGCCCCTCTTTGCACGCGCCAGATAATTGACGTCGGGCACGCATGCACAGAAGGCGGCTTCAGGTCCCTGAAGACCAGGACATCGTGGAGGATGTAAACCAGTGATGGGCAACCTTTTGAGCTCGGTGTATCAAAATTCGCCAAAAAACCGAGCATAACTCGGGTGGTGTGTCACTTCGAGAAAAAAATCCATAAATTTGCGTTATTTATAGTTTAAATAACAAATATGTATAATTGTAATGTATAACTGTATTTAATAAACCCAAAGCACTCATAGCACAGGCCCTTGCCTATCCCAGTCTCCCCCTCACTTATCTCAGTAATGATGAGCCCCCAGCGGCGACAGCGCCCCCCACAGCGATCCCCAGCAGCGACAGCGCACCCCACAGCGGCCCCCAGCATCGACAGCACCACCCACAGAGGCCCCCACCATTATCTGCCCCCCACAGAGACCCTCAGCATTATCTGTCCCCCACAGCGGCCCCCCAGCGGTGACGGCCCCCCACACAGCGGCCCCCCCAGCGGTGACTTGCCCCCACACAGCGGCCCCCCCAGCGGTGACTTGCCCCCACACAGCGGCCCCCCCAGCGGTGACTTGCCCCCACACAGCGGCCCCCCCAGCGGTGACTTTCCCCCACACAGCGGCCCCCCCAGCGGTGACTGCCCCCTCACAGCGGACCCCCCCCCTCCAGACCCATGTACTTACCTTGTGGATGCTCCAGTCCTCCTGTGCCCGGCGCCCATCAGCAGCGATGATCTCCAGCGCACACTGTGACGTCAGTGTGTTGCAGGACGCCTTCACCCCCAGACGCTCCCGTGGAACCAACAGGTAGGAGATGTCGGGGGACGAGGATCCTGGCTGCACACTGACATCACAGTGTGCGCCGGAATCAGCGCTAGTTAGTAGTGCTGGTTAATGAATACCAGCAGGGGAGTCACGGCCCCTGCCGGTATTCATTAACTGGGTGAGTGGCCGTGTGTCAGCGACTATGGCTACGCGTGTCAGTGCTGACACGCGTGTCATAGGTTCGCCATCACGGATCTAAACTATGAGGAGAGGTGAAACTAACTTTTTTCCACCTTTTTTAAGCTTTTTCGTGATCGCTGCTATCCATTGGATATTATTCTGGAAGCACATTTTTAAAACTTTAGTTCTTTTTTAACATTGGTTATTAAAATATTGAGGAACATTTTTGTTTCCTGCACCAAGCCTAGATTGCAAAGGCTCATATGTGTCAGAATAAAAGATAACCCAACAAATGACCCCAATTTTAAAAATGCCCCCTTTAATGTATTCACTGACGGGTGTCATGAGTATTTTTACCGCACATTTTTTTCAGGAGTTTATACTATTTAGAAGAGAAAAAAATAATTTCATTTTTTTGTAAATATGTCATTTTAAAGACAGCGGTTTTTTTCCCCCCTATAGTGTACATAAAAATGAGGATTTACACCCAACAATTGATACCCCTGTTTGTCCTATGTTCAGAAACATACCCATTGTGGCCCTAATCTTATGTCTATATGCACAACGGGGACCAAAACCGAAGGAGCAGCCGGAGGTTTTCAGAATAGAAATCTAGCTTGAAGAAGTTTCAGGCCCACTTGTAGAGCCCTTAAGCTGCCAAAATTATTAAGAACCCCCACAAATGACCCCATTTTGAAAACTAGACAAATTCATCCAGAGGTATACTGCATATTTTGACTCTACTGTTTTGTTTTTTTTTTATAGCAAGATGCTTCTCATGAGAACTCACAAGAATTCTGTTTATTTGAAGACATTACAAGTTCTTCTACAGAAAGAGAGAGGGTGTTAACATACAAAGGTTATTACTGCAAAGGTTACAGAGATTATTGATCATAAGGCTTATTGACATCTGCTGACAAAACAGCCTCAAAGGTCTTAAGGCTTGTCTAGACAAGGAAAAAGCTGCAGTCAGGATATTGTTATCTCACTATAGTGTATTTCTGCCGGTTTGTATGTATTTAACATAACAAAGTTAACATAGTTTAGTATTGCTATTTTTCTATTGACTTCCTTTATCTTTTAATCCTTGATTTCGTCGCTATATCGCATAGGTTTAGTTTCTATATAAGGGTCAATAGTCCAAAAAAGATAAGATTCACTTATTGTAGCCTGAAACTTAACAGCTTATGCACTGTGACAGTATATATGTGTGTGTGTGTGTGTATGTGTGTGTGTGTGTGTGTGTGTGTATATGTATGTATGTATGTATGTATATATATATATATATATATATATATATATATATATATATATATATATATATACATAAAATGTGTGTGTGTGTATATGAAGGGGAGGGGAGAGGGGGGGAGACATAAGAGCGAGATGAGGGGAGGAAAGCGGTGGGGAGGAGGGGAAGAGGGATGAGGAGAGAGGAGGGGTAGAAGGGGGAGGAGAGAGTGGGGAAGAGGCGAGAAGAGCAGGAGGAAAGCTAGGAGAAGGGAGGGGTGGAAGGGCATTAAGTGGAGGAGAGGTGGGAGCTCTGCTACCGACTGGTAAACACACTCAGCTCTACTACATGCAGCTCAACACCCTCAGCTCTTCTATGCCCAGCTGGACACACTCAGCTCTGTTACACACGGCTGGACACACTCTGCTCTGCTACATGCAGCTGGACACACTCAGCTGTGCTATGCGCAGGTTTATAGTGGTCTACAGCTCAACATTTACAACCATTTCTCCAAACATTTTATGTTCGCGTAGTGAACATCGGGTCAGTCTAGTAGTATGAAATCAGTTGCAGATAGGAGTATGATTTCCAACCAAACATTCTGCAGTATTTCCGCTACGTGTAAACATACCCTTAGGGTGCCTTCACACTTGCGATGATGATATTGCTGCATTTTTTAGGTTCAATTAAATTTTAATTACGCATGTCACTCAACTGACAACATTTTGGTTTTGGTTTGCGAATCTGTCAATAAATCTTGAAACATAAAAATGTGTATAGAAAAACATCAAGCAAAGAGGAAGAGAAAAAAAAAAGAGAAATAAGGGGGGGGGTGATGAGGAGGGGGGGAGAGAAATCTCGCTGGCAATCACCTTCAGTGGTAGGAATAGCTTTGGGGTGGTTGAGCTTCTTACGGACTCTAGGTGTGTGGTTTGAACCCTTGATAGGGGTCCCGTGTGGCTTCTGTGGTTATTCACCTTTCCCCCTTTTCTCCAAATCCTCTTGTATTGAGGATTATAAAGGCTGGATTTTCCTTTGCCTGCGAGTAAGTCGTGGAATATGGGTTTCCCTTCAACTCAACAAAACTTAACCTATTTGGGTACAAGAGGGAGGAAGGGACGGGGATGATGAGGAAAGGTGGGGGAGAGCAGCATCTGTAACTGGTGATTGTGATCTTCTGGTGGATGCCTGTGGGTCACTTCCCTGTTCGACCCATCTCTTAAGTTTGTCTGAATCTCTAAACGCCACCCAAGGCCGCCACGTCTTGTAGGTAGCTTCCCAGGCCTTGGGGTCCTCCGCTCCCATCTCGTCGTATCTCATGAGGGTGTGGAGCTCTTCTATCCACATGCCCCTGGTGGGAGCGTGAGGAGAGCGCCAGAGCCTCGGGATAAGTCTCCTCATTGCTATTATGAAGTATCTTAAGCCGGTTTTGGCAGTCTTCACTGATCCTGGGAAGAGCGAGAGCAGAGCCAGCTGCGGTGTAATTGTCACCGTTGTATGGTCAATTTGGTTAAAGAGAATTATTATGTCCTTCCAGAGGGTGACTACTGGCCGACACCCCCACCAGATGTGGATCATTGTGCCTCTGCTCTCGCTGCATCTCCAGCACAGGGGCGAGGTCTGCTGGAAGATCTTCTGTAGCTGGTCAGGAGTTCTGTACCACCTAGACAGGATCTTATAGTTAAGATCTTGGACCTTGCCCACTGGGGAAAGTTTGTGCGTAAGGGTCCAAATCTTGGTCCAGTCTTCCTCTGGGATATTATCACCCAGTTCCCATTCCCAGGCCTCTCTATACCTCTGGGTTTTGTCCTCCGCCTCCCGAGCCAGCAACATCTTATATAGACTGGAGATCATGTGTCTGTGGTTTGTGTGAGATAGGTAGAGTTGTTCAAACGCTGTAAGTGGGGCTGTTAAGTTTTCCTTGGGCGTCAGCGATCTCACGAATCCCCTTAATTGGAGATATTGGAGCCAGGATCCTGGCTGCGGTGCGTTCTGCCCTAAGATTTCTGTCATGGTTTTTAGTCCCGACTGCGTCATTACGTCTCTTAGTCTGGGGGTCGGCGTGGCTGGGAGTGTCAGGAGTCCCTGTTGACATAGGGTGGTTATAAATAGAGGATTCGCCGTGAGCGGCGTTAGTGAACCTGGGATGTTGACTAGGCCGTATTTGGGTGCGAAACCTGCCCACGTTTTTGTTAGTTGGAGACAGAAGGGGGAAATGTTAGGGATAGAATTGATCCCTTTAAGTGGGATCCAAAAGGCTCCGTCTATATCGCCTGTGTGTTCTATTTCCGCCCACAGTCTTGTGCTTCTATTTCTAAGAATGTCTAGAACACATGTTGCTATGTTGGCTCTGTAATAGAGGGAGAAGTCCGGGAGGCCCAGTCCCCCCTTCTCCTTTTTCCTTGTCAGCAGGGAAAAGCGAAGGCGTGGCTTGCGCCCTCTCCATACAAAGTCTGTAATTAGAGATCTAATTTTTTTAAAGTATGGTCTTGGGAGTCCTATTGGGATTGTTTGGCATATGTACAGGAATCTGGGCAGTACGTCCATTTTAATTGCATTAACTCGTCCATTCCAGGATAGATATAGGGGGTTCCATCTGTTGAGGTCTCTTTCGAGATTATTAACTCTCCCAAATCTTTCGAATTCTCTCAAGAGAACAGGCATTCCGGCCCCCAGGATTAGACAGGTAAAGCAGTAGGTCATCTGCGAATAGTGACATTTTGTGCTCCACCCGGCCAATCGTGAGCCCTTTAATCGAGTAATTTCCTCTGATGGCGTTAGCCATGGTCTCCATTGTCAGAATGTATAGGAATGGGGAGAGCGGGCACCCCTGTCTCGTCCCGTTGCTCACTCCAAAGGGTTCCGACAGTGCTCCGTTTACTCTGATCCTAGCTGTGGGTTCTCGGTATAATGCCATGATTCTCTGGAGCATCAGTGGGCCCAGTCCGATTTTTTTCAAGTGTGGCAGAGAGGAAGGTCCAATTTACCCTATCAAATGCCTTCTCGGCGTCTATTGATGGGAGGCACAGAGGGGTTTTGGCTTGTTTGGCCCTGGCTATAAGGGACAGCGTTTTAATGGTATTGTCCCTTGCCTCCCTGCCTGGGACGAAACCCACCTGCTCCAGATGGATCAGCCTCGGGATTATGCTCTGTAGTCTATTGGCTATCAATTTAGCAAACATTTTGATGTCAACATTTATTAGGGAGATTGGTCTGTAACTCCCGCAGGCCGAGGGGTCCTTGCCCGGTTTGAGTATGACTGATATATGAGCCTGAAGAGCTTGTTGTGGAAAGGGGCAGCCTCTATTTACCGTGTTAAATGCTTCTAGAGCTATCGGAGAAAGCTCTTCGGCAAAGCGTTTATAAAATCTGGCCGTATATCCATCCGGGCCGGGACTCTTGTTTACCTTCAGATTTTGAATGATATCAAGCAATTCCTGGGGGGAGAAGTCTAGATCTAGATCTTCAGCTTCTATGGCAGTCAACCTCCTGGGGGCATGGTCTGCTAGGTAGGCTTCTATCTCGTTTTTGTGGGTCAACGAGGGCGTTTGAGAGTCATGTTTAATATTGTATAGTTTGTCGTAATATGTTTTAAATTCTTTCAGGATGTCTGTGGTGCTGTGTGCCACCTGACCTCTGCTGGTCTGTATTTTGGGAATATAAGTGAGCGGTGTCCTAGGATGTAATGTCTTGGCCAGGTGACTCCCGCATTTGTCCCCATATTCGAAGGATCCTTTCTTAAGTTTGTCTCTGAGGACTAGTGAGCGCTGGTCCAAGATCCCAAGGATCTGCTGTCGGGTGGCAGAAATTTCCGCACGTAAGGCGTCGTTTTGTTGGCTTTTGTTGGCTGACTCCTGGGACCTTAGGGTGGATATTAGGTTCATGAGGGACGCTGATCTCTCCTTCTTAATTCTGGATCCGTGAGAGATCAGCACACCTCTCAGTACGCATTTGAGAGTTTCCCATTTTATTGGCGCAGGAGTTTGGTCTGCCTCGTGGGTCCCTTTGAAATCCTCTATCGTTTTCTTGATTGCCGCTACGCAGGTTGGGTCTCTAAGATGATTGTCATTAAGTCTCCACGAGTGACCTCTCGGGGCCACCCCCAAGCTCGCGAGGCCTCCAAATACAGGAGCGTGGTCTGACCACAAGAAGTCACCGTGGGAGCAAGTGGGGCCTCCGTCTAATAGGCTATGGGAGATCATGAGGTGGTCTATCCTACTGTAGGAATTGTGTGCTGCTGAATTGAACGTGTAGTCTCGTGTTTCTGGATGTAGGGTTCTCCACATGTCTATTAGGTGTAGGGAGTCGAGTTTTTACCTAAGTGACCGAGTTGCCGCTCGGGAGACGGAGGACTTACCCGATGAGGAGTCTATGGCGGGGTCCATAGCCTGGTTGAGGTGTCCCCCCAAGATGATCTTTGATCCTCCTGCAAAGGAAGCTAGGGTATTCAGCGTTCTTGTCGCAAACGGAACTTGGTTCTGGTTGGGAAAATATAGGTTAGCAAAGGTAATCACATCACCAGTTACTTCAAGTTTGAGGAAGATATACCTGCCGCCCGGATCTATTAGGGAGTCAATGACTTGGTTCTGTAGGGATCTGTGCAGGGCGATGGATACTCCTCCTGCTTTTCTTAGAGGGTCTGGGCCGTGAAACCATGTTGGGAAATACCGAGAGGAACAATTGGGCACACTCCCTGTTTTAAAGTGGGTTTCCTGGAGCATCACTACCATTGCCTTTTTTCTATGTAGGTGGTACAGGACTTGTTGTCTTTTCTGAGGACTATTTAAGCCTTTGGTATTATAAGTACAGAAAGTTAGGTTCACCATTTAAACATTTTTTTTTTTATTAAACGGAAGATTAAGTGCCTCTTGTTCCTTTCCAGGATGATGGGCGATGGGGTGGGTGAGAGGGGGGAGGAATACACGTGAGGGAGGGACAGACAATGGTAAGGAGCACAACCGAACAACATTTCCTTAAAACACAACAAAAAAAAACAGACAAACACTAAACAACGGGTATACAATTGGGGGGGACCTCTAATTGTTCCCAAATACTAGTATTCTGCCTATAGCTGGCAGTAAACAACAGCTGAAATTAGCTGTAAGCCCTAAGTGGGAGGGTGGAGGCTCGGGGGGAGTAATCTTCCTCCCGCTCTCCGGCCGCCCATCGGTTTTTAGGTTCCGTTAAATTTATGGAACTGGATATTATGCCTGTGGTGTTTTTCAGACCCGGCCTGAGTCTAATTTCCCCCCTTGGTTCAAGATGATGGACTTTGTCATGTATAAGGGTTGGGGGTGAAAAGAAAGATAATGGAGAGAGGAGTTTAGGTTCAAAGCGAGGAGAAGTATGCAAGGTTCAAAGCGAGGAGAAATATGCATTGGAGAGATCTCAGTTGGTTCAGTCTCCTGTTTCGCTTCTGTTGTTGTTCCTCTCTCTTTCGCGTGGGTCTCTACGGCGGCGTCTGGAGTTTTTCGTTGCCATCTGCCAGGGGTTCCGCGGTGGCGGGAGTGGAAGAGAGCCCGAGGTCGGCCAATCTGGGAGCTGGACAGACGGGAGTTCAAGAGATCCCAGGAAATTTGGGAGGTCACCCAGTCCTCTGAAGGTCACCGTCTTGCCATTTTTAGATGCGTGGAGCTGGAAGGGGTAGCCCCACCTATAGGGAATCTCTTTTGATTGTAGCAATGACAGTAGGGGTTTCAAGGCTCTGCGCAGTTGTAGGGTACGGCGCGAGAGATCTGGTAGGATCTGGATCTGGGAGCCTTTAAATGTCAGATTCTGTATTAGGCGTGTCTTCTGCATTATCAGGTCCTTGTCTTTATAGAAATGTATTCTGCAGACCACATCCCTGGGTCTGCTGGGGTCGGCTGATTTTGGGCCGAGCGACCGGTGTATTCTGTCAATTTCCAGGGCAGAGTCCTCCGGTCTTCTTAGGATATTGTTGAAAAAGGATTGGGCCCAGGATTCCAGGTTAGAGGGTTCGACTACTTCTGGGAGCCCTCTGATTCGTAAGTTATTTCTACGATGACGATTTTCTAGGTCGTCTATGAGTGTGTATAGTTCCGTAATCTGTTGGGAGTGTATTTGTAGTTCTTGGTTATGAGTTTCGAGTATTTCGTCCGTCTTCTCTTGGGCCTCCTCGACTGATTCAACTCTCTGACCCACTTGCCTAATCTCGTTTTGAAGAGCCTCGACGTCTTTTTTACGTGCAGATTCAAGTTGTTGAAACAGCGTATCGATGTGACTCTGGGTCGGCATAGATCTTAGGTGTTTCTTCCAATCCCATCCGTCTTCATCCTCCGAAGAGGCGTGTTGGCTGGGAGGTATATGTAAGTTGGTGTGCCTTGAGTCGGTTTTTGGCCCTTCCATACTATTCTGGTCTTCTGTACTGTATAGTACCTGGTCAGATCTGCTGTGGCTAGGGCGTAGGTCCTTGTGTTTTGTTGAGGTTTGAGTGTCGGTTTGCGTGTTTCTCCGTGTGCTTGTGTTTCTTTGTGGCAGCGGGGTAAGTTGCTTGGGGGTGGGTGGTATGACCGCGGACGTGCTGGCGCCTGGGCTTCGTGCAGCGCACTGGGGAGTTATCACGCTGTCTCTGTAGGGTGTCATGGATTCTTGTGGGGGAGGGGAATGAGGTCTTCTCGGGGGCACCTCCTGATTTGGAGAGTCTCCCTTCAGCTTCTGCAATTTTGCGGGCCCTGGGCTTGGCACTGTTTCTGTGGTGAGTCTGGATCTATTGGGGGTTATTGATATGTCCCTCTGTGCTGGTATGTCCTTAGTTGGGGTATGCTGTGGCTGAGGCCCCTTATGTGGGCTCCTTGTGAGTGGGTCATAACTCCTGGCCCTCTGCCTGGCCGGCTGTTTCTGCAGGGGGGGGGGTATGGGGGATCCTCCAGGGCATCCTGTGTTACAGTCCCCGATCCGCAGCTGTCACCCCTCACCCCTGATATAGCTTCCCGTCTGGTACTCACCACCTTGGCTTCCCCGGGAGTCTCAAGCTGGCCCCGAACTTCCCTCTCTTCTCCCGCTCCCCCCGCGCCGCTGCAGTCTGGTGCCTTGTGTCCCGCTCGCTCTGTTCCTCTGTTGCCGTGGTGACATGGGCTTCCAGGGCTCGTGGTTGGTGTGGATGCGGGGATTTCAGAGCCTCCTCTCTGGACTCTCTCGGCTGGGCGCTGTTCCCCGTCCGTGTCGGAGCTTGGGCGGGAAGCCGGAAGCTCCGTCGCCGCCATCTTGGCTGCGGCCGCGCGGGACTTCTCTCTCTGCGGGCGGCTCATAAAAGCGGTGATTCCCCTTCTGGAGTTCTCCGTGGCCGCTCGGGGTGTTCCTCTGTGTTTCCCCCTCGCCATGGGATTTAAGAGCCGGGTCTGTGTCATCCACAGGACTAGGGTAAGCGAGCCGGTAGCGGGAGCTGCACTTCAGTGCGTCCTATTCCTCCATCGGCTAGCCACGCCCCCCTGACTCTACTGTTTTTGACTGAATCTAAGCAAAGCAGAAGGGAAAAAAATGTGTAATTTAATTTTTTTTTTTGTACTGCGCACACACATGAATGAAGACTTGCACCCCAAAAATGGATACTCCTGTTTGTCCTGTGATTAGAAACATACCCATTGTAGCCCCAATCTGCTTACTGGACACATGACTAGGCCTGTAATAGAGAACCCCCCCTTTGGCTTTCAGGGCACAACTGTGTCCACTGTGTAACTCTTCTCTGAACTTGCTCCAGTTTGTCTAGGTCTTTTTTAAAGTGGGGTGCCCAGAACTGGACACAATATTTCAGATGAGGTCTGACTAAGGAAAAGTAGAGGGGGATAATGACCTCATGTGATTTAGACTCTATGCTTCTCTTAATACATCCCAGAATTTTCTTTGCCTTTTTCGTTCAAAAGTATTTTTATTCGCATAGTTTCAGTTATACAACCATACATTTGTCAATTGCATATTAAATTGGAATGATGCGTACAGTAGTTGTATTGACATATGCAAATAAATTCTTTTCACTTTTGAGAATTCTGCTATGCGTCTTTTCCTTTTTGGGGGGCAGATGTATACTGTCTATATCTAACTAAACTTGTACTACAACACAAACATAACTGACAGACAAGAGGTTTGGGGGGGGGGGGTAGGAGAGAGGGTAGGGTTGGGGGCGTTATGACCAATGAATCTTTGGCGTCAATTTGAACACTGTTTAAGGCGGCAGGGCCCAGCTCTGAGCCACCCCATGTCCCACACCCGAGGGCCTCCTGGGGGAACTCCAGAGCCCTCTATAGGTGCCCCGTGGCCACCCAGGCTTTAAATCTTTCAGAAGCTCTGAAGGTAGACCACGCCTGCCAGGTATGATGGAATGTTACCTGGGAGTCGCTCTCCTCCGCTCCCATCTCGTCGAATCGCATGAGATCATTTACTACTTCTACCCACATCCCTCTCGAGGGGGGGGGGGGGGGATTTCCAGAGTCTGGGAATGACTCTTTTGGTTGCTAGCAAAAAGAATCTCAAAACATTTCGCTTAATATTTTTGATAGAACCTGGGAGGACTGAGAGGAGGGCCATCTCCTGAGTGAGCCTTAGCTGTGATTTGTAGATGTGGTTATATAAATCGATAATTTCCCCCCACAAGACAGCCACTCCCGTACAGTTCCACCATATGTGGGACATGCTCCCAATGTCGGCATTGCATCGCTAGCACGTTGGTGGTGTCTGTGGGAAAATTTTGTGCAGGTGATCAGGAGTTCTATACCACCTGGCCAAAATTTTGAAATTTAGGTCCTGAGCCTTACCGGCCGAAGACTTTTTGTGGCATAGTGTCCAGGCTCTCTCCCAGTCCTCTTTCGGTAGACTGTGACCCAGTTCTTTTTCCCAGGCTTCTATGTATGTAGGGCTTTGGTCCTCTGCCTCCCGATTCAGCATCAATTTGTATACTGTTGAAATCGTGTGTCTCTGTGTGTTTGAGGACGTGACCATTTGTTCAAAGGGCGTAAGAGCCCTTGTTAGGTTCACCCGAGGAGCCAGGGACCCCACAAACCCCCTTAGCTGAAAATATTGTAGCCAGTATCCGGGACCAGACCCTCCATCACCTATTATTTCAGTGAATGGTTTCAAACTCGTGTTGGACATGACGTCTCTGATTCGTGGTATTGGTGTAGTCTGTAACCCTAGTATGGACGTTCCCCCTAGCGTTGTCTCGAATTGTGGGTTTGTTATGAGAGGCATTAGTGGGCCAGGGACTGAGACCATGCCCTCTTTATACCCGAATTCTGTCCAGATCT
The DNA here is from genome assembly GCA_035609135.1 of Eleutherodactylus coqui. Taxonomy (NCBI): domain Eukaryota; kingdom Metazoa; phylum Chordata; class Amphibia; order Anura; family Eleutherodactylidae; genus Eleutherodactylus; species Eleutherodactylus coqui. Next base: position 118,864,241 of record CM069407.1, on the reverse strand, counting down.
TAAATAGTTCCCCTACAAACGGAGATATGTCGGGGATCTCTTTTATGAGTCTAGATGGGATCCACGCTGTTCCCTGGAGGGTCCCCGGGACCAGAGAGTGTTCCGCAGTGACCCAAAGTTTATGGCTGTTTTCTTTGAGTAGGTCTAGCACACAATTTGTGAGGGAGGCTTTATAGTAGAGATTGAAATTGGGCAAGCCCAGGCCCCCTTTTTCCTTTTGTCTTGTGAGGAGTGAGTAGCGTAGGCGTGGCTTCTTTCCCCTCCACACAAACGTCGTAATGAGGGTCCGGAGGCGTTTTAGATAGTAATTTGGAAGTCTCACCGGGACTGTCTGGCATATATAAAGAAATTTTGGGAGAGAGTCCATTTTGATTACGTTGACTCTACCACTCCAGGACAGAAACAGGGAATTCCATTTGTTAAGATCCCTTTCTAGTTCCGACAGGAACGGAAGAAAGTTCAGTTTAAAGGTCTGCATTATGTCTGCTGGGAGCTGAATGCCCAGGTATTTTATAGAGGGCCATTTCCATCTGAATGGGAATTGCGCCTCCAACTGTGATGCCTCGGCCTGCGGCAGCGTCACGTTCAAGATATCTGATTTCTGGGCATTTACTTTGTAGTTGCTTACTCTACTGAAACGTTTGAACTCTTGAAGGATTACGGGTAGTCCTATGCGCAGGTTGGACAGGTATAGTAGCAGGTCGTCTGCGAACAGGGCCATCTTATGCTCAACTTTCCCAGTCAAGATCCCCCTGACTGAGCCATTTTGACGGATCGCGTTAGCTAGCGTTTCCATCGTTAGAACGTATAGAAACGGGGAGAGGCCTTGCCTGGTCCCGTTTGTTATTTGGAAGGCGTCCGACAGGGATCCGTTTACCCGAATCCTGGCTGTGGGATTTCGGTATAGGGCCATGATTCGTTCTTTTGTCCTCGGGCCTACCCCTATTTTATCTAGTGTGGCCGCGAGAAAGAGCCAGCTGACCCTGTCGAACGCCTTCTCTGCGTCGACCGCCAGGAGGCACAGCGGGTCTCCCCTGTCCCTTGCTCTGGCAATCAATGAGAGGGATCGGATCGTATTGTCCTTAGCCTCTCGGCCGGGGACAAATCCCACTTGTTCCCCATGTATCAGCAACGGTATGGTATTTTGAAGACGCGTGGCTATTAATTTAGCGAATAACTTTATATCTATGTTAAGAAGGGATATGGGTCTATAGCTGCCGCAGACCGAGGCATCCTTCCCTGGTTTTGGAATAACTGAGATGTGGGCCATTAAGGAGTGTGTTGGGAATGGGCACCCTTGTTCTACCGCATTGAAAGCTTTAAGAATTAAAGAGGAGATTTCTCCTCTGAAGATTTTGTAAAATCTGGCTGTAAAGCCATCGGGGCCGGGGCATTTGCCCACCTTCAGCTCTTTGATGATTTTTGTGAGCTCCTCCTCACCAAAATCTTCGTCCAGGTCCGTTGCCTCCTCAACTGTAATTCTCTTGGGGGCGTTTGTGGTTAAATAGGCCTCAATCTCGCCATCTAGTCCCTGGGCATCAGACTGCGTTTGGTCTCTGATGTTGTATAATTTAGAGTAATATTTTTTGAATTCTTCCAGAATGTCTGTTGTGGCGTGCACGTGCCCTCTGCCCTCAACCTGTAATTTGGTGACGTGAGCTGGGGAAGTTCTAGGGTGGAGGGTCTTGGCCAACCAGCTTCCACATTTGTCCGTATATTCGAATGTCCCTCTACGCAGCTTATCTCTGTATGCTAGTGAACTTTGGTCGAGGATTTTAAGTATTTGCTGCCGAATGGTGGAGATTTCGGCTTTAAGCACTTCACTTTGGGATTTTTTGTTGGCCTCCTCTTTATTTTGCAAGTTTGAAATAAGTGTGTGTTTTTTCGTCGAATTTTCTTTAAGTCTGGAGCCATGTGAAATTAAGATTCCCCGGACCACATATTTTAATGCTTCCCATTGGACAGGGGCAGACGTTTGGTCACTCTGGTGGTCCGCTATGAATCCAGTGATTGCTTCCTTAATGTCTGAGACACAAAGGGAGTCACGGAGCAAGTTATCGTTAAGTCTCCACGAGGTGATCCCCGCGTGAGTCGGCCGCACCAAAAGCCCCCCGTAGACTGGGGCATGGTCTGACCAGATAGTCGCCCAGGGAGCACCTCGGGGAGCAGTCCAGCAGTCCCTGTGAGACCAGGAGCATGTCTATTCGTGTGTATGTATTGTGAGCTGTTGAGTGAAATGTGTAGTCCCTGGTCCCCGGGTGAAGGATCCTCCATAGATCCACTAAATGTAGGGCGTTTAATGTTTTTTTTAAGTCGCTGAAGTGCTGATCGGGGTGCAGAGGTCCTACCTGATGAAGAGTCTAATTCTGGGTTCAGTACCAGGTTCCAGTCCCCGCCCAGGATGATTTTGGATCCACTGGCGAAATCGGACAGGTTCTTTAGGATCTTGATGGCCGCTGGCACTTGTTCCTGGTTGGGAAGATAAACATTAGCCAGAGTATACAACATGTCGGACATTTCTAATTTTAGGAAGATGTATCTGCCCTCCTGGTCTGTTGCCGAATCTATTACGTTATATCTAAGGTTTCTGTGCAGGGCGATAGACACCCCTCCCGCCTTCTTCGTGGGATGTGGGCTATGAAACCATGTGGGGAATAATTTGGAGCTACAAGATGGAACATTGTCTGCCTTAAAGTGGGTTTCCTGGAACATAGCTACCTGAATTCTTTTCTTGTGTAGATGGTAAAGTATCTGGCTCCTCTTCTGGGGGATGTTTAGGCCCTTGGCATTGTAGGTACTAAATGTAAGCTCAGCCATGGTGGTCTTCTGTGTTTTGGCGCCAACTCGTGTAGACCCCACCACCCTCCACATTGGGGGTAGATTTGGGAAGAGGGGACTGGAGAGACACATGAGGTAAGTCAAACAAGAACAAAAACAACAATAAGAACAAATAATTCGTATCAAACTGGTGTACTATCATTTCCCAATAGTTTGCGAGGGCTATCTGTGCCATCGCTTAAAACTATAGTGGCGAGAACTAACACACTTGCAAGCTTTCGCTCCCTCCCCCTATGGTATCTAACTTTTGTAATGCGTTTGGTTTCCAAAAATCCCCTCGGACCCCAAGGTAATCCCGATCTCGTCGGCCCCTATGCTTCCCCCTGCTGGACTCACGCACGGGCACTGAATGTTCTTTTCAGGTTGGTTTCGTCAGCTTGGGCTTCTGTGAATCTCGCATCTCTCTAGATCTCTCTCTGCGTCGTCTTGATCTGTGTTCTACTGTTTGCCATTCGGGTCTTGGAGGGGGGGTTGGGAGAGAGGATGATTTGGGCCACTCCGGCAGAGACACGAGTGGCAACTCGAAAGTCCCGAGAAAGTTGGGCAAGTCGCCGAGGCTTCGGAATGTGGCTGATTTGCCTCCTTTGTTGGCATGGAGTTGAAATGGGAATCCCCACCGGTAGATGATTTCTTTTTCCTGCAGTAGCGAGAGTAGGGGCTTCAGTGCTTTTCTCAGCTGGAGAGTGCGTCGTGATAGATCTGTTAAGACCATTAGTGAAGATCCTCTGTATGTCAGGTCGCCTTCTTTTCTGGCTTGGCGGAGGATTTGTTCCTTTAGGTTATAAAAGTGCACTCTGCATATGATGTCTCTCGGTCTTCTCGGGTCGGTGGGTTTGGGTCCCAGCGAGCGATGGATTCTGTCTATTTCTATTTCTGCGTCTGGGGGTCGCTGTAGCAGGTTATTAAAGAACTCTCTCGCCCATTTGTTCAGCTGTGTATTATCTATTACCTCTGAGAGACCTCTGATTCTTATGTTGTTCCTTCTGTGACGATTTTCCAAATCGTCAATCAGGTTATATAATTCGGAGATTTGCTGGGAATGTTGCGTGAGCTCGTGGGCATGGTCATTGATGGTATTAGACACTAACTCTTGCTCGCCCTCGATTTCTTCTATTCTCTGGCCCAAGTGGCGTATATCTTGTTGTAACGCGGCGATGTCATTTTTGTGCGATGCTTCCATCTTTTGAAAAAGGCCATTAATTTCACTTTTGGTGGGGAGGGCTCGGAGGTGCTCCTTCCAGTCCCATTCCTCGGGGGGGTCGGGTCTTGAGGGCAAGGGGTTTATTCCTTCACTCCTGTTTTTTTTTTTTTTTTTGTAGCGGAGTGCCGTGTGGCACTTGCAGCTAGTATTGGGGACGAGGGTGCGGAATCGTCTGCGCTGGACCCCTCTGTAGCGCTAGCCTCGTTTGTGGACTCTCTTCTCCCTGTGCCACTACGGTCATCTCTCCTCTGTGGGGGCTTCTGGACATGAGGGCTATTATCCCCTGTTTTATTGTTTCTTGGGGTTCTCTCTCCCCTGTTTTCTGCTGTTGGGGGGGTCTTCTGCCTCACTGTCCCTCGGGCCCTGGGCTGGGGTGTGGGGTTGTCCCTCTTGGGCCACGGATTTAGGGGCCATGGGAGTGTGGTCCTTACCCCATTCTGCCGACTGCTGCTCTTCCTCTGTCTCTGCCAGGAGTGCCTGCATACTCGTCTCGGCTACTCCTGGTCTCTGGGCTGCCGCTGCTTCCGTCCCCGACTCCGTGCCTCCTGCAGAGCCGGCGCCTCTTCCACGTGGGCGGCTTTCTCCAGTGCCGGCGGCGCCATCTTAGCCGCAGCACCTCGCTCCCTGCTGTCTCCCGCGCCTCGGAGGAACGCCGACAGTCCGCTCCCCGGGCGAATCGGCGTCTTCCTACTGTGCTCCCGCGTCTTCCCCTTCACCATCGGGCCGGTAAGCGGGGTCTTGGGGTCCTCTCTGGGGCTGGAAATGGGTCTTGGGGTCGGGAGCGAAGTGAGTGCACGTCTCACTCGCTCATCTGCTAGCCACGCCTCCTTTCTTTGCCTTTTTGTCTACTGCATCACATTGTTGATTCATGTTCAGTCTATGATCTATTAGTATACCCAAGTCTTTTTCACATGTGCTGCTTAGCCCAATTCCTCTCATTTTGTATGTTTTTTCATTTTTCTTGCCTAGATGTAGGACTTTGCATTTCTCCTTGTTAAATACTAGAGATGAGCGAGCGTACTCGGATAAGCACTACTCGCTTGAGTAATTGGCTTTATCCCAGTATCGCTGTGCTCGGGGCTAAAGATTCGGGTGACGGCACGGAGCGGGGAGCTGCAGGGGAGAGCGGGGAGGAACGGAGGTAAGATCTTTCTCTCCTTCTCTCCCGCCCGCTCTCCCCTGCTCCCCGCTGCGACTCACCTGTCAGCCGATTACTCGAGCGAGTAGTGCTTATCCGAGTACGCTCGCTCATCTCTATTAAATACCATTCTGTTACTCGCCAGCCACGGTTCGAGCTTCTTTAGATCTTTTTGAATAGTCTCCTTCTCTTCCCTAGTGTTAGCTATCCCTCCTAGCTTTGTGTCATTAGCAAATTTGATCAATGTCCCATCAATTCCCTCCTCCAGATCATTTATAAAAATGTTGAACACTGGGCCTAGAACAGAGCCTTGTGGTACTCCACTTGATACGTTCTTCCACTTGGATGTGCAGCCATTTACGACCACTTTTTGATTACGATTATTCAGCTACTTGTAAATGCATCTAACAGTTGCCTTGTCAATACCATATTTGGTCATTTTTTTTCCCAATAAGTATGGTATGAGATACTTTATCAAATGCTTTACTAAAGTCAAGATATGCTATATCCACAGCATTTCCCTGATCAACGCAGTTGGTGATTCTGAGTTGGAAATTAGATTCATCTGGCATGACTTGTTTGTTACAAACCCATGCTAGCTCTGGTTATTTACTCCATTTTTATCCAAGAACTTGCATACATGCTGTTTAATAATTTGTTCAAAGATCTCTCCCGGTATAGAAGTGAGGCTCACAGGCCGTAGTTTCCTGGATCCACCTTCCTTTTTTTGGAGATAGGGACAACATTTGCCCTTTTCCAATCTTCTGAGACTTCTCCTGTTCTCCAGGAATTTTCAAAGATTATAACAAGTGGTTCAGCAATCACCTCCACTGCTTCCTTTACTATCCTAGGATGTAATTCATCTGGACCTTGACACTTGAATTCATTTAAGTTAGCTAAGTGTTCCCTCACCATCCCTCTTATAGATGGCCTGCATTATTTTATTCCCCAATAGCACAGTGAAGATAAGTTGATGTTCCATCTACTTTCTGAGAGAAAACAGATACAAAATAGGAATTTAAAAGTTCGGCCTTCTCAACATCATTCTTGACAAATTTACCAGTTTCATTTTGTAAACATCCAATAGCATCTTTGACTTTTCTTTTGCTTTTGACATAGCCCCCAAATCCTTTTTTATTGCTTTTGGCCTCTGTTGCAAGACTCAATTCATTATTAGCTTTAGCTTTTCTGGCACTTGCCCTACAGTTTCTGCAGACTACATTATATTCTACTTTAGATATTTCCCCCTCGTTCCATTTGATAAACATATTTCCCCTCGTCATCCTAACAGCATACACCTGGAGGTTGTCCGCTGGACACCTGTTGGGACAGGAAGCGGAAAAATACAAAAGGTAACTCCCACCACCGGCTCACCAGTGTCTTCCTGTCCCTACAGGACAGTCCAAGCGGAGCCTCCATGTGTATGCTGGAGGTGAATGAAAAAAGAAGACTCCCATGCAGCCTGTCCGCCCGTGGGGGGACGACTCTCCATTCGGGCTGGCAGGGCTTGCGCGAGTGAGACCCTACGAGGGGACCCTCACCCGCAGGATATACCCAGCGCTGTTTTTCCCTGTGGGAAAATCCTCCCCCAGTAAGCTGCCCAGAGGGTAGTCGTACTGGTTGAAGCATCCCGGTACCTGGAGGGCTTGGAAACGCCGGCGTCTCCAGCGGGGATCCAGCACAGAAGACAAGTATGCCAGCGATGGAGGGGCTCGGGTGTGGGCCGGTCGGCGTGCGCGCGGCAGCGTCTCCACGTGCGTCCTAGTTGGCGGCATCCTGGTGTATGCGGCGTATTCCTTGGGTCCGGCGCGGCGGCGTGACGTCAGAGCGGCCGTGTCACGGGGGCGGGGCCTCGCTTAAAGGGGGCGTGTCGGCGCCAAATTTGAAAATTTTAAAGGCTGGATCCCCTGCATCTCTCCTGTCTGCACCTTACTGAAGATGTCAGCCAGAGAGGACACTGAAAGCAGCCTGCTGGTGAGTAGACCGCTTTGGATCTTGTTCCGGGGGGTGGGGGGGAAGGAAGGAAGGAGAAAACAAGTAGCAAGTGCTGGAAGTCCTTTTTGCTGTCTCCGTCTCTTAGGACAGAGATACACAAAAGGCTAGAGAGGCCAAAAAGCGAGTGCGCAAATGTCCGGTTTGCTTGCGGCGGCTAGAAGAGGGCCACACCAAGCCACTATGTGTGGACTGTATGGAGAAAGTGGTCCGTGAAGAGGGCTCCTCTGGCATGTCGGACATCCGATCCATGATCCGCGAGGAGATTGAAGCCTCTCTCATCTCTTTCTCTACCGCCCCTCACGAAAAGGGTAAGGCGATCACGAATGGATGAGTCGGACTCTGAGGAAGGACTCCTAGAAGATTCTCCCTCAGAATCCATGCCACCCATGGAGGATGCAAGAAAGTATTTCTTTTCATCGGCGGACCTGGGTCAGCTATTAACCGCGGTCCGACGCACCATGCAGGTGGAGGAAGAGGTGCCGCAGCAGCCATCCTTTCAGGATAGCCTGTTCTGGGGGCTCCTACCGCAGCCAAAACCGTCATTTCCAGTTAATGACATCTTCAAACAGCTGATCCTGACAGAGTGGAAGCAGGCAGAACAGAAATTTTTTCTGCCCAAGGAATTTAAGGATCGGATGGTCTTCACACCCGTCCCTAAGGTAGACCTGGCGGTTGCCAGGGTCTCAAAGAAAGCAGCCCTCCCGTTTGAGGACATTTCCCAACTGCGGGATCCACTAGACACCAGAGTGGATTCGGCAATGAAAAAGGCCTGGGAGACTGCGGCCCTGACCGTTAAAGCCAACATCACGGCCACATCTGTAGCAAGATCTATGACTGCCTGGTTGGACCAACTCCAGACGCTGATTTCTCAGAGGGGCTCTAGGGAAGACCTCTCCAACTGCCTTCCCCTCCTCCAACAGGCAACCGGCTTCCTGGCAGACGCCTCTATGGAGTCAGTAAGGTTCGGTGCCCGTTCAGCAGCCCTCTCGAACACAGCCAGGAGGGCCGTCTGGGTTAAGGCCTGGACAGGGGATAACGCTTCAAAGAACAGACTCTGTTCCCTGCCCTTCCAAGGACACAGAATCTTTGGGCCTTCCTTGGATACACTCCTAGAGAAGGCATCGGATAAGAGCCAGGGACTACCATCGGAGAAATCCTTCAAGCGGCCTTCCCCCTCCTACCCTCCTCCCTTTGTTCCCTCTAGAACATACAAGGGAAAAGGGAAAACCGGACGCTGGTCCTATCCCAAAGGCGGAAAGGGTGAGAATCTGCCCTCCAGGATCCTACAAGTAGGGAGTAGGCTGAAGGGGTTCGCCCATAAATGGGGTGAGGTGACTTCCAATCCCTGGGCCCTACGCCTAGTCTCGGAAGGCTATAAAATTGAATTTTCCTCCCCTCCTCCCCGGAGGTTCGTGGTCACCCTCTGCCAGTCACCCTCGTCTGCTCAGGCCCTCCAGTTGGGGGTGCAGGAGCTGTTGTCCCTAGGGGCCATCACTCGGGTTCCCACAGAAGAACTGTTCAAGGGGTGCTACTCCCCCTTGTTTCTCGTCAAAAAACCTAACGGGTCCTATAGAACCATAATTAATCTGAAATTCCTGAATAAATCTATCTTTTATACCAAAGATTTAAAATGGAATTGGTGCGGTCAGCAATCCCCTTAATTGCACCAGATAGTGTCATGGCCACCGTGGACTTAAAGGACGCCTACTACCATGTCCCTATACACGCAGATTCCCAGCAGTTTCTGCGATTTGCCCTGGTGATAGATGGGTCTGTCTCTCACTTCCAATTTACGTGCCTGCCGTTCGGGATTTCCTCCGCACCTCGGGTGTTCTCCAAACTGGTGTTAAAGATGGTGGCGGCACTAAGGACTGACAAGGTGTTGATTGTCCCATACCTCGACGATTTCCTGATCGTAGCAGGATCGGCTTCAGAACTCCGGTTCTAGGTCAACCTCACACTCCGTCTGTTTGAGTCATTAGGCTGAATCATCAACTCCGTAAAATCCAGTCTTCTGCCCGAACAAAAGAAAAAATTCCTGGGAGTTATTCTGGACTCACACCACCAGTGTTCTTCCCTTCCCCTAGAAAGGCAAAGAGCGATCCAGGACGAGTGTCGGGCACTTTTTCTAACCACCAAAGTCTCCCTTAGGAGAGGCATGAGGGTCCTCGACCTCATGACATCTTGCATCGGGGTAGTCTCCTGGGCCCAGTTACATTGTAGAACTCTTCAAGTCTTTATCCTAAGCAACTGGGATAAATCACCCGCTTCCCTGGATCAGAGAGTCGTCCTTACCCACAAAATAAAGTCCTCCTTGGAGTGGTGGATGTCTATTTCCAACCTTGCCAGAGCCACGGTTTGGTACCCCGCATCCCCAGTATCCATCTTTACTGACGCGAGCGCAACTGGCTGGGGGGCCCACTTAGGCCGTCCTTACGTCCAGGGGGGCTGGAACCGTGAGGAAGCTACTCAATCCTCCAACTACAAAGAACTTTGCGCTGTCTGGAAGGCCATTCGGCGCCTCGAGACAGAGATCAGGGGTAGACACATTAAGATCTTTTCGGATAACATAACTGTGTGCCTCATTCGCCACCAGGGATCCATGCGGAACCCCCGACTCCAAGACCTGGCGGTGAAAGTTCTCGGGTGGATAGAGCAGCGGACACCTTCCGTCACAGCGTACCACGTAAGGGGCCCAGAGAACTCCATGGCGGACCATCTCAGCCGCAGGAAGATGGACCCCGGGGAGTGGACTCTAGATCCACACGCATTCCAGCTAATTATAGAAAGATGAGGGACACCAAAGGTGGACTTGTTTGCCTCCTGGGAGAACACCAAGTGTCCCCGGTTTTTCTCCAGGGGAGCAGACGGGGCCTCCCTGCGAATAGACGCACTGTCCCAGGCTTGGGATTGGGACCTTGCATATGCCTTCCCACCTATCCCCCTGATCCCTCTGATCCTAAAGAAAATTCAGGGGTCCCCAGGCTCCGTTATCCTGGTGGCCCCATTCTGGCCCAAGAGACCCTGGTTCCCACTCCTGGCCGCTCTCTCGACACAGGATCCTCTACATCTGCCGCAGAGAGACGACCTCCTTCAGCAGGGTCCCCTGATATGCCCAAAGGTCCGACAGTTCAGCTGAGCGGGTAAAATACCTGAGCCAGGGCCTATCAGGGAGGGTGACCACTACTTTATGTGAGAGCCTCAAAAAAATCCACCAGGAATATATACCCTAGGGTGTGGGATACCTTCTCTAGGTGGTTGGGGCACAGTATACCTGACCTCCAACAGCCCGACATTAACAAAATATTGGAGTTCCTACAGGATGGATTGGACATGGGGCTAAGACCTGCTACCCTTAAGGTCCAGGTGGCCACCCTTGGGGCCTTCTTTGACTTCCCCTTAGGCGACCATAGGCTAATTAAGAAATTTCTTAAAGGGGCAGTCAGACTCCACCCCTTTATAAGGTAAACCATGCCCCCATGGGACCTGAACCTTGTTTTGCAGGCCCTCTGCGCGCACCCATTTGAGCCCCTGGAAGATCTATCGGTGAAGATCCTCTCCTATAAAGTTGCCTTTCTAGTTGCCATCACATCCGCCAGACGGATCAGGAAGATCCAATCCCTCTCTATTAGAACCCCATATATGACCACCTTCCCAGATAAAATAGAGTTCAGGCTTGACCCCTTTTTCAAACCGAAAGTTCTCACAGACTTTCACAGAGAACAGCGAATACTACTTCCTTCCTTCTGCCAGGAACCCCGCAACACCACGGAACAGAGGTTCCATAATCTATATGTTAGACGAGCAGTCCTGAAGTATTTGGAGGTCACACATTCCTTCAGGAAGTCTAACAATCTCTTTATTCAATTTCAGGGTCCACGCAGAGGAGGGGCCGCTACTAAGGACTCCTTAGCGCGTTGGGTCAGGAGGGCCATAGAAGAGGCGTACAGATCCCAGGGGATCCCACTCCCGGGCAAGGTTAGAGCCCATTCCACTAGGGCGGTCGCCTGTTCCTGGGCGGAGAGAGCCCAGGCGACAACCGACCAGATCTGCAGAGCTGCCACTTGGTCGAGCACTCATATCTTCACTAAACACTATCGCCTAGACCTGGGGGCCAGCCGTGATATGGCCTTTGGGAGGAAGGTGCTACAGGCAGTGGTCCCTCCCTAAAGCCCTTGGTTGTTGGCACTTCTCCAGGTGTATGCTGTCAGGATGACGAGGGGAAGACAGGAATTAGGTCCTACCTGTTAATTCCTTTTCTTGAAGTCATCCTGACAGCATAGGGGCTTTTCCCTCCCCTTGATTTCTGTATTAAAAATGATTGGTTAAGCAAAGCCGGGTCACTGTAGTTATTTGCTACACACTGGTGAGCCGGTGGTGGGAGTTACCTTTTGTATTTTTCCGCTTCCTGTCCCAACAGGTGTCCAGCGGACAACCTCCAGGTGTATGCTGCTAGGATGACTTCAAGAAAAGGAATTAACAGGTAGGACCTAATTCCTGTCTTTTCTTCCTTTTTAACAAATGTGTGCAAGTTCTGTGGTCATCCATCCTGGTTTACTTAAATGCTTCCTATTCTACCTTTTAGAGATTGTTAACAATTGTGCTTTTGAGTATCTCATTTCGTAATATTTCCCAACCTTTTGGACATTTCTGTCTTTAGGAACATCCAGCCATTGGATTCTTCCTACACTCTTTCTGAGTTCATTAAAGTCTGTCTTCTGAAATCCAACCTTGAAGTTTTATCAGGTCTTCCTTCCCTTCAGCATCACCAGGAGGCACTGAAAACTAAACAGCCATCCAACAGTCAGTGTGGTGGCCTGTTAGCACGACTGCTGCTTTTGACCTTCTGCCATGCCTCCTTAGGTGCAGCAGTGGGTAGAGCTGGCACATATGGGCAATCCGGTGTTGCTGCGACGAGCAGCTCCAGCGCCTCTAAAAAAAAATGTAGGGATATCCGCAGGTTACCTAAAAGTCAACAATCTGCCAATTTTTGATGCCGTGAGCTGGGATACCCCCATCTATAAAAGATGATGTTGTTAGCTTTAAGGACATTAAGGTTTGGTCTCACTGCTCTGCGAAATTGCATGGTCCACCGAGCCAAATCTGGGAAGACTGCAATCTAGGAGCTCCATTGTGGGTTAACGTATCCTTCCTGTCTTGAGCACACTTCACTATGGCCTCCTTGTCCATTTCTTCAGATGAGCCCCACAGGCGCAGATTATTGTGCCTGTGACTGTTTTCAAGATTGTCGAGATGTGACCAAATGTCCGCCATTTGCAAAGCTTACGTTTTATTAACCTGGCTATGGGCCTCTAGTGTTGAAAATACTTTATTCTGAGATTCCTCAACTGAGCTCAAGCAGTTTCGCAGTTGCTTAAGTTCTTGTAAAAGGGACAGAGTTTCCTTATGAGAAGCTTCTAGCCTTTGAAAGTCTTTTTGTTGGGATTGCCCTCATATGCTCCTTCCAATACCACTTCTCATCAGATGAGGGATTGCGTAAGAGTGAAATGGGGGGGGGGGGGGGGCTTACTGAAGCATTTGCAACTGCTGCAGCTCCTTTCCTGCGGGCAACTGTCACTTCCATTGGTCAAGGAATTCATGCGGGCTGGGGGACTTCTGGCAGTTGGTGTCTGGCTATTGCCCAAGACTCCACTAGGGCCCTGTTGCTGAGTTTCATGACCAGTGTTATAGGGCTTAGCTGCCTGGCTCTCTCCTGCCTAGAGCTCAGTTGCCTGGCTAGAGGTGCCCCATGATGGAGGGTTGCTGCTCGTTTTATTTGGCGTGATGGGGCCCCTGAGGACCCTGGAACACTTAGCTGTCCTGCTGCGGTCTGATCCTCTTATGTCTCCCTCTCCTTTTTTTCTCTCCTCTGCTACTGCTGGTTGCTGCGCGCGCTCTTGGGTGCAGGGACAGTCTGGCTGCGGGCTCCAAAATACCACTGAATAGTCAGTGGCTTGTCCGCTGCCTCCTCCTGGATCTTCCTTGCGCCTCTTTTCTTTCCCATTGTGCCTCCGGGGATCAGCTGGTGCCCTACCGTGAAGCAAGCAAGCTCTTAGCGGTAAGTGTAGCCAGAGCTCAGCCAATGTGCATCCTAGCCCCACATCTTCAAGCCCCACCCCCGCATCTGCAACTATTTAGGTACTTTCAGCTGCAGCATGCTGCCAATGCCCAGTTCCCTACAGCTGTGATTCAGAACTCTTAAGTACCCCATCATAGGCATTTTTAAGTTCCAAGGCCCTAAAGGATTGATTTTCGCATTATATATTGTACACACCTGCTATCGACCAAAATTAGTTATACCCCCACTAACAGTCCAAAATAAATGGCAGGCTCTTGTCCCAGAAATAACAACTAGCATACTGTCAGAACATACTAGCATTCCACCTGTGGGTATCCCCAGCAATAAACAATTCTACTAACCTATCTTACACCCATACGATTACATAAAATGGGCAGAACTCAGACATCAGAATGTCATAGATGTCACTGATGGAATGCTGACTTCTGGGACATGTTATGGGACTGCTCACACATCAGGGATTTCTGGCTGGAGGTGATAGCAGTTATATCAGAGCTTTTACCCTAACCCTACACAATCACTCTAGATCCCAAAATAGCACTTTTTGGCTTAGTAGATGAAGAATAATGGCCCCATTACATGCATTTTTTTTTAAAGGGAGGTGGTGTTCTTGGCTCAGAAAACAATCGCGCTGGAGTGGATGACTGATGAGTAACCATCCGTGTCGGGAAGGAAAGGCCTGGTTAATACTGCACTACCATTTGAAAAGGTCGTTTATCAATATAGAGGCTGCTTGGCTAAATTTAAAAAAATATGGGGTCTTTGGGTAGATGCCAGTACCACTCTGTTAGCATTAATACCACTGTATAGCCACAAAAAGTGAACAAATCCTGATGCAGACTTGTTAGTTCTTTACTGTTTTGTTCATTTTAAGTGGATTGAAAAAAGTGCTATCAAACTACTAACGACTACTTGTCTGTCCAGTTTGTGTGTGTGACGTGAGTTCCATGCAGAGCCTGACGGCATTGGTGATGTCAGTTATTTCCGGCTTGGCTCCGCCCCCTGATCGCATGACACTGACGTCATCACATGTCCATTATCCTCCTTCTCCAGTGAATGAGGATTTATGGGCATCCCCCACAAAGCCCTGCGGCCTCAGTTTCTATGGATACAGCACTACTCAGTCTGCTAGTTTGTACCTAGTTTTCAGACTGCTGCACACCTCCAGTAAATGACGCCTCACAAATTTACGCATACCAGTTCTTAGTTCTGCCCCCTCATCACATGATTATGTAATCACGGGTCCTTTACACATACATAGCTTGCAGTGCATATTGACCAACAACATTAAAGCATTGTCCTTCCACACTATCTTCTGAACGGGATATCAGGTCATCTCAAGTGCTAATGCCACCAACTCCAGTCCAGCCTTCATCTTATCGTAAACCATTGTCCAGTGTTGAAAAAAACCATCGCTGTCATGCAAACATGTCATGGAAAGAGGGTTCAACGCCACCTTGAAGCTAATAGAGCTTACGTGATAAAGCGACAAGCCGCGATTTCACCTCAGCCACCATCTGAAGTTCTTAAAACGCATGCCACTCATATGCGAAACCTATGTAGCAGAGCTGTTTGTGTGACGTGCATGTAGCAGAGCTGTTTGTGTGACGTGCATGTAGCAGAGCTGTTTGTGTGACGTGCATGTAGCAGAGCTGTTTGTGTGACGTGCATGTAGCAGAGCTGTGTGTGTGACGTGCATGTAGCAGAGCTGTGTGTGAGACGTGCATGTAGCAGAGCCGTGTGGCGCATTGCGCCACCAGAAACGCTGGTACTATTTCCTAAATCTAGTTGCTATTATAATGGTGTATGGGATACGTGCAACGGATATTAGAAGTTGTAAATGACATCAAGAAACAAATGGGAACTATTTAATTGAATTTATTGTCATATCAACAATGATATATGGAATGCACTTGTATACCAAATTCATTAGGTGATCCATAAAACAAAATTTAAAAAATGAGGAAAACTGCTTACTACCTCGGTATCTCTCCCCCCCCTCCCCCCCCCCCCCCGCTTCCTCCTGCTGACTGCCGCTACTTACCGCTCCCCCGCGCCGGCACCCGAACCTTTTGTCTCGAGCGGGCAGGTACTCGCTAAAGGCGATGCTCGCTCAAGCAATTGCCTTTAGCGAGTATACTCGCTCATCTCTAGTAATTAATTAACACTAGAAACTGGCATAAATTCTGGTGCAAATCTACCCAAGCTCATAGCTCATGTAGATTTGAACTTCTGGTGCACAGACAGAAAACGTATTGAGAGGTTTTTGTCTCATAATACTTTTGGCGCATTGTTCTCCAATGCAGCTCACACCTCTCTTAAGCCGCTTTCACATGGCCAAAAAAATGCTCTAGATTTGTGCGTTGCAAGATGCACAATGAGCTATTTTTTACAATTTTTTTCTGCATTGCGGTATGTGGAAAAATCACGGTATGACCTAATCTTTGGATGTTTCCTCAGAATTCCTTGTCTATTTTATTTAATATTTAATAGGAGGGGCGTGGCTTACACCTGCTTAAATAAGTGTTTCCTCGGCGAATAAGCGGTCCCCAAGCAGGCGATGGGGAAGAGGAGACCCTCAAGCAAGTCCGGGGCGGCAGGAGAGGACGAGCCGCCGACAATCCAGAAATTCTTCGGGGCGCGCGGTCCGGCGGCTCCCTCTCCCTCTCACAAGATGGCGCCGGGCAGAGCACGCTCGCTCTCCACTCCCCGCAGCAGCGGCAGCACGGAGCCCCGAGAACGGACGTCTCCCGGCACAGAAGGACCAGGAGGCCCCCTCGGAGACAGATAAGTGCCGACATGCACAAAGGGGACACTCACTAAGGGCAGACAGCCCAGGCCCTCCCCCCAGCCCTCACAGCTCCCCCAGTCCTCACAGCTCCCCCAGTCCACATGCTTCCCACAAAGGGGATAAACAGGCAGAGGAACATGAGAACCCTGAAAGCAGCAGGGGACAGCATACATCCCCACAGTCACTTCAGAAAGATCCTGGCAGAGTCCCAGTGAAAAATGCTGCAGCTACACATCCAAAAGCACCAACCAGGAAGTCCCAGTAGTCTGAGGGGAGTAGTAGTCCGGGGCTCCAGGAAAACCTCAGAGGCCATACCAAAGCCCCAACAACACACTCAGCAAGCCCGCCATTCTACAGCGACTCCTCGTCAGACAAAGGGTGGGATTGGAAGGCACACCTAAGAGCCCTCCCGACAAAAAAAGACTTCCAACGCTTGGAAAGCTCACAAAAAGAAGCAAATGTCCCTAATACAGCAAGAACTTAAGCCTATGGGGAACCGCATTGGCACCATGGAGGAGACACAAGAGGAGATATTTACAACACTTGAGACCCACAGCCAAATCATAAATGCACAAGCACAGCAAATGATGGATATGATGTCTCGTTTGGGTGACCTTGAAAACCGTCATAGACATAACAACCTTCGCTTGCGGGGACTTTCAGAGAAAATTGCCCCCTCTCAGCTCGAGGACTGGGCCCGAAATTTCTTTAGCTCATTACTACAGCGCCCACCAGACCGACCAATAGAAATTGATCGCATCCACAGAACCCTAGGCCCCAAGCCGGACGACCCAGAAAGACCGCGAGACATCGTGTGCCGCATACACTTTTTTAAAGATAAAGAAGCCATCCTAAAAAATGCACGCGACAGGAAGGACCCCCTCACCCATAATGGCGCCCCAATAGCGATCTTCCCGGACTTGGCCAGACGCACCCTCCAACTCCGCAGAGCCGTTAAGCCGCTCCTCGACCTTCTCCGAGCCAACAAGGTCCCTTTCAACTCTCCGCCTCAAGAAACGGGAAGTCAGCGGTCTTTAGATCCCCCGCAGATCTTCCTAAATTTCTCGGCATCCTGGAACTACTGATGATCACGATCATAGACTGGCCCCATACGACCGCACTGCCCATCACGGCACCCAGAACATCCTGGCAGGAAGCCAGGCCAAGACGCCCGAGGAACAGGAACCACTCCACGCGCCCACCACCATGAACAATCATACGGGAACATCTCCCAGCGCAAACACCGCGCCGATTAACTCCATGAAGGAATGTCACCGTTGACATACGCCAGTTCAATCTTCCTGGTTCATATGCTTCATACTCCCCCGCTTGAGTCACTACACTATTTACACTAGTTAACACACCGAGCTTCCTAACACCTCACTAGCCTGTCTCTTATCCCCCACCCCACAAAACATCCTCCCCGACAGCTAATTCGCCACACATTTAGCACCTTATCGCAGGTCACACAAAAACAGTCAGCCCTAGCAAGCACATGAGCACAGAAGGGGACGCCGGGAGCAGCTGCGGCATCCTCAAGTCACATCCCCCAACGGGTGGACGCCACCATGGTGCCATCCGATTCTGACCATAGGTCCGAAACCCACCTTACAAGATTGGGACACCGTGTCCCAATCGACGGAAACTCTGCTTTCTGTCCCCCTCCACCCCTTCAAAAACTGACCCCGAGGGCAGATTCCTATTCCTTAAGCTGAATCTGGGACATCGTGTGGTAACAATGGCTAACCTTTACTTTCCCAACACAGGACAAACCACCTTTGGGCTCAGTACTCTGGGGAAGCTGGAACGGTTCGCAGAGGGGTCCGGCATCGTACTCGGAGGGGACTTCAACGTAGCGATGGAGCCTGGCCTGGATACGTCATCAGGTAAGTCCAGGGTTCCCCTGGTAGCCTTACGCAGACTACGGAGACGCCTACTAGATCTCAGACTCGTTGACCTTTTGGAGGACTCTTCACCCAAAGGCCAAGGACTTTAGTCACCATTCCACCGCACACAATAGCTATGGGCGACTAGACTACTTGTTCATTTCTCACGTCTTCTTGGACCTGTCCCCCAGAAGCTCTATAGGAGACATCATATGGTCCGATCACGCACCCGTTTACAGAGCCCTACTGGGACAGGCCCACAGGGGGGGTTACGACTCCTGGCGCCTGAATGACAACCTCCTAAGCGATGCCTGTTGCCGAGACGATATAAATAGAACCATTGAAACGTTTGTTGAGACCCACCGAGACGACACCACCTCCCCTCCCATACAATGGGAAGCGCTCAAATACGTACTACGGGGAATCTTTATATCCCACGGGGCGAGACTTAAAAGAGACAGATCAGGTAAACTGAAAGATCTCTTCACAAAGCTGGATAATACAGAAAAGGCGAGCAAAGCTAAAGCCTCCCCCTCCCTAAACGCAGAGATCGCCTCCATTCGCCAGCAGATATTGGCCATATTAGACCAGGCCCACCTGTGCATGAGGGACAGACTAAGAGGCGGGCTATATGAGTACGGCAACAGATGCAGCAGGTGGCTAGCAAGAGCCCTAAACCCACGCGAACAACAATCCTATATATTCGCTCTTGACTCCCCACAAAAGGGGAGGGTCCACGCAACTGAAGACCTACTAGATTGCTTTGGGCAATACTACACAGAACTTTACAACATCACAGAACTTGTGGAGGCCGCCCAGGGCAACCCCTTAGATCACGTAGAATCCTACCTACGCGAATATGCCCCCAAACCGATCCCCGAGACAAAATCAGAGGCCCTAGATCACGACCTTACGGAGCAAGAGGTGTCAAAGGAAATACGGAATCTAAAAATAGGAAAGAGCCCCGGCCCAGATGGCTTCACGCCCCGATTCTATAGGACATTCGGAAACCTACTGACACCAATACTCTGCAAGACCTTTAATGCCATCTCCGACAATTGCCCCTTCCCGCAACAGGCCCTACAGGCCATCATCACAGTCATACCAAAACAAGGAAGAGACCCTCTATCCTGCGGGAACTATAGACCCATTTCCCTACTAAATGTGGACACCAAAGTCTTTGCAAGAACATTAGCCACCCGCCTTGGACCACTTATTCCCACGCTCGTACATAGAGATCAGACTGGCTTTGTCCTTGGCCGAGAGGCAAGAGATAACACCATCAGAACTCTATCCCTGATAAGCAGGGCACGTGAAGCAAAAAGCCCGTTATGCCTCCTATCGGTGGACGCCGAAAAGGCGTTCGACCGGGTTAACTGGAAATTTCTTGAGTCCACCCTACAGAAGATAGGTCTGGGGGGGGGAGAGATTGAGAAACTGGATAATGGCCCTATACAACAAGCCCACAGCCCAGATAAAAGTAAATGGGAAACTCTCCCACCCGATCAACATCAGAAACGGCACACGCCAGGGGTGTCCACTCTCCCCAACCCTGTATGTGTTAGTAATGGAGTCCCTTGCCAACGCAATTAGACTGAACCCGGAAATTCAAGGTTACAAAATAGGCCAAACTGAGCACAAAGTGGCCGCATTTGCGGATGACCTTTTGGTCTATATAACGAACCCCACCAGAGCCCTACCCGCCCTCCTACGAGAATTCGATAAATACAGTAAAGTCAGTAATTTTAAAATCAACCTACAAAAATCCGAAATCTTAAACATAACGCTACCGCCTACTGATTTAGCTCAACTGAGACCCTTATTCTCACTGTCGTGGCGGGAAGATCACATTGAATACCTAGGCACAAAACTACCCTCAGACCCGGATCAGATATACGACTTAAACTTTGAGCCCATATACCGTTTCTTGATGAAAGACACCGAAAAATGGCACCCACTAACACTTTCCTGGACCGGCAGAATTAATGCGGTCAAGATGAACTTCCTCCCGAAACTCCTGTACCTTTTTCAGACCCTACCAATACAACTTCCAAGGAGCTTCTTCATCAAGATACGAAAGACTGTGACATATTTCGTATGGGGAGGGTCCAGAGCCCGTCTGAGTTACAAACTCCTCACCCAGAAAAAGGAAAATGGCGGGCTGGGCTTGCCCGACATGTTGCTATACTATAGGGCCGTAATAAGTAAGACCGTCCTGGACCTTATGCACAGGAGGCAAACTAAATTATGGGTCGAAATGGAACAGAGCTCTGCTCCATTCCGAGCTCAAGGTCTCTTTTGGCTCAAAGGCGGACTGGGCAGAAGGGGGATCAGAGTGTCACCAACTCACTCCTACGAACATGGGACAACTTCGCGAGCAATAACGGGCTGATATCCACCCCGGGTCCCTGGACCCCTCTGGTAGGAAACCCAGACTTCCCTCTTGGGATCGGGGGCCTGGCACTCCTGGGTAACCTAGGAGTCCACCTGCCAAGAATCCATGACATACTAGGAGAGGAAGGAATTAGGCCACTGAGCTCGCTGGTGGAGGAGGGAGGGGCCGTAACGGGTGCGTGGTTTCAATACATGCAGCTATGCCACTTTATCAGAACACAGGGCAAAAGCCTCAGATCTGTCTACCTCGCCCACTCCTTTTGAGAAGCTATGTGCGGAAACCCGTGAGTCGAAGGGATTGATCTCCGTGGTCTATAACATGCTGGTGGCTGGGGGAGCCCGGGACTTGGAAACAGGTTACCGTAGAGCCTGGGAGAGAGAACTAGGACAGCCCTTACCCGACGAGGACTGGGCTAGGGGCGTCAATCTGACTCACAGAATGTCAGTCTCAGGCAGACACCACGAGCTAAATTATAAGCTTATTACGAGATGGTATCGCACACCGTCATTACTAGCCAAATTATATCCTGGCACTTCAGCCACCTGCTGGAGATGCCTGAAAGAAACAGCAACGCTCACACATATTTGGTGGTCCTGCCCTGGGATTAGAGGTCTGTGGTTGGAGATACAAGCCCTGTACAATGTATTGAAAAGAAGCTCACTAGCTCTCTCCTCGGAGATCGCGCTGCTCTCAATCCTGCCAGGCTCCATCGCTGCCATTAAAAAGGACATTCTGAGATTCTTCCTCCTAGCTATGAAACAGTGATTCCCCGACTTTGGAAGTCCCAGACGATGCCGACACGCCTGAGCTGGACAGCGGCCCTAGATGACATCAGATATATGGAAGAGTTGCGAGCCAAAGATGACGACAAATGGCTAAAATACTACGACGTGTGGGAGGTATGGATGACGTTTCGAAATTCTGACAACTTCAACCAATGGCTTGAACACGGGGTTTTACCCACTTGACAGACGACAGGGAAGTCACTAAGGGCTCTACCCGGGACGCTACCCCCCCTACCCCCTTCTCCCTCACCCGCCTCCCCTCTCCCCTTTTACACTATCACCTTCCTTCCCCCCAATTTGCTTAGGTTCTACTCAACCACTTTCTCTGATACTACCTTTCACATTCCACTTTCACACACACCACCTTTTTACCTCACAACACACCACACCCACGTTGAGTCGAGGATCACCCTTAGATGACCCGACTCCCATACACCTTTTAAGGTTAAATTCCACACAAGTAACAAACACGGTTTGATAATTTGCAAAAGATTGCTTTTGATAATACTTAACTGTTGAATTTAATCCCTGAAGTCTGGAGCTACTTTCTGGAGAACATTCTCTTGGTGCGGTGCCAGACATCTCCACCGCAACGGACATTTGTACCCCTCTACTGTACTGCCAACCAGACTTCGGGATAGTTAATACCTCTTATGCATGTTAACCACTTGCTAACCTGTATGTTTAAAATCCTGAATAAACACATTTTAATAGTATTATTTAATAGGACCAGCAAAGCATTGCACGGTGTGCAAGGTGCACGTGAGTGCCATGCGAGGTTTCCCATTGAAAGCAATGGGGAATACGCTGCGATCCTCTGCTGCGACAAAAAGCCACGATGGAGGATTACTACCCTGAAGTGATGCAAGGTGTTCGCAATAAAAAGGCCTTGCATCTGTGGAGACATTGCACGAGTTTCATGACTCGATATTGCATTCGCTCTTGTAAAATTAACCTTATTGTGGTCTTCCAGATGACCTCTTATTTTGCCTAGTTAGCTCAAAACATGGGTGGAGAGGGTGGAGTGGGATTCCATCTATCTCAGTTGTGCATGTTCGCTAAAAGATATGGGGGTGACAGATACAGTCAAGACTTTAAATGGAGATGTAGTGTGTATGCTGGACTACTTTTTCATTCAAACTTGTATCTCGGTGAGGAAACGGGTAACTTGGGACCGTGGTTCTTATGAGCGGTGGCCAAGTGTTCTTGAGTTTACCCCTTTTACCATGAATAGGTGATTATATAATTTTTTTAATCAAATATTTTTGCTGAAAAGGCAATTCTTTTTTTTTTTTTAGTTGACCTAAAAAGGAGACACAGCAAAAACAAATTCCTTCCTTCAGGAACAAGTGCAGATTGTCCATTCTGATCTTTAACCCCTTACCCTTACCCCTTTATGACTTGCATGTACATCACAGAGGTGCTGGGTAAGAACAAAGTTAACTCTGGAGCCAAGCTTGCTATATACCCGGCAGGTGCTGGCTTTTTTAGACAGCTGACATCCTTTGCAAACGGCAGCGGTCAGAGCTAGCACCCATCACGGCTGTTTGATAGGATACATGCATGGTCAATACTGACTGCGACATGTTAATTGTCAGCTGGGGAGAGGCTTCAGCTTTTCCCCCCTCCCCCTGGGATATGATCTGCTGCTTAGTTGCCACTGTCAGGATTGACCACGGCACCTAAGTAGTTGAACTGTTGTGATCAGAGCTTGCTCTAATTACAGCCGTTGCAGTGGCTGTCAGCTGTTTCGGGTATGGGGCAGGCTCAGTTCCATAGCCTACCCCATAAACTACCTGCAAACGCAAGTCGGTTAGCTAAGGATGGATCCCGAATACTTTCAAATTTGTATATGTATGTTAGTGGCAATACTAGTTTAAACATTGGAATGAATAATGACAAAGACATTATAAAAAAAATGTAAGTCATAAACTCTTTTTATTCATTTTTTTATTATATTGGACATAAGTTTGTAGGTCAAGAAACAGGTAAGGTTAGATGCATAAGCAGAGTTTAGAAGTCGTTCCTCAGTGTTGTGAGGTGAAGCTCTTAGAGCTGCTGTTTCCTGATACTTTTTTACTGGTCACCCACTCACTCAAGAGAAGGATGCTACTAAATTGCTTGCTTAGCAAAACTTACCAGACTGCTTGTAAATATTTAGAATTTTATAACTGTACATGTGGATATCTGAAATTCTTAAGTAACATACATAGTAACATAGTATGTAAGGCTGAATGAAGACCATGTCCATCTAGTTCAGCCTGTTTAGCCTCCTTGTTGATCCAGAGGAAGGCAAAAAACCCCAAGAGGCAGAAGCCAATTAGCCCTTTTGGGGGGGAAATTCCTTCCCTACTCCCTAATGGCAGTCTAATCCTTGGATCAACCTCTAATAGTTCCTACCGGTCTGTATACCCGGATCAACAACCCTCTAGTCACTGAAAATTTTTTATCCTGTAATATCCTTCCACTTTAGAAAGACATCAAGTCCCCTTTTAAACTCCTCTATGGATTTTGCCATTACCACATCCTCAGGCAGAGAGTTCCACAGTTTCACTCTTCTTACAGTAAAAAACACTTTTCTATGTTGGGGATGAAACCTGCTTTCTTCTTGACGTAGCGGATGTCCGCTTGTTACCATTGCAGTCCTGGGTATCAACAGATCGTGGGAAAGATCCTTATATTGTCCCCTCATGTATTTATACATAGTTATTTGATCACCCCTTAGCCATCTCTTTTCCAGGGTAAAGAATCCCAATTTGGATAGCCTCTCTGGGTATTTCAGTCCCTTCATTCCATGTATTAGTTTAGTTGCCCTTCTTTGAACCCCCTTAGGCACTGTAACATCTTTCCTGAGCATTGGTCACCAAAACTGTGTGCAGTATTCCATGTGGGGCCTAACAAGTGGGGCCTTATATAGTGGTAGAATAATGTTCTCATCCTTCGCCCCTATACCTCTTTTAATGCACCCCAAGACTCTATTAGCTTTTGCAGCAGCTGACTGGCCTTGGGTACTCCAGTTTAAGTTACAATCCACTAGTACCCCCAGGTCTTTTTTCATATCACTTTTCCCTAGCAGTGCCCCATTTACTGTATATTGGTGACCTCCATTTCTCCTGCCCATGTGCATAACCTTACATTCATCAACACTGAACTTCATTTGCTATTTTTCTGCCCAAGCCCCCAGCTTATCTAGGTCCGTTTGTAGTCGTACACTGTCCTCCGTTGCATTGATTATCTTGTATAATTTTGTCATATATTGATATTTTACTGTGCAGTCCCTTTATCAGGTTGTTGATAAATAAATTGAACAGAATGGGGTCCAATACTGAACCCTGTGGCACCCCGCTAGCCACAGTGGCCCAATCTGAGTATGAACCATTTATTACCACCCTCTGCTTTCTATCTCTGAGCTAATTCTTTACCCAGATACACACGTTTTCACCCAATCCGAGCTGTCTCATTTTATATATCAGCCTATTATACGGCACAGTGGTGGGAAACAGAGAAAAAAAACTATTATGCCTTTTTTTGTTTGTTTTTTTACAGTGTTGATGGTGCAGCAGCTTTATTCTGCTGGTCAGTACAAATGTGGAGATACCAAATTTATTCCGTTTTTATTTAATGTTTTAGTACTTCTAAGAACCTTTAGAAAAAAATTGCTTCTTTTGCTGTTTCTAAGACCCAAAGCCTTTTCACTTTTCTGTCGATGTGGGGGTGTGAGGGTTGGTTTTTACCAGGGCCACTTTTAGTTTTATTGGTAGAATTTTAGGGTTCATATGACTTTTTGATCGCCTTTTGTTACATTTTTTCATTGAACACTGAATAAAAATATAAGAACAATGGTATAATTGTGTTTCTTTTCTTTTGTTCATTCCCCCAACCATAAAGGAATGTACCCCAAATATGTATTGACCAAAAAAACACTTGCCCATGTAAATAAGGCCTTACTTGTATTTCATTGATGTATAATATCTTCCCATTCTGGGCTTAACCCTTTGTAATCCAATTTTGGATTCAGGGTTTCCTAAGGGCTTTCTCTTTCTGCCATTATACAATAGCGTCATCTGCTGGCTAGAGCCAGTACTGTGGTATGGGACATGCTGGAGAGGCCCCCGACAACAGAAGCGGTCAGTAATATACAGTAAGAATACCCTGCTAGATGTCTTCCGACATCAGAGCTGTACAGCCTTCAAATAGAATGTCTTTAGACATCAGACAGTGGATTGGAAAGGGTTAAAAGTCCATTGGGCGGTCCTACTCAGTCTCTGTGGGAATGTATATACAGAGATAACTGTCTGTCACTGAACTCTTGAACCCAGTCGGAGCAGAGATTTGGGTCAATGTTATACTGAATCCATTCCTCCATAACTGCACTTTTTGTAAAAAAAAATAAATAAATCAAGCCCCTAAAAGGAGTGGTCATGGCACTGCACAACTTGGCATGCAGTTACATCTTAGGCAGATATACAAATGATTAGAATTGTGGTGTGATTAGATGAACGGTCTTGTCGTCTGAGGCCCTAAAAGTGATTCTTGGTCTATACAAAGGTTCTCAGAGGCTCATAGTGTGTAGTGACCTCTTCTGCTAGTGTTGAGCTTGTTGACCTCTAGACACCTGTAGGACACAGAAAAGAGATTTCAGAGTTTGAGAGGGGGCACATTATTAGGATTTGAGAAGCTGGATGGTCATATTGACAAAATGCTGCCACCTGGACCGTTCTGACCAGACTGTTGAGAGCTGTTGGGACCAGGAGATGCATGAGGGCACACAAGGCAAATGGGCTCAAGATGCCCTCGACAGACCACTAGCCGAGAGGATCATCTGATCGTCCAACAAGCACTAGCATTTCCAACTGTTTCGTTATCCGACATCCGGAGACAGGTGGTACCATTGTCACAGGCCCCTGTGGGTCATTGCATACAAATCAGTCACCCCTAGTAGTGGTTGTGGGACAATGGCAGCTCAGAGATATGTTCAGGATATCCTGCAGCCACATGTTTCCTCTCCTGGCAGGACTTCCCAGAGGCATCTTCCAGCAGGATAATGCTCGGCCACACACAAGGGTGCTACAGGAATTTCTCCACAGTTCTGTGTCTGCCCGTTCACCAGATTTATCGCCAATAGAACATGTATAGGACAGTCTTGCACGATCTAGAGGCTCAGTTACAGGAAATGTGGAGCAATATGCCACAGGATGCCATATGGAACTTGTATGCGTTTTATGCTCGCCCATATCACATCTTGTATCCAAGCTTGAGGCGGGCCAACAGGGTACTAAAGCCTCCAGGCCTGCCCTTCTTACATCTTGTATGCAAGCTAGAGGTGGAGTAACAGGGTACTGGAGCCTCCATTCCTGCCTGTATCACATCTTGTATGGATACAAGATGCTCCATGCTTGCCCGATCACACCTTGTATTCCAGCTAGATGCAGTACAACAGGGTACTACAGCATTCATAACCACCCATATCACATCTTGTATCCAAGCTAGAGGTAGTACAACAGTGTTCGAGTCTCCATGCCTGCTCGTATGACATCTTGTATCCAAGCTAGAGGCAGTACAACAGGGTACTAGAGTCTCCCTACAAGGGGTCTGTTTTCCACAGTAAATTCTCATTTTGCTCTGATATTGTAATCACTTATATCAATGTTACAATCACACAGAGATGGTTTCATTCCATTCGTCAACTTCTAAGTACTTGATTTTTTTGACAATGAATGTATATATCAATCTGCTCAGCTGCTTCTGCTCTATAACATACTGCCTTCAGATTGAATTGGAACTTGTAATGTGACTGGTTTCTTTTATGAGGTTAAACATAGTTTCACTAATTAGATAATCGATTACGATTACATATTATTTTTGTAATTTTGTTTTTTATTTCCAGGCTACTGCAAAGGTGGGAAAAAAGCTGGTGAACAAGTAACATCCACAAAGCAAGACTCTATTAATTCCTATTGTAGAGAGCCAAGCTATTTTGAAATCCCTAATAATGAACTTCAACAAAAAACTAATGGAGAAGGAAATGTTGTGTATGAAATTACAACACTAGACTCTCATTGCCAGCAAGTCTCAGGTGCGGGACATGCGTCCTTTACAATAGAGTTTGATGACAGCTCTCCGGGAAAAGTAACCATTAAAGATCATGTAACAAAGTTTACAGACAATCGACAAAAGACAAAAAAAACTATATCCTCTGGAGATAAGGACCTTGCTGGGTTAAATACAGAACCTATTGCTGCAGAAAGTAAAGTAGCTGACTGGTTAGCACAAAATAATCCACCTCGTTTGCTGAAAGAATCAACTGAAGATGCAAAAAGCGTTAAAAGTGACGTACCGGTATATTTAAAAAGGATACAAGGTAGTATATTTTAATTTTATGATAGAATGCTTATAGAGAATTTGTAACCCATCTTTTTTCAGCCCTCTGAGGACAGTCTAAGGCCGGGTTTAGGCGGCCATAATTTGCTGCGCGACGCCCGCAGCAAGTACGCAATGACATTACGTGCCACCCATCATCATGTACTATCTTGCTGTGTATGCGAGCTTAATACGTACCAAGATAGATGTTGCTATTTTTCTTCTTCTCGTATTTTGTTCAATTTCTGTGAGCGACAACATGGCCACCTCTGGGACATTGGTGCAGCATATTCCACACGTGGAATGTGCTATACTGACACGATCATTTGAGCCTGATCTAAGGTAGTTGCAAGCATGCTGATAACAGTGATATATTTACTGCATATATCTGTTCAGTAATTTTGGAGAAACTTGCATTTCATTAGTA
The DNA here is from genome assembly GCA_035609135.1 of Eleutherodactylus coqui. Classification (NCBI taxonomy): domain Eukaryota; kingdom Metazoa; phylum Chordata; class Amphibia; order Anura; family Eleutherodactylidae; genus Eleutherodactylus; species Eleutherodactylus coqui. The sequence continues at coordinate 118,836,346 of CM069407.1, read as the reverse complement.
GCAGACAGACACTGAGGACTACAGGAAGTAGTCCTTGATATACATTAGCTGCAGACTAGCTCCGTTCCACCTTCCAATCACTGGTTGACTGCTGTCTTCTCATTTGTGTGCATAGAAATATAGCCATTAATCCCTGACTGGAGGGCGCGTGGGTGAGACTAGCAGCAGGTCATGAATATTAGGCTGCATCTGCAAGGGCTACCAAAGCTTGCTACATAATGTGCAGCCCATAGTTTCCAATGGGTTCTTTCACATGAGTGAGGTTTTGTAGCGAGATTTTGTAGCCCATGCGGATGCAACCTCAAGGACTAGTTCTGTGTCTGGCTGCTGCTAAAAAAAAGCAAGTTTTTTCCAAACTATTACATAAATACATACAGCAGACATATCCCTGTAATCAGCTTTCACTAATTTGTGCTGCTGTTATAGAGGGCTTCAAAAAATGGTGACAGAGTCTCCTTAGTGTTCTGTATCTTAGTTTTATGGACACAAAACAAGAAAATGGTTCAGCTCACCTCGTGTATATGTAGGAGAATGGACAGATGTATTTCAACAGGAGGCACTGCGAAACCTGAAGTCCTGGAGAATGCAGCAGTGAAAAAATAGTAGCCAGTAGCCAAAAATAAGATAAAACTTGAAATTTATTGCATCATGTTAAAAACTGCAGCCCATGTGCACACAGGTACCTCAAAATCTCTGATGCGTTTCGGCAAAATGTCTGCCTTAGTCATAACATATCTGATAAATGATCATCATGTCTATAAATTGACACAGGAAATTACATCATATATGCAAATTACTCCCATTAGATGTGGGTTTAACCCTCTGTATATCATTCACAAAAGAAGCTGACCATCAGTGAAAATCAAGCAAAGCATTATTATAACAATGACCCATGAAAGCCCCAGCATGCAACTCCTAGAAATAATGACTCTTACATTTTTTCTAATGAGGACTCCCTTGCACACATTCTGGATGGTGGTGTCAAATTTGTGGCTAAGGCACCCACATGTTTGTAGGCACAACATGCTTACACATAGTACTCAGAATATATCAAATCTAAACTGGTTAAGGACTACTGCCTACAGACGCATTATCGCTGCAGAAAACGCGGCAAGACAACCGCCATTAATTCCGCAGCAATAACCCTCCATAGACATGCCATGTAAAGTGATTCTTCCCCGCCCACGAGCGGAAATCGGCTGTGATTTTTTTCGACTCGCGGGGAGAATCACAGCATGTTCTAATTTGTGCGGAAAAATGCACAGGCTGCTTCCATTGCAATCAATGGAAGCCGTTCGTCCCGCAATACTTCCACTGTGAGCACAGCGGAAGTATGGGAAATCGCGTGACCGCCCACCATCGGCTCGTCTTGCTGCACTGCGCATGCACGCCGACAGACTCTCGCCGCGAATCCAGAGGTAAGTATGGGGTCTTTGGGGGGCGGCGAGTCTGATTCTGCAGCAATATTCCGCAATCTGAATCCGACCTGGCCGTGGGCATGAGGCCTTAATCTAAAGGGCTGCTTTCGTTGTGGAAATGGCGTTTATAGCTTATGTAAAAGGATTGTACAAACGAAAAGGTTTTTAATGATCAATCAAAAATATGACATACACTCATTTATCAACTGCAATTCAGCCTATGTGGTGTATTTGATTTTCTGCAACTTGTGTCTGTTACACAATGTGGGATGCACCTCCAGGAAACCAAAAACTAAGATTGCTGAATATATTTCCTCTGTAATCAGTAGCAGCCATAATGGTGTAGGCCGGCCCCTATCGGGCACTGCCCGGTACTTTGCCCTGAAGAACGCTGACGATATTACACACTTGCAGGTGATTGGTATAGAAACCGTGTTTAAACCCATGAGTGGAGGTAATCGGCAAAAAAAACCATTTAGTAAGAGAAGCCTTTTGGATTCTCAAATTGAATAAAAGAGCTCCAAATGGTTTGAATTATAGACATGATCTACACTACATTTATTGATTACTAGCTGATATACCCGGCTTTGCTCAAGTTAATTTGGTACAGGTGCTTACCTGTTCGCACGAAAAATTACTTCAGAGGTACAGAGGAATACAGTATGTACGCATAGACTAGCATTAGATTCTCCTCAGACTGCATGTACTGATGTCCCTCAGCAGAATGTGCCACCCCTCCCACTCTCCTCATTTTTTACCCTTAAAGGTAACACCCCTTTTTATTCAAATTTAATCCCAGACTGGAGGTTACAGCCCCCTTTTAGCCTTAAAGGCATGCTCCATCGCTGCAGTCCATGGGCGCTTTGTTATGCACATAGAGGTCAGTATATGCACATAGAGGTGAGTTAGATTGTTCTCAGTATATACACACAGAGATCAGTTATATTATCCTTAGTATATACATAGAAAGGTCAGTTATATTCTCAGTATATACAGAGTGTACTATTGTACCTTGTCTATACCAGAAGCTAGGGGTGTGACAGCACTTAGCAGGAGGGAACGCCTGTGTCAGGCCCCTAGCTGTCGACTGGCCGGAACACTAGCAGCACACAGTGGAGGGCAATGGTGAGACTCACCAGTTGTGTCTGGCAACATGCTACCTGTACAGAGGGTGAAGACAGCGTTCTGACAGACGCCGAGGGCATAGACTGCAGGCCTGGCAAGTGAACTGGGCAGCCGGCTTCACAGATGGCATTACAGCACATATGGGAGCCGCTGGGGGTGACGGCATACGAGGGAGTAGGGAGAGCTACCACGAGAGAGACTGGAGCAGGGAGCGGAGATTGTGGATACCCAGCGGGGTGGCACGGGGACACACAGCAGGTGTCATATGTTTGTGGGTGTGTATTATGTTGTATCTATGGGTGTTGTCTTAAATTGTCTATTTAAAAGGGCTTATTGCCTCAGTACTGCATGCTTGATAAAGATCTATGATGTGAGGTCGAGACGTCGCAGTCTTTTTATGCTTTTATACTGGGGAATAAAAGAAGATTTTTCCAAGTAAAGTTATCCAGCGTGCTGGTCCTCCTTGTGAAATTTAGCAGCCCCACCAAGCTTGCAGCGCACCCGCGATTAAATGGGCCGAGAGGTGAGAACCCGGCAATCGCAGGTCTATGCTGCTGTGGATGACACTGTCCTCGGTGCTGTGCCTGTGCACCCCGCTGCTGTGGATTACACTGGGGACTAGGGGCTTGACAGGGGACGTTAACTCCAGCAAAGCCAGGTCAGCCCCTAGCTTCCAGTGGAGACAAGGTAGAATAGTACCCACATAGTGGTGAGGTAGATTCTCCTCAGTATATACACATAGAGGTGAGGTAGATTCTCCTCAAAATACAAAACCTTTTCCTAGGCTCTATAGTTTCTTAGAAAAGAACTAGGTCATGTGTCCTGGATTTTCAGTTTTCACTGTGAAGTTGCTGCCCCTTTACCTTTTTTTTATTTAGGACCTAAAGAATGCTTGTGTCAAATTTCACGCTTGTATGACACTGAGAAGTTACATAAAATAGGGGGTCACTTACTTTTGCACTTGGCATTGGATAATCAAGTTGTGACCCCTTTACTCTTCCTATTTAGGACCTAAAAAATGGTCATGCCAAATTTCAAGTTTGTACGACACCAGGAAGTTAGAGAATTAGATAACCCTTTTAGCTAGGAGTTTGGAAGCCTTGTTTCCTTGGCTTTAGTTGATGAGCTGGGATCTGTGAAGATGCAATTTGCATTTATTTTGCATGAGGTCATATAAATAGAATCGTGAGTTTTTCAAATTTGATAAAGTTCTATCTGATAAACTGTTTTTGTTTTAAACCATTTATCTACTAGAAAGTAATCAGTTTAGGAGTATACCTTATGTGGGTGTGAGAAAAAGTATAATCCCTCTCGTTATCGTATTGTTCAAACAGCATATAAATCATTCTAAAAGATGAGGTATTGTAGTTCTTGTGTATTACCAGTGGGTAACGGGCCACTTCTATCGAGGGATTGTTGGTGACAGATTTAAAGTCTCTGCAAACTATCAGTGCCCCTTATTTAACACTTGGGAGATGGTCTAGAACTCTCTGGACAAAAGTGGATTCTTTGGTATTTGGTGAGTAAATTGTGAAGACTAATGTATGAAGCATTGTTGACTAGGCATGATAATATATTAAATTTCCCTACATTTAGACATTATGAAAAAGTTTGGTACTGTTAGTCAGTAGAACAAAATGTGATTGTTCCCAGCAAGAGAAACCACATAATCTTATAGATATGATACCTTTTCATGGCTAACACAAATATTATATATGTTATGTTAATACAAGCTTCCAAGAACCTTGGGCAGGGTTCTTCTTCAGGCTTAAATGAAATGGATCCGAAGAGACATGCATATTTATACACACATACTTATGACAAGGCGCAGACATGGATGTGAATAATTTGCCTTAAAAGAATACTACAACAGAAATACAAACATTTTTAAAAAGTCACTGATAAGGGAGTGAAGATTTTATGGTCCTTGAATTAGTGTTGGGGGTGGTCACCAGGCCAGCAGTGTTATCTGTGATATTGATTTCTCATACTTCCCACTGATGCATACATCCTTGTGAAGAATTTAGCCCTCCATTGAAAGTGTTAAAAGTTGTTATAACTTTATATTCACAAATTCTTCTTTTGGCTTTGTGACTTGAAATTGCCTTTCTTCATCATCATAACTTTCATACCTTCTATGTTGTGTCCGTGACAAGAAAAATGCTCAGCCATAGGTAATTCTGTCTTTCGCAGTTTAATTGTGTGGAGTTTAAGTTTTTGTCCTGTTTCTCCAACGTAAAGGCCACCAACAGGACATTTACTACACAGGATCAGGTACACCACATCAGATGTGGTATGTGAATGTCCCCGGGATCTTCTACTCCCATTGTGTGTTGGGGATTTGTATTCTGTCCGCGGTCCGTACATGTGAACAAGTTCTGCAGGTTTTACGTTGCAGGGATAAGTTCCATTTTGTATGTCAGAGTGCAATGTACTCCTGACTAGAAAGTTCCTCAAATTTGGAAGTTGCCTGTAACACATTAGTTGAGGGTCGAGGAATATGATTTTCAGATGGTCTTCCTTGTGTAGGGTGTGATCGTACTGGCTGAGTGATTGTACTCTGTGTGGTCATAAATGGCTGCACATCCAAGTGGAAGAATGTATTACGTGGGTTACCACAAGGCTCTATCCTAGGCCCAGTGTTCTTCAACATCTTTATACGTGAATTTATGGGAAACTGATCAAATTTGTGGACGATACAAAGCTAGGAGGGATAGCTAACACTAGGGAAGAGAGAGAGTGTATTAAAAAAGATCTAGAAAGCCTGAACAGTAGGCGGCAATTAACAGAATGGTATTTAACAAGGAGAAAAGCAAAGTTCTACATCTTGGAAAGAAAAATAAAAAAGCACATACAGAATAGGGGGAATTGAGCTAAATAGCAGCACATGTGAAAAAGACTTTGGTATAGTAATAGATCATAGACTGAACATGAGTCAACAATGTGATGCAGTAGCCAAAAAGGCAAACACAATTCTGGGATGTATTAAGAAAAGCATAGAGTCTAGATCATGTGAGGTAATTATCCCCTTCTACTTTAAGGAAGCTTAATCAGACCACCTCTGTAATACTGTGTCCAGTCCTGGGCACCCCACTTTAAAAAAGACATAGACAAAACTGGAGCAAGTTCAGAGAAGCGTTACCAAGATGATGAGTGGTCTGCAAATCATGTCCTATGAGGAACGGTTAAAAGATCTGTGAATGTTTCGCTTGCAAAAAAGACTTAATAGCTGCCTACAAATATCTGAAGGCCAGTACAGGGGGCTCAGCCTTATTCTCATTTGCACAAGGAAAAGCTAGAAGCAATGGGATAAAACTGAAAGGGAGGAGACACAAATTAAATATTAGAATAACTTTGACAGTGAGAGTGATCAATGAGTGGAACAGGTTACCACAGTTCTCCTTCAATGGAAGTGTTCAAACAAAGGCTGGACAAATCTGTCTGGGGTGATTTAGTGAATCCTGCACTGAGCGGGGGTTGGACCAGATGACCCCAAGGTCACTTCCAACTCTACCATTCTATGATAGTTTCTTTGCGGTTTTCCTTAGTACCTCCAGCTGGTGGATTGTAGGTCACTACTAGAGGTACATGATTGTTTCCTTCCTTTTCTGTGTATTGGAGTAGTGGATTTCTGGGTATCCTGGTGGTTCTGGTAATTTGGCCATCAACTGCGGTGGGATGGTAGCCCTAATTTAAAAATGTCCTTTTAAGATGGCATAAATGTTCCTCTGTCCGTTGGGTTGAAGCAGATCCGGTTGTATCTGATGGCCTGGCTGTAAACAATGGCCCATTTGATGTGTTTAGGCTGGAAGCTGTCCCATCTGAGGTACGTCGGCTGATCAATCCGTTTCCGGTATAGGGATGTCTGTATTGAGTTGTTGGAAATTTTTATGGTGGTGTCCATGAAGTTGATTTTGGTATACGAGTAGCTTAATGTCAGGTTTATGAGGGGGGGGGGGGGGGGTAGAATGCATTGAATCACTCTTATGGAATTCTAATATTTCTTGTTCGGTGTTGGTCCAGATGATTATGATGCCATCAGTGTAGCTGAAGTAGGCCAATGGTTTGCTGGAGCAGGAGACCAGAAATTCACTCCCCAGTTTTGCCATGAAAAGGTTGGCATATTGCGGGACCATTTTACTGCCCATGGTGGTTCCAGTGAGTTGCAGGAATATCTCTTTGCCAAAGGAGAAATTATTGTATGTGAGGATGAATCTTTTGAGTTGTAACACTGATTTAGAGGCATCCTATTGGCCTCAAGGTGTGCCTGGCAGGCGGTGAGTCCAGCTTCATGTGGGATGTTGGAATATAAGGATTTCACATCCATGGTGGCCAGGCTGGCGCCATGAAAATGGGACCTATGATTGATTGATTGTTCAGTAGGTCCGAGGTGTCTTGCAAGTAGCTGGCTGTGTTTCTTACCAGTGGTTTGAGGAACCCTTCTACCCATCCTGAGATGCCTTCAGTGGGTGTTCCCACACCTGAAATTAATTGGCCTCCCTGGGTTGCCAGCTTTATTTAGTTTTGGAAGCATGTAGAAAGTTCCAACCTTAGGGTTCTCCGGTTTGAAGTCCAAACTTTTTGTGGAGCTTACAGATAGGCCTCTGATGATCTTTCTCAATTCCCTCACATTTTTGAGTCAGGTCTTGATCCATTTTGTTGTAGTATATGCACAACGTCTATGCCACAGGACGTATGACAGCAACAAGAAAAAGGCCCTTGTGGAGATACAAACTTTATGGAACACACTTAGCAGGCCTGTAACCAAACACTGATCAGGAACACCCAGAGTCGAGAGCAGGCCTGTACCCAAACACCGGTCAGGAACACCTAGAGTCCGGTAGTAAGGAAGAGAAGCTCCAGGGAACCAGATACTACAACAAAATGGATAAAGACCTGACTCAAAAATATGTGAGGGAATTGAGAAGGGTTGTCAGAAGCCTATCTGTGAGCTCCATGAAAGGTTTGGACTTGATACCGGAGAACTCTAGCGTTGGAACAGGCAACCTCCAAATTTGAGGAACTTTATAGTCAGGAGTGCATTGCCCTCTGACACACAAAAAGAAACTTATGCCTGCAATTTAAGGATCTGCAAGACCTGCTCACATGTACTGACCGCGGATAGGATACAAATCTCGAACACATAACGGGACTATAAGATCCCGGGGAAATTCACATGTACCACATTGTTTCTGTATTAGATCAGTAAGTTTTCATTTTGCAATGCCATGGGTGTGGATTTCACAAATATTTAACAAAATCTGAGATATGAAAGTGGGGACTTTTTCTTGTTTTAAGACCCTTTATCATGGAATAACTCAACTTCTCTCAAGAGGACGGAGCGTTTAAAGGGACTGTTAAGGCCTTTTACATTTAGGGATGAATTTTTTAAACCAGGGAATAAGATAGGGCAATTTGTGCTGCATCTACGGAGACCACACACACATCCCCAGTCCCCAAGAACTGCTCAGGGGAGAGCAAGAAAGAGCCATGTGAGAAATCAGTTTGGGTAACGATCTAACAGTATCAATTATCTGAAGATAAAGCAAATGTTCAGTAATGAAGATCAAACAGTGTATATCTATCTAATCTATCGATCAGCAAAAGCCCTCACTGACTGGCTCGCCACTAATTCTCTAACTTCCTCATGTCGTACAAACCTGAAATTTGGCACAACTATTCTTTAGGTCCTAAATGGGAAAAGTAAAGGGGTCACAACTTGATTATTGAATGCTAATTGCAAACGTAAGTGCACCCCTATGTAATGTATTTAATCTAATTCTCTAACCGGTGTCGTACAAACATGAAATTTGGCAGGAGCATTCTTTAGGTCCTAAATAGCATTGAATATGGAGTTGTGACCCCCTATGCTTTTTCTAAGTGCAAAAGTAAGTGTACCCTTATGCTCCTCTGGGTATACATATTCTATACCTCAGTTCCTCTAAAGTAACAATGACCTAATAAATTTTTCATGTGAACAGGCAAACACCTGTGCCAATTCACTTGGGTGAAGCCAGGTATATAAGCTAGTATATATTTATGTATATGAGATCAAACAAACCATTATTTTTTCTACGTGAACCAGAATGGGTGCTGTAAGAAAAGCACATGAAGGCACCTGTGAGGGGGGTGATACACAGCATAAGAGGGTGAAGTAAGAGTCTCTCTGTGTCTAGGAGAAACAGATGGAGTAGTGGAAGGGATGGGATGGATAGGCCAAGGCACCAGATATGTTAATGTATCTTTTTGGGACATTCAAAGACCTTGAAAAATCGCATCTCACAACTGGAGCAATTAAGAGTCAATTTAAACTACTAACGGCCACTTGTCAGTTAGTATGTATGTGAGTGATTATGATGCGCTGTCTGTGGTAATATAATCAAAGGTCCTACAACATATATAAAACACAGAGCCTGACTGACAGAAGAACAACACAGTGATGGCTATTGGAAGGGGAGGACAAAAATAACAAAATGAGAATACAACTAAGTCAGTATTATCTCAGACACAACTCAGTGGGCCTTACAGAAGACACCAACCTACCGCCACCACAGAGATCTGGTGGGCTGAAGGACCTGAGGTGAAGTCACTGCTGTGGGAGTAGCCATTTTGCAGTTTGGTAAGTAAGTAAGTGGGACGGGGAGGGAGGCTGTGGGAAAGGCTGGAGGGGAGTGGGGGCAGTGCAGTGGTGACCAAGGCTCGGCGTTACGAGTTGAAACGCGTCCTCCAGCTTTTTCTTTTTAAGTGGGATATGTAATGGCAGAGTTTTTTTAATAAAGAAGAGTATATCCTTTTTAGAGAACTACCGGCTCTGTTTTCCTTTTGGATATACTTTGTTACTACTATGTTGCCACTTGGGCCTGCGCGGTGAAGTCGGTCTCTCACCTGGCTGAAGTTAAAACATTGTGCATGAGCAGACATTCATGTGGGAAGCAGCCACCGCAGCAAGTATATGAACTCTTTCTTTAGTGCAGTAAGACTGCCTGATGCCGTGCCGCAACTCCCTCACCGTCCACTGCCGCTTTCTCGTCACATGTACTGCCAGTGCAGGGAGGCCAGCAGGAAAACCGCTGTTACTGCCGGAGAAGAAGGTGCTGTGTCGAGGGGTAAGCTGTGGTGGACACTTGGAGTGGCAGCACGGCATCGGAGACTGGACAGCACAGCGCTGGGGGACAGTGAGGAAGGAAGATGGGGAGGCTATATTTTCTCCCTATAAAAATTTGACAATGACTTTAGTTCAACTGGGTCGGCACACCCCTCGCTCATGGTATAGGTGTATTGGGAGGGTAAAGTAAAGTGGAACTCTACTGTGGCTATAAATTGGGGCTACCCACTAGAGGTAGCTACCCACTTGAGGGGGCTCAAAGAAGAAACTAATTTGCTTTGAAATGCAAACAAAACCCACATCCTCTATCAACTGTCTAAAAAGGTGGGACAAAGTAGAAGTATCTCTGAGATATCGCTTACGGGACCAAAACACCCCCTGAATTAGCCTAGGCTCTATTTCCACCTATATTCTGGATGATCGGCAGCTAAGAAGGCCTAGTACACACTTGCATATATTGGCCCTGTAATGCAGAGTTAAGTCATGTAAACTCGAGCTTTTAGAAGACGACTTGTGCATGAGAAGACTGTTAGTCTTGGCCCACACCCCTTCCATGCAAACTTAAAGGGGTTGTCTCGCGGCGAAAGCGAAACATTTTTTTTTTCACTTACCCCCGCATTCTGCCCTGTTAAAAAGAAAGCATAGGTTAGTTTTTAAAAAGCACATTGCACTTACCTGCATCAGCGTTCTGCAGCTTCTTCTATTCTTCTTTTAAAGATGGCGCCGCTGGTCTTCTCCCACGGTGGACCGCGGGTCTTCTCCCATGGTGCACCGTGGATTTTCTTCTCCTTCCTTGCGTTCCATTGCCGATTCCAGCCTCCTGATTGGCTGGAATCAGCACACGTGACGGGGCGGAGCTACGATGACGACGCGAGCAGCCCCATTCACCAGGCAGAAGACCGCACAGCGCAAGCGTGTCTAAAAAAGCAAAAAGCCAGCGAAATTAGACGGAGCCATGCAGACGGGGACGCCAGCAACGGAGCAGGTAAGTGAATAACTTCTGTATGGCTCATATTTAATGCACGATGTATATTACAAAGTGCATTAATATGGCCATACAGAAGTGTATAACCCCACTTGCTTTCGCGAGACAACCCCTTTAATGATTATTCCGCATACACATAATGGGAAAGTTCTAGGCAGACACGCGGGTAATGCTTGACAAAGTTAAAATTTTTGAAGTGTCCATTTTAATGACGTTAACCCTTCCACTCTAAGTTAAGAAACGCAAACTCTTTATCTAGGTCCCTCTCCATAACAGACAAAAATAGTTTAAATTTGAGTGAAAAAGCCTGTGACTGTTCTGCCAGCAGATGGAAGCCCACATATTTTATTGAGGAATGTTGCCACCTAAAAGGGAACGCTTTCTAAAATGGATACCTTACTCTGCGGCAACTTGATTTTTAATTTTTTTGACTTATGGTCGACCTTAAAATTACTGATCCCTGCAAACTGCTGGAACTATAACAGGCCCACATGTGGGCACAAAAGATATAAAGGTAATTTGTTTGCGAAAAACAACATTTTATATTCAGTTGGACTCACTATAAACCTTTTATAGAGTCACTGTTTTGAATTGCATTGGCCAGGAACTCGATAACCAAAACCTATAAAAATAAAGACGGGGCTCCTCTGTCGTATACCATTTGGAATCCGAAATGAGTCCGACAACAAGCTATTGAGACAAACTCAAACTGTGGGACTATTGTATAACACTAATATCCAATCCTTCGTGCGTGCACTCAATCCTATTTTCTGTAGAGTCGACTCCAAGAACTCCGAATGTAAGTTGTCAAATCCCTTTTCCGCATCTACCGCTAGGAGACAGGTGTTTCAGAGCAGCGAACGTGCGCAATCAAAGACAAACACTTGATAGAAAAAACACCCGCGCTCTTACCCAGTTTTATTTCTTTGATTCTTTCTACTATCTCCGGACTTGGGAAGTCAGACTTCATAGCTTGTGCATCTCCCATGTCTATTGACTTGAGGGCATGCTCCTCAAAGTAGACTACAATACTCCTCTCTCATAAGAGCCCAGCCACCTCCGGCTCTTGTTTTATGCTGTAAAGCTTTTTATAATACGCTTCAAACTCATCTCGGATGTCTTTTAAGTGGAGTGAACCACTCCACAATGTCTAGACTGTAGCTTAGGCACATGAGTTTGAAGTGATCTTGGATGAAGACTTCCAACCATACATTGTCCACATATTCAAAAAACCCTAACGTGCACTGATCAAGAATTGACAGGACTTGGTGCAAAAAAAAAAATAAAATAAAAATAGATAAATGTTATAAAGGCTGTCATTTAAGCGCCATGTACTAAATCAGGAAAGAGCCCATAGAACACCATCTATATATATAAAATTGAATGTATGTCTGTCTGCGTGCGTGTCTGCGTGTCTGCGTGTCTGCGTGTCTGTTTGTCCTTTATGCGCTACTACACCATTCATCCGATCGCCATGAAACTTTGGGAAGTTGTTAAGTACACTCCTGGGAAGATTATAGGCATAGTACAAATATCCTACGATAAATGGCGCGCGAGCGTCGTCGAAAGTTACGCCCCCCCCCCCACGTAGATCGAATAAGTAAGCCACCTGCTATTGTGATGTCATCACTGATGTCATCAACATCGGACGCCCTTGAACATGCCCCAACATGTTCTATAAAGCTGCACTGTGATGTCATTAAGGCTCTATTATGACACGTACAGCTTGGAACCACTAGAGCACGCCAGCCAATTACCATTGGAGTTGGAAGTGGGTAAACAAGTACTAGGATATCTTCCTAAGAAGCCACAGCAGCCGGATAAATTGTATGTTCCACCCAACGGCTATTTTATTCAGCCCGCAAGGGGGAAGCAGCGGCCTACAAAATCTAATTCTCTCATTTCCTGATGTCATAGATAGATAGATAAATAGATAGACTGTATGCAATAACCCTGATAGATAGATAGATAGACTGTATGCAATAACCCTGATAGATAGATAGATAGATAGATAGATAGACTGTATGCAATGACACGTACAGCTTGAAACCATAAATACTAGAGCACGCCAGCCATTTACAGTCAGTCTCCATTGGAGTTGGAAGTGGGCAAACATGTACTAGGCCAGTGATGGCGAACCTTTTAGGGACCGAGTGCCCAAACTACAACCCAAAACCCACTTATGTATCGCACCAACACGTCAGGGGGCGGGGCTTATCACAACGTATGATTTTACCCCCGTCGTTCTAAAAAGGACAAGGCTGTTTCAGAATAGACCGGGTGCAGATTCTGACTGCTTTTTGGACGCGGAAATACTGCAGAATGTCCTCAGCGGAGATTTCTTTGGAAAATTCTGCAGCATTTCCGCATCTAAAAAGCAGTCAAAATCTGCACCCGGTCTATTCTGAAAGAGCCCTGCCCATTTCTGCCACATGTACACATACCCCAGCGGTAATAGTGACACCTTCACCCCAGCGATAATAGTGACATCCCACAGCAGTAATAATAGTGACACTCCCCCCATTAGTAATAAGAGTGACATACCCCAGCGGTCCCCCAGCAGTAAAAATGCCCGCCCCCCCCCCCCAGCGGTTCCCCCAGCAGTCATAATACCCCCCCCCCCAGTGGTCCACCAGCAGTCACAATGCCACCCCCAGCTGTCCGCCAGCAATAATAATGCCCCCCTCCCCCCAAGTGGTTCCCCCAGCAGTCATAATGGCTCCCCCCCAGCGGTTCTCCTGGCAGTCATCATGCCCCTCTTCCCCCACAGAGATTTTCTTGGCAGTCACCATGCCCCCCCTCCCCCCAACGATTCTCCCAGCAGTCATGCCTCCGCTCCCCCGCCAGCGATTCTCCCAGCAGTCAGAATGTCTCCCACCCCCCCCCCAGCGATTCTCCCAGCAGTCAGAATGTCTCCCATCCCCCCCCAGTGATTCTCCCAGCAGTCAGAATGTCTCCGATCCCCCCCCAGCGATTCTCCCAGCAGTCAGAATGTCTCCCATCCCCCCCCAGCAATTCTCCCAGCAGTAAGAATGTCTCCCCCTCCCCCCCCAGCAATTCTCCCAGCAGTAAGAATGTCTCCCCCTCCCCCCCCAGCAATTCTCCCAGCAGTAAGAATGTCTCCCCCCCTCCCCCAGCGATTCTCACACAACGGCTATTTTATTCAGCCTGCAAGGGGGAAGCAGCGGCCTACAAAACCTCAGTGGTCACTGCTGCCGTCATCTATATATATAAAATTGAATGTATGTCTGTCTGCGTGCGTGTCTGCGTGTCTGCGTGTCTGCGTGTCTGTTTGTCCTTTATGCGCTACTACACCATTCATCCGATCGCCATGAAACTTTGGGAAGTTGTTAAGTACACTCCTGGGAAGATTATAGGCATAGTACAAATATCCTACGATAAATGGCGCGCGAGCGTCGTCGAAAGTTACGCCCCCCCCCCCACGTAGATCGAATAAGTAAGCCACCTGCTATTGTGATGTCATCACTGATGTCATCAACATCGGACGCCCTTGAACATGCCCCAACATGTTCTATAAAGCTGCACTGTGATGTCATTAAGGCTCTATTATGACACGTACAGCTTGGAACCACTAGAGCACGCCAGCCAATTACCATTGGAGTTGGAAGTGGGTAAACAAGTACTAGGATATCTTCCTAAGAAGCCACAGCAGCCGGATAAATTGTATGTTCCACCCAACGGCTATTTTATTCAGCCCGCAAGGGGGAAGCAGCGGCCTACAAAATCTAATTCTCTCATTTCCTGATGTCATAGATAGATAGATAAATAGATAGACTGTATGCAATAACCCTGATAGATAGATAGATAGATAGACTGTATGCAATAACCCTGATAGATAGATAGATAGATAGATAGATAGATAGATAGATAGATAGACTGTATGCAATGACACGTACAGCTTGAAACCATAAATACTAGAGCACGCCAGCCATTTACAGTCAGTCTCCATTGGAGTTGGAAGTGGGCAAACATGTACTAGGCCAGTGATGGCGAACCTTTTAGGGACCGAGTGCCCAAACTACAACCCAAAACCCACTTATGTATCGCACCAACACGTCAGGGGGCGGGGCTTATCACAACGTATGATTTTACCCCCGTCGTTCTAAAAAGGACAAGGCTGTTTCAGAATAGACCGGGTGCAGATTCTGACTGCTTTTTGGACGCGGAAATACTGCAGAATGTCCTCAGCGGAGATTTCTTTGGAAAATTCTGCAGCATTTCCGCATCTAAAAAGCAGTCAAAATCTGCACCCGGTCTATTCTGAAAGAGCCCTGCCCATTTCTGCCACATGTACACATACCCCAGCGGTAATAGTGACACCTTCACCCCAGCGATAATAGTGACATCCCACAGCAGTAATAATAGTGACACTCCCCCCATTAGTAATAAGAGTGACATACCCCAGCGGTCCCCCAGCAGTAAAAATGCCCGCCCCCCCCCCCCCAGCGGTTCCCCCAGCAGTCATAATACCCCCCCCCCCAGTGGTCCACCAGCAGTCACAATGCCACCCCCAGCTGTCCGCCAGCAATAATAATGCCCCCCTCCCCCCAAGTGGTTCCCCCAGCAGTCATAATGGCTCCCCCCCAGCGGTTCTCCTGGCAGTCATCATGCCCCTCTTCCCCCACAGAGATTTTCTTGGCAGTCACCATGCCCCCCCTCCCCCCAACGATTCTCCCAGCAGTCATGCCTCCGCTCCCCCGCCAGCGATTCTCCCAGCAGTCAGAATGTCTCCCACCCCCCCCCCCCAGCGATTCTCCCAGCAGTCAGAATGTCTCCCATCCCCCCCCAGTGATTCTCCCAGCAGTCAGAATGTCTCCCATCCCCCCCCAGCAATTCTCCCAGCAGTAAGAATGTCTCCCCCTCCCCCCCCAGCAATTCTCCCAGCAGTAAGAATGTCTCCCCCTCCCCCCCCAGCAATTCTCCCAGCAGTAAGAATGTCTCCCCCCCTCCCCCAGCGATTCTCACACAACGGCTATTTTATTCAGCCTGCAAGGGGGAAGCAGCGGCCTACAAAACCTCAGTGGTCACTGCTGCCGTCATCTAGATATATAAAAACGAAGTATGTATGTATGTCTGTCTTCGCAGCAACGCGCGACGGGTACGCTAGTGGGTACATATTTAAGAGCCTGTGAGAGATCAACAGATGGTCCAGTCGACTATAGCTATTAGCGCTAGGGAGTGGAAGTTGAAGTACCTGACAGCCGGGTGAAGAATTCTCAATAAGTCTGCAAGATGCAGAGCTACACAATCTTTTTCTAATATATGTATGGATTACAGAGAGACAAAAGAACTCCCTGAGGATGTATCCACCTTTGGGTCAAACCCCACATTGAAGTCTCCTCTAATATTGATGCTGGAGACATCCGTGAATTCTGCAAAATGTTTTAAAATTTTTTTTTAAGGAAAGTAAACATTAGCCAATGTCCGCACATTGTTCGTTACAGATAATTTTGTAAACAAGCGTTTACCAGGTCAGTCTATCTTGGTGGATAAAATTTGATATTGAAAAGCCTTGTAAAAGGATGGGATGGGAACAAGGCAACCAGAAGGTATAATATCTAGATGCTGACTTAGGGATGCAATCTGCTTTAAAATGAGTCTCCTGGACATGGCCACCATGATTAATTTGTTTCTGGGACTTTGAGGCCCTTGGCATTATAGCTAGCTATGATCACTTAAAGAAAAATGGTTTGCTGGGAAGAAAGCATCTACTAGTCTGATAAAGAGGGCTAAGTACTCTTGAAAGCTTTCAAATGTTATTTTTCTGGTTACCCAATAAAGATACAATCGCTATAACACTTTTGTTTTTATACACTACTAGCGTACCCGTCGCGCGTTGCTGCGAAGACAGACATACATACATACTTCGTTTTTATATATCTAGATGACGGCAGCAGTGACCACTGAGGTTTTGTAGGCCGCTGCTTCCCCCTTGCAGGCTGAATAAAATAGCCGTTGTGTGAGAATCGCTGGGGGAGGGGGGGAGACATTCTTACTGCTGGGAGAATTGCTGGGGGGGGAGGGGGAGACATTCTTACTGCTGGGAGAATTGCTGGGGGGGGAGGGGGAGACATTCTTACTGCTGGGAGAATTGCTGGGGGGGGATGGGAGACATTCTGACTGCTGGGAGAATCGCTGGGGGGGGATCGGAGACATTCTGACTGCTGGGAGAATCACTGGGGGGGGATGGGAGACATTCTGACTGCTGGGAGAATCGCTGGGGGGGGGGTGGGAGACATTCTGACTGCTGGGAGAATCGCTGGCGGGGGAGCGGAGGCATGACTGCTGGGAGAATCGTTGGGGGGAGGGGGGGCATGGTGACTGCCAAGAAAATCTCTGTGGGGGAAGAGGGGCATGATGACTGCCAGGAGAACCGCTGGGGGGGAGCCATTATGACTGCTGGGGGAACCACTTGGGGGGAGGGGGGCATTATTATTGCTGGCGGACAGCTGGGGGTGGCATTGTGACTGCTGGTGGACCACTGGGGGGGGGGGGTATTATGACTGCTGGGGGAACCGCTGGGGGGGGGGGGGGCGGGCATTTTTACTGCTGGGGGACCGCTGGGGTATGTCACTCTTATTACTAATGGGGGGAGTGTCACTATTATTACTGCTGTGGGATGTCACTATTATCGCTGGGGTGAAGGTGTCACTATTACCGCTGGGGTATGTGTACATGTGGCAGAAATGGGCAGGGCTCTTTCAGAATAGACCGGGTGCAGATTTTGACTGCTTTTTAGATGCGGAAATGCTGCAGAATTTTCCAAAGAAATCTCCGCTGAGGACATTCTGCAGTATTTCCGCGTCCAAAAAGCAGTCAGAATCTGCACCCGGTCTATTCTGAAACAGCCTTGTCCTTTTTAGAACGACGGGGGTAAAATCATACGTTGTGATAAGCCCCGCCCCCTGACGTGTTGGTGCGATACATAAGTGGGTTTTGGGTTGTAGTTTGGGCACTCGGTCCCTAAAAGGTTCGCCATCACTGGCCTAGTACATGTTTGCCCACTTCCAACTCCAATGGAGACTGACTGTAAATGGCTGGCGTGCTCTAGTATTTATGGTTTCAAGCTGTACGTGTCATTGCATACAGTCTATCTATCTATCTATCTATCTATCTATCTATCTATCTATCTATCAGGGTTATTGCATACAGTCTATCTATCTATCTATCTATCAGGGTTATTGCATACAGTCTATCTATTTATCTATCTATCTATGACATCAGGAAATGAGAGAATTAGATTTTGTAGGCCGCTGCTTCCCCCTTGCGGGCTGAATAAAATAGCCGTTGGGTGGAACATACAATTTATCCGGCTGCTGTGGCTTCTTAGGAAGATATCCTAGTACTTGTTTACCCACTTCCAACTCCAATGGTAATTGGCTGGCGTGCTCTAGTGGTTCCAAGCTGTACGTGTCATAATAGAGCCTTAATGACATCACAGTGCAGCTTTATAGAACATGTTGGGGCATGTTCAAGGGCGTCCGATGTTGATGACATCAGTGATGACATCACAATAGCAGGTGGCTTACTTATTCGATCTACGTGGGGGGGGGGCGTAACTTTCGACGACGCTCGCGCGCCATTTATCGTAGGATATTTGTACTATGCCTATAATCTTCCCAGGAGTGTACTTAACAACTTCCCAAAGTTTCATGGCGATCGGATGAATGGTGTAGTAGCGCATAAAGGACAAACAGACACGCAGACACGCAGACACGCACGCAGACAGACATACATTCAATTTTATATATATAGATTTAATCCTCAGGATAGGACATTGTCAGGGATCCCGAGTGTGCGGATCCCCACCAATCAACTACTAATGGCCTATCTTGAGGGTAGGTCATCAGTAGTAAGTCGGGAAAAACCATTTTACATCACATACATTTTTCTGGCTAAGATGGTACCATGCTACTTTTTGCTCTACATCGTGATTTTCTCATAGGTTTTTAAAATTACATCCCTCTCATCCATGTGAGCTTAAATGAGACACAAAAACAAAATAAAATGCTCCAGATTGCTTTGTGGCGATAAAACACAAATTACAGTATGGATGCTATTGCAAGTAGCAAATCCCAGCCACTTGGTGCATTGCTAATTGCTTCGGTTTTGCAGCAACTACAAGTGAAGCACATGAAAACTTGTCCTAGCTGTGGAGCCACAGCAATTACTGTTGGCTGTATGCGGTTACTGCAGCTCAGCTGAACTGTGTCGTAGTGTCCTTACAAAATGTTATTGATGGCTCTTTTGCTACTTTTTGTACTAATGTATTTCTTTTTAGGTAACAAACATGAAGATGGGACTCAGAGCGACTATGAAAACAGTACATCTCTTAAACTGTTTAACCGATCTACACATCTTCAAGAGCATGCAAAACAAAAAAGCCTAGAACAAAGAATGTTGGATCTTAGAATTCATGCAGGGGGAAGACAGCAAGAAACGGCAACTCAAACAGCATTTCTTATAGAGTTTTTTGATGATGACCATCCAAGAAAGAGACGTTCATATTCATTTTCTCTAAATGCTAGTACCACAGGTCCAGAAGCACCATATCCAATTCCACAATCTAGAATAGAGAAAACAAAAGTCGGTTCTGTAGATCCTAAAGGGTCAGGCTCATCATCTCACAGAATAATTCATAGTACCCAGCATGCAAAATTTTTGCTAAAACAGAAATCCGAAGAGCCATGCACATCTTTATTTTCACAAAATATATTACTAAGAAGTTCGGGGAGTCTTGGACATCGACCAACAAATAAACAATCTACAGTGAACAATATTCAGACAACTTCTGTGAGTAAAGATTACAAAAATAGTCAACTCAATGAAAATACAAAAGAAGAAATGGGCACATCAGATGCAAAGGTAATTCAGATTACAGATTCAATTTGCTTTTAAGTATTTGTTTAGCAACAAGTTATTGCATATTAAAACACCAAGCATCCTTGGTGACCACAGGCGAGGTGTTATTGTGAGATCCGCGGCGATAAATCGCATGTGGAGCTTGCATGACATGCTTTCCTTAGGATAACCATGGAAAGCGCAGCCTAATACGCATTTTCCGCTCGAGTGATTAAAATCTCGGCATTCCGCGATTCTCCATGGTGAGCCTATCATTAATATAGGCTCATCACTGAGACCTTGTAGTGCTCCAACCTCCTCTCTCGTGGAGGAATATCATTAGCGATATTCTGTCGTGGCCGTGGACAAGGCAGTCTTAACGGGGCAAGGCCGTGGACAATGCAGCCTTAACGGGGTTGTCCAAGATAATAAAAAAAACAGGTTTCCAAATGCTAAAACATAATACGTTTCAACTCACCTCTCCCAGGTCCTTGCATCTTCTGTGACTCCGTTCGGTCCCCCTTTTACAGGCTGCAGTCAGCCTGCTTACGGAACATCACAAGCTGCTGCAGCCAAAAGCGTTTAGGATTGTGATTGGCTGAGCAGTCTGTTACATCCCGTAAACAAGCATCTGCAGTCATAAGCATTTTGTCACTGGTGAAACAAGAATTACTGGTGGGGGAGATGCGAAGACCCTTGAGGGGAAGAGTATAGGCTTTAATTATTTTGCTTTATCATGGGGAACATGTTTTTAAAAAAATATCTCAGGTAGCCCCTTTTAGTAAACAACATTACAAGGATATTGGCTTCTTTCTCTCAGAAGCAATCCAACTTCTCCATGGGCTATCTCTATTATTAGTAGTAGCATGCCTCTATTAACTAAACCGTGTTCCTTCATCACTGTTTATAGGAAATCAGTGAAGGCAGACGTGGTGAGTAACCTGGGTGGTTAGCAGTTTCTGACAGCTGGGCACACGACATCCAGCTGCCAATTGACTTGGGCAGCTGGCATAAATTTGTGTCCTGAATGTGCAGTGGCATGGGTTTAAGCACAGTGGTAGTCCTTAAGTTGTTTAAAAAAATTTATTATACTGTGAAAAAAGCAACCGTATTCAAATAAATTAGGAGTGCAGCAAAATGCCAGAGTTCACTTTTAATCCTAATTGGGAAAACAAATCTGCAGTTTCTGCTTCATCTTTCTGCACTACAAAATGAATAATTTTAAAAGGTGCTTTTGGGAAACCTGCAGTACAGATGCATCCTCCCTTACCTTCGTTCTAACCAATTTAATGCAGCATCATGACAGGCTAGTAAAACCCTTGTAATTCTGAAGCCCACAACACAACTACTGGTAGGCCCAGTATATACGTGTGCGATAGACAGTGCATAACAGAGTATCACAAAATCAAGGAAAAGTATTGCTCACCACTCCATGACATTCGATTCAAAAGACGGCAAGTCTTCAGTGGTAATTCACAAATAAATTACTTCAAAGGAAAAGCAAAGCTGATTGTGAAGAACATTCTTTAGCCTTTATTCAGTTAGTGCCATACATATCAGAGCAACCAAGTTCCTGGTTGGACCGTAACGTGTCCGAAGTTTGCTCTCATATGTATTGCAGTAACTGAATAAAGACTAAAGAATCTTCACAATCAGCTTCTCTTTTCCTTTGGATTAATTTTTAAAAAATCATGTTTTGAAAAGTTGGCTATCTTGTGACACATATACCTGAGCAAATCCAGACAAGACTAAAGGTAAGGATGAACACAATTATAATAAAGACCAAAATCTAAAACCTTTCTGAAATAGTTTCTGAACTATGTACTTTATGGTTTGTCTGTGAAGTTCGTTGTTTTAGACAATGTCATAAGTTATAACCGCAAATCAGCTGTCAATCTTTGCTGTGTTCCATGGCCTAATCTGATCTTATATTGATAGGAAGCTGATCTATCATCCAGCATGAATAATGTTTAACCTTTTCTCTGTCAGGCATAGATCTCCTACATCGTTGCAGGAAGGCATTTGAGTAGTCAAGGATATGCAATGTATTAATAGCTCTTGTGTTCTGCAGCTGGAACATCCAACTTGGGCTCCTTCTAAAGCCAAGAATATCATGAGATTGTGCTTCTAACTGAAGTAGAGCATATAAAGCATCAGGTCTCACTGCAACTCTAAGTCCCAACTGTATTTCTACAGGTTCTATCTCAGGCTAGATTGCAGCTAGAGCTACAATCTTGTGATTTCAGAAGCTGGGCGTTTCCCGCTTTTCTCTAGCATTTAAATGCACTGTCATGTTTACTATAAGTGGCCTGGTGAAAGAGCTAGTCTAGCTCAGAAACATGTAGCCCAAAAAAGGTTTAAACATTCCTCTACTGGTATCCCCTGCAGCAGCGCCGATCTTCTCCTTGTTTCATCTCTCCACTAATCCTGCTCATCCCTGGAGGTGTACTCCATGATGCAGTGGGTAGACGGCTGCCGCTGCTCCCGGCTTTGTGCTGATGTGCCTGTAATATTCTTGCCAAGATGAGAATTTAGCATTTATTTTTCTTACATCCATCATTCATCCACAGAGTTCTGCACTATGGAAGTTCTGTTTTATCATTATTATAGAAGGCTACAATCTTATTAGTGTTTCCAAAGTCACGGACCTTGGCTTAAGAAAAAAACAAACAAGAACTAGACCGCTGCTGTAGTTGGCATCTAGCCTGACACGAAGGAGGGGGCTGCAGGGAGCTTACAAGATGCAGGAAGAGGACGGACATACAACTTTATTAATGCTTTAGTAACCAAGCATTTATTTCATTTTTCCATTTTTGTTTTTTTTCCTCCACCTTTTAAAAAAATCATAACTCCTTTATTTATCCATCGACATAAAAGTACTTTTTTTTGCGGGATGAAATTCTGCCATCTTTCGGCGTGTCTTGTTTCTACGATGCACAAACTGCAATAAAACTCACATAGCTTTATTCTATGGGTCAGTATGATTACTACGATGCCAAACTTATTTATATATTTTTTTGCTGTACTGCTTGTATATTTCGAAGATAATCAATTTTTTAAAATTATTTTCCGCTGCCATCTTCTGCGTGCAATACCTTTTTTTTCATTTTTTTTGTCAACATAGTTGAGCGATGGTTCTTTTTGCCGGACGTCCTGTAGTTTATGTTGGTACTATTTTGGAATACATATGACTTTTTGATCGCTTTTTATTGCATTTTTTCTTGGAGACAGGGCGACCAAAAAAGCGAATTTCTGGCGTTCTTTATTTCTACTTTTTGACGATCACTGTGCGTGGTAACTAAATGCATTATTTTGATAAGACTGCACTTTTATGGACACAGTGATACCAAATATGTATTTTTGTTTTATTATTTAGATTTTTATTATAAATCTGGCAAAAGGGTTTTTCTTTAATTTTATTACTTTTTTCCCTCCGACATCATGACAGCATACACCTGGAGGTTGCTCTCCTGCTGACCTGATGGGACAGGAAAAGGCAGAGCATAAAAGAAACCTCCCCTCCACCAAACACCAGTGCTTTTCCTGTCCCTTCAGGACAGCAGCGGCAGAAAGGAAGTGTTGCAGGAGGAGAAAAAGTACCCTTTTTCCACCGCTGACATGGATCAATTTTTAAAAGCTGTACGTAGAACCATGTAGGTGGAGGAAGAAGTGCAGCCAACCCCGCACAGCGCAAGACGATATGTTTGCGGGATTGCTTCCACAACGGAAATCTTCGTTTCCTGTAAATGCCACACTAAAACAACTAATCCTGAATGAGTGGGATTGTGTGGATCAGGTTCCGCTAATCCCTAGGGAGTTCAAGGAGCGCCTTTTATTTGCGGGAGACGAGGTGGCATTTCTGGACGAAATGCCGAAAGTAGATGCGGCTATCGCTACGGTGTCCAGGAAGTCTGGATTACCATTTGAAGATACGTCCCACTTAAAGGACTCCTTGGACAATAAAGTAGACATGACCATGCGTAAGGCCTGGTCCACGTCCAACCTTATTATAAAATCCAATATCGCGGCCACTTCTGTGGCTCGCTCCATGGCGGTCTGGCTGGATCAGCTCGCGTCCCTAATTGACCAAAAAGCCTCCAGGGAAGAGTTTGCGAGCAGCATCCCTCTGCTACAGATGGCAACGAGTTTCTGGCGGATGCCTCTATGGAAACGGTCCGCTTCGGAGCTCGCATGGCAGCCCTATCCAACTCCGCCAGAAGGGCAGTCTGGGTAAAGGAGTGGTCGGGGGACTTAACATCCAAAAACAAGCTGTGTACCCTATCCTTTCGGGGGAACACACGTTTTTGGACTGGACTTGGATCGCCTGCTGGAAAAAGCAGCTGACAAGCACCAGGGACTGCCAGCCATCAGACCGCCCAAGAGACCCTTCACTCCACGTCCCTCGTCTACATACGCTGGGAAAGGGAAGACCGGAAGATGGTCTTATCCGAAGGGTGGAAGGGGTAAGAGTCTTATTGTTGTCTCTCAGCCCGCATCTTCGTGCCCAGTGGGCGGTAGACTGGCTCGTTTTGCCACTAGTTGGCGTAACATAACGACTAACGAGTGGGTGCTACACCTGGTGGTGGAGGGGTACAAGATCGAACTAGAATCTCGCCCCCCTGACAGATTTATTGTAACCTCAATCCGGTCTCCAGGCCTAGAGCAGGCTCTGTTGAGAGGTGTACAGAACCTGCTGGATCTTTGCGCGGTTATCCCCGTCCCCAAGAAGGAACGGGGGAAGGGATTTTATTCCCCCCTTTTTCTGGTTCCCAAACCAGATGGTTCCCACCGCACAATAATTAAGCTCAAAGAACTGAATAAATTCATTGAGTATAGGAAATTTAAAATGGAGACTATTAGAACTGCAACTCCCCTAATTGCCAGGGATAATGTAATGGCTACAATTGACCTAAAGGATGCTTACTTTCACATCCCTATTTACGCCACCTCGCAAAAGTTCCTAAGGTTTGCGCTGAGAATGGAAGGGGAAATCTGTCACTTTCAGTTTATTTGCCTCCCATTTGGAGTTTCCTCTGCTCCGTGGATTTTTTCCAAGGTGGTGATAGAAATGGTTGCCTTTTTGCGCAATCATGGGATTATTATCGTCCCCTACTTACTTGGACGACTTCCTGTTGGTGGCAGATTCCCTGACTATTCTGAGGTCACACTTGGGTTCCACGCTTCAACTGTTTAAGGACCTGGGTTGGATTATTAATGATCTAAAATCCAACATGGAACTGGAAACCAGGAAAAAATTCCTGGGAGTCATTCTGGATTCCAGTCTCCAAAATTTGTCCCTTCCTCCTTTAAGGAAACAGCTTATTTTAGAGGAATGTTCCACTCTCTATAAAAAAATCTAGAGTAACAGTAACAGACGCAATGCGGATCCTGGGGCTAATGACTTCATGTATTGGTGGGGTACCCTGGGCCCAGTTCCATAGTCGCGGTCTCCAGTCACTGATCCTTCAGAATTGGGGCAGTCTTCACTTGACCAGACAATCTCTATTTCTGCTAAAGCCAGATCTTCACTCCGCTGGTGGTTGTCATCGGACAACCTGTCACGGGCATCCGAATGGAACTTGGACCCTGCAATAATAATCACAACAGATGCCAGCGCCAAAGGGTGGGGGGCCCACTTTGAAGGCGGTCATATACAGGGTACTTGGGACGCTCATGAGAGATCTGGTTCATCTAACTTTAGAGAACTTAATGCGGTGTGGAAATCCCTACGTAGCCTGCAATCGCTCTTAGGGATGAAGCATGTGAGGATCTTTTCAGATATGTCGACAGTGTCACTCATTCGCCACCAGGGTACCACTAGGAATCCTATACTGCAGCAGTTGGCGGGAAGGATCCTTCAGTGGGCGGAACTCACAACCAAGTCACTGTCGGCTCTTCACATAAAAGGAGCCGAGAACTCAGCCGTGGACTTTCTAAGCAGGAAGAAAGTGGACCCAGGAGAGTGGGAACTCCATCCCGAGGTGTTCAGCCTGCTTGTGACGAAATGGGGGGTACCAGAAATAGACCTATTTGCGTCAAGCGCAAATACCAAGTGCCGGCTTTTCTTTTCCCGAGGCGCGGAGAAACAGGCCTTGGGCACGGACGCTCTCTCTCACCCCTGGGTTTGGGACTTAGCGTACACTTTTCCCCCTTTACCATTAATTCCGCTCCTACTAAGTAAATGACTGCGGTCAAGCCTGTCAGTAATTCTGGTAGCACCTTATTGGCCCAAAAGACCTTGGTTTCCCCTCCTGAGATCGGTCAGTAGGAGAGCCTTTCCACCTTCCACCAAGACCAGACCTATTGCTGCAGGGCCCTCTTCTTTACCCAGAGGTTCACAAGTTCAAGCTTACGGCCTGGATCTTGAATGGGTAAAATTCTTGGGGAATTTTTCTCCTAACGTAATTTCCACTATTAGCGAGAGCCTTAAAGGGGTTGTCTCGCGGCAAGCATCAAAATTTAACATTACCCCATTCCCCCTGTCACCCCCCTGGCATAAAATAGCAAATTAAAGCGGTTTTTAAACCGCTTACTACTCACCGATCCGACGAAATAAGGAGTTTAAAAAAATCTTCTCCCTAAGATGGCCGCCGGTCCTTTCACAGGGATGCACTGCGGTTTTCTCCCATGGTGCACCGCGGGTCTTCTCCCATGGTGCACCATGGGCTCTGTGCGTTCCATTGCCGATTCCAGCCTTCTGATTGGCTGGAATCGGCTCACGTGACGGGGCGGAGCTACAATGACGACGCGGTGACCAGCTCTCCGGCACGAGCGGCCCCATTCACCAGGCAGAAGACCGCACAGCGCAAGCGCGTCTAAAAAAGCAAGAAGCCAGCGAAATTAGACGGACCCATGGAGACGTGGACGCTAGCAACGGAGCAGGTAAGTGAATAACTTCTGTATGGCTCATATTTAATGCACGATGTATATTACAAAGTGCATTAATATGGCCATACAGAAGTGTATAACCCCACTTGCTTTCGCGAGACAACCCCTTTAAACCCTCGACAAAAAAGATCTATTCTAAACTCTGGAAAAAATTCTCGGAGTGGATGGGCCAGGACATTCAGCAGTTAGATCAGCCAGACATCCGTAAAATCCTAGATTTTCTCCAGGCGGGCCTGGATAAAGGGTTGAGTCCGAATACCCTCAAAGTGCAAGTGGCGGCTTTGGGGGCATTCTTTGATCTCGCGCTTGCGGAGCACAGATGGATTAGGAGATTACTTAGAGGGGCAAGTAGATTGCATCCATTTACAAGGCTTACGGCACCCCCCTGGGATTTTACCATAGTCCTTCAGGCCTTGTGCTATCCCCCATTTTAACCTATTAGTGATCTATCCATCGCCTTGCTGACGTATAAGGTAGCCCTCCTTGTGGCAGTCATGTCGGCTAGACGCGTGGGTGAAATCCAGGCTCTCTCACGAAGGGCCCCATATATGACTATTCACCCAGACAAAATAGTATTTTCTTTAGACCCGTCCTTTCAGCCTAAAGTCTTGTCCGATTTCCACAGAGGCCAGCCAATAGTTATTCCAGCCTTCTGCCAAGATTTCAAAAACGAAAAGGAGCAGAAGCTCCATAATCTAGATGTCAAAAGAGCAGTACTAGCGTACCTTGAGGCAACGGAAAGTTTCAGAAAGACTGATAAATTTTGTTCAATTTCAGGGGCAGGCTAAAGGAAGGGCCGCTTCTAAAGATGCGATCGCCCGGTGGCTCAGGAGAGCTGTCCAGGAGGCTTACAAGGCCAAGGGCATCCCTCCTCCAGAAGGATTGAAGGCCCACTCGACGAGAGCGGTGGCAACTTCTTGGTCAGAAAGAGCGCACGTGTCAATCAAGCAGATTTGTAATGCAGCCACGTGGACTTCTGGCCATACTTTTATTAAACACTACAGGCTGGACTTTAAATGTAGTCAGGACGCAACCTTCGGTAGGAAGGTGCTCCAAGCAGTAATCCCTCCCTAAAAAAGCCCATGCCAGTTATTTGGTATTCCTCTAGGTGTATACTGTCATGATGTCGGAGGGAAAACGGGAATTTTTCTTACCGATAATTCCCTTTCTTGAAGGCACCATGACAGCATACGGGCTTTTTTCCCCCCTTACCGACATGGTTACCCTTGTTTTGTCTAACACATGAGGTAATGTGTATGCTTATGTTTCTTTGTCTGAGGTGTGTGATGACAATAAAAACACACCTTCTGGTTAAGTATTCTGTCACTGTGGTTATTTGGAACGCACTGGTGTTTGGTGGAGGGGAGGTTTCTTTTATGCTCTGCCTTTTCCTGTCCCATCAGGTCAGCAGGTGAGCAACCTCCAGGTGTATGCTGTCATGATGCCTTCAAGAAAGGGAATTATCGGTAAGAAAAATTCCCGTGTTTTTTTTTTTTTTTTAAATAATTTGTGAAACTTTATTAATCTTATTTTCACTCTATTTTTTAGTCCCCAGAGGGAACAGCAACTTACAATGCTTTGATCGCTGACTGCAGTATGATGTAATGCCATAGCATTACATCATCTTGCGATTGGGCAGGCAGTTCATCAAGCCATGCCTCAGGCCCCTGGCTGCCATGACACCCACACGGTTCCGTGCAATCTCATTGCAGGGGGGCGCACGGGACACCCGAACATCATGTGGGGGATTTAAATGCTGCTCTCAGAATTGACAGCGGCATTTTAAGGGTTAACAGCTTCGATCAGTCGCACTGCTAATCGAAGCTGTTGCCGCCGGGTGTCAGCTGTAAGAAACAGCCAGAGCCCCGTAGTGTATGGAGGGAGATCGCTGCACAATCTCTCTTCATACATACTCCGACTCTTCATACATAGACCGAAGATACAGGCCATCTAAAGGTGTATCGGCGGTCTTTAAGGGGTTATTTATGCAGCAGTCTATTAGTCTTTAATTCAAAGGAGTAGCATAAGCTGATATTGCTTTTCCTTAGTCTTATCTGAGTGTAGGTGATGCAATTTGAATGCTCAGGTGTACAGGAAAAATTAAAACTACATGTCTTTGCTGCAGGAGAATCTGCGTGGATTCCGACCGCGGAATCCGCAATACAAATTCAGTCATGTGAGTCCTACCTAATGCTACAATCGTAGGCTGTGTGATAATCGTTCAGTTAATTGTAGCCAAGTACTGAATGATGAATGAGAATCGTGAGCTTTTCGTTTGTCGTTCAGTTTCCGGCAGCTTAAAAATCGGTGCCGCTTCATGCACTTATTGTGCAGTTTAGACACTTATTGTTTAGTGTTTCACATAGAAATGTAAAACACTGAACGATTAGTGCATGAAGACTGCATGATTCTCAATGAGCATCGTGTAATCTAAACGTACTGCACAAATGAGCTGGTGATGTCACCAGCTTGAGCAAACGAGGAGATTCTTGCCCCGTGTAAAAGGGACTACCGTATATTGCGGCGTATAAGGCGACGGGGCGTATAAGACGACCCCCCAACTGTCACCTTATACGCCGGGAATACAGCGGAGCAAAAAAAATCATTACTCGCCTCCCCTGGCGTTCTGCGGCGCTGCTGCAGGATGTCGCTCCCTCCTGGTCCCTGGCAGAGCATTGCTTTCTGGACGCAGGGCTTGAAATCCCCGCCTCCAGAAAGCTAATACTGTGATTAGCTAACACACGCCGTCAGCCAATCACAGCCATTCGATGACATCATTGAATGGCTGTGATTGGCTAAAACACGTGCCTTCAGCCAATCACAGCCATTCAATGACATCATTGAATGGCTGTGATTGACTAACACTCGTGCGCCTTCAGCCAATCACAGCCATTCAATGATTGGCTGACGGCGTGTGTTAGCTAATCACAGTGTTAGCTTTCTGGAGGTGGGGATTTCAAGCCCCGCATTCAGAAAGCAATGCTCTGCCGGGGACCAGGAGGGAGCGACAGCCTGCAGCAGCGCCGCAGAACGCCGGGGGAGGTGAGTAATGATTTTTTTTTTTTTTGACACTTTCTTTTTTTTTTTTGTATTACCAGCGTATAGGACGACCCCCGACTTCAGAGCAGATTTTTGGGGGTTCAAAAGTCGTCTTATACGCCGATATATATGGTATGTAGAGAAGATCTGAAATATGCAGAAATTTGTCATGTATTCTACATTTGATTTATTTTTTTAATGAAATGCTTTTATTAAGATTGTTGAAAATATAAAAAGAACATCCATCAAAAAGAGCACCAATAAACCTAGGGAAAGAATGGGGCAGGAAAGACAAAAAAAGGAATGAAAGACTTGTTAAAAAAAAAAAAAAAAAAAAAAAGCCAATTGGTATTGAACCAAAAGAAGAAGTTAAAGGGGTTGTCCCGCGGCAGCAAGTGGGTCTATACACTTCTGTATGGCCATATTAATGCACTTTGTAATGTACATTGTGCATTAATTAGGAGCCATACAGAAGTTATAAGAAGTTTTTCACTTACCTGCTCCGTTGCTAGCGTCCTCGTTTCCATGGAGCCGACTAATTTTCGGCGTCTAATGGCCAAATTAGCCGCGCTTGCGCAGTCCGGGTCTTCTTCTTATCTCAATGGGGCCGCTCGTGCAGGATGCCGGCTCCGTGTAGCTCCGCCCCGTCACGTGCCGATTCCAGCCAATCAGGAGGCTGGAATCGGCAATGGACCGCACAGAAGCCCTGCGGTCCACCGAGGGAGAAGATCCCGGCGGCCATCTTCAACCGGTAAGTAAGAAGTCACCGGAGCGTGGGGATTCAGGTAAGCGCTGTGCGTTTTTTTTTTTAAGTCCCTACATCGGGGTTGTCTCGCGCCGAACGGGGGGGGGGGGGGGTTGGGAAAAAAAAAACAACCCGTTTCGGCGCGGGACAACCCCTTTAAAGAAACGGAAGGCCGGGCTCACACGGGTGGATTCTATTTCTGGAATCAATGATCGGTGGCCACATGTAGGATCCACAGCAAAACGCAGCCATTCAGAGCATGTACTTTCGCTTTTTCACTCACACAGGAATTGCGTATTGGAAGCAGAGGAAAAAAATTATAGCCTGCTTGATTTTTGCTGCGGACTCTGCACGGATAGCCTCATTGAAGTCAATGAAATCATGTCATAGAAAATTTATCCAGCCTTTGTTTGAACACTTCCATTGAAGGAGAACTCCCTACCACCCATGGTAACCTGTTCTTGATCACCCTGTCAGAAAGTTTTTTTCTAATATCCAATTTGTGTCTCCTCCCTTTCCGTTTTATCCTGCTGCTTCTAGTCTTTCCTTCCACTGTGACAGCCCTGCAGATATTTGTAGACAGCTATTTAAAGGGGTTGTCCCGCGAAACAAAGTGGGTCTATACACTTCTGTATGGCCATATTAATGCACTTTGTAATGTACATTGTGCATTAATTATGAGCCATACAGAAGTTATCAGAAATTTTTCACTTACCTGTTCCATTGCTAGCGTCCTCGTCTCCATGGTGCAGTCTAATTTTCAGCGTCTAACCGCGAGATTAGACGCGCTTGCGCAGTCCGGTCTTCTTCTTTTCTCAATGGGGCTCCGTGTAGCTCCGCCCCATCACGTGCCGATTCCAGCCAATCAGGAGGCTGGAATCGGCAATGGACCGCACAGAAGCCCTGCGGTCCACCGAGGGAGAAGATCCCGGCGGCCATCTTCAGCAGGTACGTAAGAAGTCACCGGAGCGCGGGGATTCAGGTAAGCGCTGTCCGGTGTGCTTGTTTAACCCCTGCATCGGGGTTGTCTCGCGCCGAACGGGGGGGGGCTGTTGAAAAAAAAAAAAAAACAGTTTCGGCGCGGGACAACCCCTTTAAGTCTCTTTTCAGCCTTTTCCCAGGTCGTCTCCACGACAGCACCACCTGAGATCGCCCTCCTCCTGATAGAACAGGAACACACCGAGAGGTTAAAATCTCCCACCCCCCCGTCCCCCCTTCCTCAGTGTTTTCCTGTCCTGCCAGGAGGCAGGATCACCGATAGGGGCTGGTGGAGATGCCAGCCTGAAGTTCTTACCGGCGGATCGGAGGGCAGTGGTCCAGCCTGCCCTCCCTTCCTGCAGAACGACTCCCGGGACGCCACATGGGGTGGTTCCCCCGGGCCAGGTTCCTCCCGTGGCGGCCCATGGGGGGTTCAAAGCAGGGCTCCAGCTCTCCTCGGACGCCGGCTTAGGACCAAGCGCGGAGCCTCCTGCTTCCCCTTGACGAGCACGGAGGGGGGCAGGGCGCCGCGGCACGCGACGAGCGCGATGACGCCATCGCGGCGGGCTCGGAGGGGGCGGGGCTTAAAATTAAAGGCGCCAAATTCAAAAAATTAAAAGGAACCTGAGAGAAGAGGCGCAGAACAACTAAAAGCCACTCTGTGAGTATATGGCTTATTGCCCCAAGAGTGTCTGCAGCACCAGCGTTAAGACATGAGTGCTCCAGCACCAGAGGTTGCGGAATGTTCAGCCGCAGCAACCGTAAGTAGCCAGTGGGGCAAAACAAGGCATGCATATTCGTGTATATTATTTGTGAATGTTGCATCCTTATACGCAAAAAATTTCTCGTTTATCTGCCAGGGGGATAAAAAGGATGCCCCTCCCAAATCCAAGGCGAAAAAATGCGCAGAATGCGGCGCAAGACTGCCGGCTTCGCATGCAAAACATGCGTAGCCAAATTAGTCAAGGAGGAATCGGAGGGATTCCTCGAGGACGTCAGGAAGCTTGTCCGAGAGGGAGTACGGTCAGCCCTGACGACTCCTAAAACGCCACCTACGGGGGCATCAGGGGCAAGACGCCG
The DNA here is from genome assembly GCA_035609135.1 of Eleutherodactylus coqui. Classification (NCBI taxonomy): domain Eukaryota; kingdom Metazoa; phylum Chordata; class Amphibia; order Anura; family Eleutherodactylidae; genus Eleutherodactylus; species Eleutherodactylus coqui. Next base: position 118,804,121 of record CM069407.1, on the reverse strand, counting down.
GAGGAAGGCGTATAGCCCAGAGGAGCACTCAGACTCTGAAGAGAGTTCAGAATCAGAACCAGAAGAGCTGGTGCTCGAGGAGTCCTCAGAAGAAGAGGACTATAAAAAATACCTCTTCCACTGAGAAGACTTAACGGAGCTTATTAAATCCGTTAGAGCGACATTAAAGATGGAAGAACCCAAGGAACCCCGCACCATACAAGACGAGGTCTTTGGGGGATTGGGGGAGAGGCGAAAACATACCTTCCCAGTCCACAACAATATATCCAAGCTGATATATAAAGAGTGGAAAAAACCCGACACAGGATCGTTCTCTTCTAAGGGAGTTAAGAGACGCTACCCGTTTGAGGAGGGGGTATGCTCGAGCTGGGAAGAAATACCCAGGGTGGACGTCCCAGTGGCTAAGGTAGCTAAAAGGACAACCTTGCCCTTTGAAGACGCCACACAATTGAAAGACCCAATGGATCAGAAGGCAGAGGGCCTATTAAGAAGATCCTGGGAGGCAGCTGCCAGTATGCTCAGACCAGGGGTCGCAGCCACGTGTGTTGCTAGAACCCTGGGGGTATGGCTAGAGCAGCTGGAGCTGCATATCTCAAATAAAACACCGAGGGAACAAATTATAGATTCCCTTCTCGTACTGAAAATGGCCACTAATGTTTTGGCAGACGCAGCGGCGGAGTCCGTGAAACTCTCGGCAAAAACAACGGCCCTAACCAACTCTGCCAGAAGAGTTCTGTGGCTGAAGTCATGGTCAGGCGACCTTGCTTCAAAAAACAAATTATGCTCGCTCCCTTTTCACGGCCAGTTCCTCTTCGGTCCGGATCTGGACAAGATCCTAGAAAGGGCATCAGACAAAAAGAAAGGATTCCCGGAGGAGAAACAATATAAAGGGAAGACCTTCTTTCGGGCCCCAGCCCAGCAGCAGGAACCATACAGAGGCAAGGGCAAGACGGGCCGATGGAGTTACCCCAAGGGAGGCAGAGGGAGGAATTTCCTCTTTAACCCTCACCAGGGGGATCCAGCCAAGCAGAAGCCCTGACGCCATCCCAGTGGGGGCGAGGCTGCAGAGCTTCGCGGATCGGTGGGCCTCAGTGTGCAGGAGCCCATGGATCCCGGAGATCCTGCAGCAGGGATACAGAATCGAACTAGTATCCCTCCCCAGGAGAAGATATGTCACTACCAGAGGTCCAGCGCAACAGCTGCACCCGCTCCAGCAGGCGGTTCGGGACCTACAACATCTAAAAGCAGTGTCCTTTGTGCCACAGAGAGAAGAGATCTGGGGACATTACTCCAGACTCTTCCTAATAGAAAAACCGGGGGGGGGGGCACCCGCATGATAATAGATCTAAAACCCCTGAACATCTTTGTCAAATACCGAAAGTTCAGGATGGAGTCAATCACGTCAGCGAGGTTGATCCCCAAGGGAGCCTGTATGGCCTCGATCAACTTGAAGGACGCCTATTTTCATATACCTATCCACAAGGACTCACAAAAATACCTAAGGTTCGCGATAGAGATGGGCAAGAGGACAAGACATCTCCAATTCAGATGCCTGCCCTTCGGAATCTCCTCGGCACCCCGCATTTTCACGAAAATCATGGCGGAGGTCGCAGCCTATCTAAGACAGAGGTCGATCCTCATAGTCCCCTACCTGGATGACATTTTAATTATAGCAGAGTCCAGAGAACTCCTAACAGAAAACATGACGACGGTGCTCAACCTACTACAATTTCTAGGATGGTTAATAAATTGGGAGAAGTCCAGCCTAAACCCAGCACGGAGAAGGTGTTTCTAGGTATAACACTAGATTCAGAAGCTCAATGCTCTTTTCTCCCCGAGTCAAAAGCGCACAAGATCCAACAGATGGTAGAATCCTTCCTTCAAAGACAGTCATGCTCAATCCGGGAGGCCATGTAACTCCTGGGAAGCCTAACATCGTGCATCCCGGGGGTGGCATGGGCTCAGGCGCACACCAGATCTCTGCAAGCAGCAGTCCTCGCGGCATGGGACGACAAGCAAACCTCGCTAGAGAGAAAAATACAGATAAGAAACTCAGTAAGGGTATCCTTACGCTGGTGGACTTCCCCAGTGAATCTGCGAAGGGGGGTCCACTGGATGCAGAATCCGGCCACGCACGTTACGACCGACGTAAGCTCCTGGGGATGGGGGGCGCACGTCGGAGACAAGCTCCTACAGGGTCCATGGCCGCAGGGAATGAAACACCAGTCCTCCAACTACAGAGAGCTGCAGGCAATCTGGAAGGCCCTCCATCAACTGGGGGACGAGGTGAGAAACCAGCACATAAGAGTGCTATCAGACAATGTCACGGCAGTCGCCGATATTCGGCATCGGGGGCACGAGGTCGCCAGCCCTACAAAGCATCTCACAGAGAATCTTTCGCTGGGCAGAAGGCCGCATCCTCTCATTATTGGCGGTACACTTGAAGGGATCCCTGAATCAAAGGGCAGATTTCCTCAGCCGAAGGCGTATAGACCCAGGGGAATGGCCTCTATCCCAGGAGGCATTCCGGATCATGACGGACAGGTGGGGTCTCCCACAACTGGACCTGTTCACATCCAGACACAACACCAAAGTAGAGAACTTCTTCTCCCTCAGACCGGAGGACCGGCCAGCAGCAGTGGACGCCCTGAGCCAGGATTGGGGAGGAGAACTGGTGTACGCTTTTCCCCCAATTCCACTAATCCCAAGGGTACTGCAGCACTTCAGGTCACAGGCATACACCCTGATACTAGTGGCTCCCATTTGGCCAAGGAGGAGCTGGTTCAGCCTTCTAAAGAACCTGAGCATCCAGGAGCCTGTCACCCTTCCTGCTCACGCGAGTCTTCTAACACAGGGGCCTCTGAATCATCCCGATATAAGCAGACTCCACTTGACAGCCTGGGGACTGAAGAATCCATACTAAGAGGCAGAGAATTCTCAGACAAGGTAGTCAGGACGCTATTAGCAAGTAGAAAAGAGACAACAAACCGCATCTACCAAAAGATCTGGAAGAGGTTTATCTCTTGGAGACAGGGAAAGGACTCCTCGAGCAGCGGTGCTGACATCCCATTAATCCTGGACTTCCTGCAGGAGGGACTGGACATGGGCCTCTCCCCGAGCACCCTAAGGGTCCAGACGGCAGCCCTTAGTGCCCTTTTCGATACTAAGCTAGCGGGAGATAGGTGGATCAGTAGATTCCTGACGGCGGCAGATAGGTTGCGACCTAGACCTACTAATATATGTCCAGACTGGAACTTAAACCTGGTCTTGGGGGCTATGTCGGCAGAACCCTTCAAACCAATTGAAGGGCTCTCAATAAGAGTGCTCACAATTAAAACAATTTTCCTAGTGGCCATTTCCTCAGCTAGACGGGTTAGCGAGCTACAAGCCCTATCCATCCGCCACCCGCTCCTCAAAATAACAGACACCAAATTAGTCTTCAAAACGGACCCGACCTTCTTGCCTAAAGTAGTGTCTCCATTCCATAGGGCACAGAACATAGTAATCCCCTCGTTCTTTAATAACCCAAAAAACGAGGAGAGCCCTTACTTTACTTAGACGTCAGGAGAGCGGTCCTGAAGTATATCGAGTCCACAGGTCCATGGAGGCAGGACGACAACCTGTTTGTCCAATTCTCAGGCCCTAACAGGGGGAAAAAAGCAGCTAAAAGCTCTATAGCCCGGTGGATCCGCCTGGCCATTAGCGAATCCTATAGGACCCTGGGGAAAGAGGCCCCCGCGTCTCTTAAAGCCCACTCCACGAGGGCAGTAGCGACCTCACGGGCCGAGCATAGCTCGGCTTCCGTGGAACAAATATGCAAGGCAGCAGTGTGGAAGAAGCCACACACTTTTGTCAGACATTATAGGGTAAAAGTGCAACTTGTTGAGGACATAACCTTCGGGCGTAAAGTCCTCTCGGCGGCAATCCCACCCTAAAAAATAGCTTCAGTTGGTACGTCTCAGGTGGTGCTATCGTGGAGACGACCTGGGAAAAGGGTAATTATACCTACCCGATAATCGGGTTTCCAGGAGTCTCCACGACAGCACCCGTACATTCCCTCCCCAAAGAAATATATATATAATAGAATAAAATAAAATAAATAAAATTTTACATATACCAGATAGGTAAAGAAATTTAAGTTAGCTCCTACCCTGGCAGTTTCGTTAAAATACACTGAGGAAGGGGGGACGGGGGGGGGGGGGGGAAATTTTTACATCTCGGTGTGTTCCTGTCCTATCAGGAGGAGGGCGATCTCAGGTGGTGCTGTCGTGGAGACTCCTGGAAACCCGATTATCGGGTAGGTATAATCACCCTTTTTTGCAAGCTAAACATTCCCAGATCCTTTAAACGTTCCTCATAGGACATGATTTGCAGACCGCTTACCATCCTGGTAGCTCTTTTCTGGACAGTATTCGAGATGAGGTCTGACTAAGGAAGAGTATAGGAGGGTAATTGTCTCGTTATCTAGACTCTATGCTTCTCTTAATACATTCCAGTATTGTGTTTGCATTTTTGGCTACTGCATCACATTGTTGACTCATGTTCAGTCTATGATGAATTAGTATACCCAAGTCTGTTTAACATGTGCTGCTACTTAGCCCAATATCTCCTATTCTGTATGTGCTTTTTTCATTTTTCTTGCCCAGATGTAGGACTATGGTATTTAACAGCCTTGGAGAAATGCTTTCTGTTAGTCGCCGCCCACTGTTCAAGCTTTTCTAGATCTTTTTTAATGCTCTCCTTCTCTTCCCTAGTGTTAGCTATCCCTCCTAGCTTTGTGTCGTCGCAAACTTGATCAGTTTCCCATAAATTCCCTCCTCCAGATCATTTATAAAAATGTTTAACACTGGGTCTAGGACAGAGCATTATGGTACCCACTTGATACATTCTTTCCCTTGAATGTGCAGCCATTTATGACTATTCTTTGAGTACGATCACTCAGCCAGTTGTGAATCCATCTAACCGTTGCCTTGTCAATCCCATATGGCTGATTTTTGCACCCTGAATTTCTTTGGCGGAGGAGAACCACTGTGCCTCCACTCTTTTGACTGCTCCTTGGTTTCAGGGTCATACAAATAAATCCAAGTCTCATCCATAGTGACCAGTGGATCCAGGAAGTTCTTATCAGTCCGGAAACGCTGACAAATGGACCAGGAAGTTTTCATTTGCATGCTTTTCTGATCTGTTGTCAAACATTTGGGGACTCACTTTGCAGATAGCTTCTTCATGTTCAAATGTTCATGGATAATGACACAAACATGTTCAAGAGAAATCCCCATGATGTCTGCTATTGCTTTAGCTGAAATTCGCCGATTCTCCAGTATGAGGTTGTGCACAGCATCGACAATCTCCGGAACAACAACCTCTCTCGGTCGTCCAGGACGTTCCTCATCATTGGTGCTGAAGTGCCTTGTTTTAAATTTGGCAACCCAGTTCTTAACTGTAGAGTATGAAGGGCATTGATTCCCAATGTCTGTGACATATCACCATGAATATCCTTTGCAGACTTTCCTTGCAGAAACAGGAGTTTTATCACTCCTCTGCTCTCATTTGCTGTGAATATCGCCTTAGACTCCACAATTTGTTTTCCGGCTTGCCTAGATCACTGTTGCCATAAGCTACAAACACAAAATTTTGAAAACATGTTAGACACACAATGCTTTCATGTGATGTAACATCCGTTATCATAGAAACAAAAAAAGAACACAAAGCCAAAGACTTATCAGCACACCCTCGTACTTGGAAGTTTACCCATTGGCCTGTAGTTCAGTGAGGCAGCGTATTTAAATCTGAATAGCTACTAAGTATAATGCTATTTATCTAGCTGTCAGAAATGAGGAAGTTTAGTGAGGAGGTCTGTAATTATATAAACAGATTTTCTATGATAATTCAGCTAATATACTAGTATCAGAGCGATAAGCACGCAAAGAGCAATTCTTTGAAATGACGAGACCAAGTGATGTGTGTTATTGTAATAAGTGACCTGTTGATCAAACGCAATTGCTTGAAAATCATGAAATATTGTGTTTTGAGCAGTTGTCTGAGTAAAGCGCTCATTATGATGCATTATAACGAGATGAGCGAACCTACTCGTTTCAAGTAATTACTTGATCGAGCACCGCGATTTTCGAGTACTTCAGTACTCGGGTGAAAAGATTCGGGGGGGGGGGGCGTGGCGGCGCGCGGGGGACAGGGGGGAGCCCTCTCTCTCTCCCTCTCCCCCCCACTCCCTGCTGCAACCCCCCACTCACCCACGGCGCCCCCCGAATCTTTTCGCCCGAGTACGGAAGTACTTGAAAATTGCGGTACTCGGGCAAAAAAGGGGCATGGACGAGTAGGCTCGCTCATCTCTAATTATAACATTGTTTGCAACTTTTTAGTATAACACTTGACAGAACATCGGGTTACTTTCATTCGTGTCTCATCATTTGGAATAGCACACACTTTCCAAATTTGGGGGGGTCGTATTCTTACATATACGTGATTGTCTTGTGGCACGACGCGCCAGCCAGGGCCAACCAATATAATCCTCGTTCCAGCATCAGAAAGTAGTGGTTTGAGGGAGATTGTCTACTATTCCCATTTGAGGAAAAGGACCGTCAATCTCTCCGTTCCAAAGTCTTGCGCTCTATTGCTATTATTGCATCTAATTATTATGTTTGTCTGTGTTTAGGTAGTAGTTCCGTTTTATTTTATATCAATAAAAGTTATGTTTTAGTGGTCCCCATCAATAATTGACTCAATATAGAGGGAATCTTCTGTCTGTGACTTCTATAAAGGACCATTTTAGAATGCACATAAACTACATAGCCCACCTTTACAGTCCCACCAGCTGCCATCTATAGAAAAACAAATAAAAGCACGACCTATAAATCCTGCTCTCAAAGTGTTTAAAATACTAAAACTAAATTGGTAAGACATTGGAGTACTCACTTGCTAATAGGCTCCAGGAATCCCCACTCTTCATTATGCAGTAATGACAAAATTCAACAAGTATTCTTCAAACACGAGGAGGGATCTAACTATGTGTGAACTATTCAAAATATGGACAAACAATAGGTACGGTATGATGCGTTTGGAAGAATTAAATTTCATTTTTCATCTTCACAGAATAGACTCTACTAATTAAAATAATCCTTTTTCTAAACTATAATTTAAAAAAATCAAGGGCACAGCAGGAATTTGCATCTACCATGTCACATGGGGGAATGACGAGGTGTCAGCCATAAACAACACACACACACATAAGACTCACAGTCTAATTAGTTGGTGATATCTGGTGCTCTTTTGGGGTGGCTAAATATAATCTTTCCTAAAATGATTTAGATAGTTATGCATGCATAAAAAGAAAATGTACAGTACTTGCCACTGAGTTTTATTTCAGTCTAAGGAACTGTATGACAAAGCCAATAACTTCATTTTTCGTCATAAATTTTCAAAAGACTGATTTACATACCGGTATAAGGAACATGATTCAGTATTTCTTCCCCAATATAATGATGTATATTGTTTAGGCGAGAAGATATATTTGTTATGGTTCACACTTCAGTATCCCAATTTATAATTCATATATATTTCATAGGGGAAAAAATATTTATTAGGTTTCACACTTCATAGAGTATCCCCATTTATCATTTAACATACATCAGGAATATGGGAACTGATAATAAATCAGTAATTAGAGAGTGCTATAGGCTTAGACACTTTTTTTTTTTCATATACACTGATATCTAAGTATATAGCTCCCTAGAAGTCTGCAGCGTAGGGAGATTAATCCTATTAGTTATTTATCTCTATATTAGACTTCAAATCAGGAGACTCCTACAAGTAAAATATTCTGATCTTCAGAGGGTGGTGTACCTTAAAGATATAAATTCATGGGGGGCCGGGTCTACCCCTGATGTCTAATTTCTAAATTCCCTGTTTCTCCATCAATAAAAGCAGATGTTTATCGACCCTAGAAGTTTTAGGCTACTAGTTATAATTCATCATCTAGGCCCATGCTGTTACGTCCACAATGGTCCAATAGCATGTGATAAGCTCAACTCACTTTCTCCAACAGGACTTAACAAATGACTGTCGTTTAATTACTTCCTCTGATATATGCCTTTTTGGCCTTTCCATATATAAAATCCTGTATCTGATACAATCCATACTGCTATAATTTTTTGGCATCTAATATAGAACATACTGATACCCATCCTATAGATCTTGATAGGGTTGGGGGTGTGAAAGAGAAGAACGCAAAAAACTACAGAATTGTGGATGTGACACACAGATTGAGTTTTTACTCTGAGTTTGAACTTATTTATCACCAGATGGATAGGCGACTAACAGAGTATAATGAGGGTGTCACACATCAATATTTTATGTTACTAGTACATACCATAGCTTATTTCAGTTATAGACCTTTGTTCGCCTCTGTAATTTGGTTCTATCTGCTTTTTCAAGCACAAAGTCATTAAACATGAACTGTCAAGATGCACTCAACATATAATTATAAAAAATATAAAAAAGCGGTACTGTACCTAAAACGATGTCTTACCATCATGAAATTTGGCACGACCATTCTTTAAGTTCTAAATAGGAAAAGTAAAGGGGTCACAGCTCCATTATTCAATGCTAATTGGAAAAGTAAGTGACCCCTATGTAATGTAACTTCTTGGTGTCGTCCAAGCATGAAATTTGGCGCAAGCATTCTTTGTGTCCTAAACCAGAATGGGGGTGGAAAATTCTGCAGAGGGACATTGGTACATGCAGCCTGAGGAGAATCTAATGCTCCTCCTGTGTATACGTATTTTATTCCGCGGTTACTCTAAAGTAACCTTGACTTCATAAAATTTTCTGTGCAAACACGTAAACACCTGTATCAAATTAACTCGGGTGAGGCCAGGTATATCAGCTAGTAAAATATAATAAGCAAAAGGTATTTTACAGATCAACTCCAAAAAACATGCAGCATGCTCTATTTTCCTGCCTTTGTGCACTTGAAGTTCCCATATGAGTCTAAGGGAATGCGCAAAGGCATGCAAAATACAGTGAAACAGAATGGTGCAGAAAAAGATCACTTGTAGAACTCATTAGACTAATTAGCTATTTCAGTTGGCGCAAAGTTTTTTGCCGCGCGCAAATGAACATGCCTCGGGGGTGCAAAAAGTACAGTAAAATACCTTGATTAAAAAAAAAAATTTTTTGGTGGTGAAAATAGATCCACTTAATTCTGTCTCAATGTTCCAAAAATAAAACAGAAGGATAGGAGGTCAAAACAGATTAACCTCTTAGTGACGGCTTCATTGCCTTTTTTACGTGTTGCCTAAGTGGGCTTTAATCCTAGAGGACATAAAAACATGCATCCTTTAAGGGATTAAAGCCCTGTAAGCTGTGGATGTGACAGCTCCATGCTGACGGTTTCGGGAGGTAGCCTTCAACATGGAGCTGTCATCCCAGGCTGCGGGGAGCCCCCCCCCCCCCCCCCTACAATGCGATCAGCACTGTCCATAAAGTAAATTAAAAGATTTTATTAAGTGTTCTAGCTCCCCTCTTGGATCGCAACCGTGAGGTGGGCTGAAACTTCTCACCCAGGTCTTCCAGGATGCCCGGCAATGCCCTGTGCTTTACGGACCCTCCGCTGTCTTCTGTGCATGCATGCCAAGGAAAAAATGGTGGCGCATGTGCAGAAGCTGTGATCGCCCGGATGACTTAAAGTTTCCTCACTGCTGGGTATCTATGGGGCCCGTGACAGAAAAGTTGAGAAAAGTGAAATAAAGTCAAAGTTTTACCTGCCCTCATGGATCCGATCCATCAGGCGAGGTGAAAATACTCACCCCCGTCCTCTGTGATGTCCCGCGGCGACCTGCACCTGCTGCGAGCTTCTGCACATGCACGCTAAGGAACAATGGCAGTGCATACGCAGAAACCCGGATCGCCCGGGCGATTTAAAATTTCCTGACTACCTACAGACAGCCGGAGATAGGAGATGTCACTGCAGTCCCCGGGACAGTGATCGCTGCTGTTCAATGGATAGCGGCAATCACAAATAAGTTTAAAAAAGTTAAATAAGGTTAAAGTTTCATCTCCCTTCACGGATCCGATCCGTGAGGGGATATGAAAATGGTCCCCTAAAGTCCCACAAAGCCCCCAAAAGTGCCGGGCATAATCGCTGATCTTAGCATGCGCCAACAAAATGGCGCATGCGCAGTAGAAGCAAACGCCAAAGTTGCCTTTGGCACAGTAACCTGCAGGGTCCAAAGTGATTGGTCTCTGCTGACATGGTTGGCTATGATATACCTATCACAGCCATCCATGTCATTTGTTTAATAAATATGGCACACGGTTAGTTCTGGGTATCTCTCTCCCCTCACGGAGTGAGATTTGTGAGAGGAGTGAAAGAGCAACGAAAAACCTTGTGCCATATAGAAAGTGAAAAAAAAACAAAAAAAAACACGTCATCACCGCCTCTTGTACCCTAATCACCTCTCTATACCCACGCCCGTTGTTTGTTTTTTTTTTGGAGGGGGTGGGGGTGATACATTTTTTTTTTTCATTTTGTCTACCTTGTCACTCGGTCATCACCACCCCTCATACCCTAATCACCCTGTTATACCCACAGTTTGTTTGTTTTTTTGTTATACGCACTGTTTTTTATTTATTTATTTTTTTGAGGTTACATTTTCAACATGATTTGTTTTTTCTTTAATGGAGTGTAGACATTACAGCGCAGAACAAGCGTACACGCTGTTGTTGATCAGTAGTTCCAGTAGCGATACCACAACTGAGTTAGAAAAGGAGTTATTTTCCGATGGCAACGACTCTACCGCTAGCCCCATGGAGGTTGCAGAAGGGGTTGGGGCAGCAGGGCCAAGTAATCTGGTGTCGGCCACAATGTGAAGTTTCGCCGATTTATTTTCAACCCACATACTGGAATTACCACGACTCCAGGTGTCAATACGGATGTCGCTAATTTTAACACTTTTAATTTTTTAAATTTGTTAATCACTGACTTTATCCTGCAACTTATTGTCCAGTAGACTAACCTTTACTCTGGACAATATATTACAGCACACCCCATGTCTGTATATTCTAGGACGTGGACCCCCATAAATATCTCAGGACTAAAAAAAATCTTGGGAAATGTACTATTATTGGGACTAGTAAAAAGGTCCTCTATTGGTCCACTAGCGCTGTTCACGTGACCTGTGTGTTTGCGTCTGTGTGACCCGGAGTTTGATAGATTATGCAAATTGAAGCCCCTAATTATTTTATTAAAAGATTCCTTTAAAAACATTTACACCCCAGAAAAAAAATCTGTCCGTGGACTATTTGCTTAAGGGCCGTCTATCATTTATACCAATTCATACCCTCAAAATGCACTAGTTATAATGTTAAGCTTTACAAAGTTTGTGAGAGCATGACAGGGTGTACATGCGTTTTTTTTCTCTATTTATGAGGGCAGGGACTGCCATCTAAATCCCTCTAACTGTCCAGAAAATATCAGCATAAATGGAAAATTCGTATGGGATCACATGGGTCCATTTTTATTTCTCATGAATTTTATTGATTTTCAAAAGGGTAATGATGCATTCAAATAAAACAAACAAAAATAAGTCAATAGCGCGGTCGATAATAACGGAGCAGTACGTTAGGTGTGTATCAATAAAAAAAAAACAACAAAAAAGTAACTATGCCCGTACAAGACCACCTGCATACATAATGACATTAAAGGAAATAAAATTCCTCTTTTACTCTATTCACAAAAAAAGGAGATATATTGTTTATAGAAATACGGTTCCAATAATTTGACTGCAACAACATCTAAAGAAGTAACGGGGGTTAAGACACAAAGGGAAAGTAGGGATGGGGGTTGGGTTAACGTTGGGCACATTCGTCTCCCTATGTCCCAAGGACTCCCTCCACTATCATAGGTTCACTCAGCCTGCTCACCTTTAAATAGGGGGAGTCGAGGAGGCGCTATTCAACAGACTAGGATTGTCAGGGAGAGTTTGATTTAGAGCCATAGGGTTCCAGATCCGCATGGTTAGAGAATATTGGTATCATGCTGCTCAGGTGCGATCAAAGAGTTCTTCCTGGTCCGTTAGCAGGGAAGCCAACTTCTCATTGGTCATAATCCAAGAAAGTTTAACTTTTTAACCATTTAGCAAGGTCTATGCTGACCGATGTCTTCCTCGAAAAGCGTGCGATAGCTATGCGAGCAGACAAAAAGCACAAGGAGACCCACTGGGACGTATGTTTGGTTGTATCAGGTGTCCGTCTACCCAGGAGCACCTCCCATGGGGATTTACCTAAATTTAGATTCGTGATGGAAAATATCAAGTTATAAACTTGTATCCAGAATCGTCATAACCTGGGGGAAATCCACCAGATATGTAAGAAAGTGCCCTGCCCCCCGCAGCCTCGGAAACATAAGCCTGATGACCCTGGGAACATCTTAGAAAGCCTCTGGGGGTTTAGGTACCACCTCATAAGGTGCTTATATCCTTCCTCTGTAATAGATACATTTATAGACAATTTAGTCGTTGCATTCGCCATCTTATGCCATTCAGATGGCTGAAGCTCCTCTCCCAATTTCTCCTTCCATCTAGTCATATAACTGAGTTTACTTTGTGCTGTTGTGAATTAGGAATACATCTTGGAAATAGCTCCTGCCCCCCCTGGGGTTGAGTTGCAAACGCTTTCAAAGACAGTCTTATTAGCTAGTGTGCGCCTATCCTCAGTCAGAGACAGTACAAAGTATTTAATCTGCTGTAGGTGGATTATTTCCGTGTCTGGGATTGAGTGTACCACCCGGAAAAATTCGGACGGACAAAATCCCAGTCTGTCCACTACATCCGCAATCTACGTAATACTATTCGCAGTCCACCACTTAAAGTTATTGATATCAAGGCCTGGAGGGAACGCTATATTGCCAAATAAATTAGATATGGGGAGATGTTTTGTTATTAGTTCATATCTTTTAGCCAATCTGTCCCACATATCAAGTGAATAAGAAAGGGCCGGATACATTATCGCAGGCCTCTTTTTCGCAGCACACCAGAGTGCTTGTTCAATTGGCATAGGGGGCAACTGCTGTAGATTCAATATCGACCCATGAAGGTCTGAATATTCTGGAAAACAAAACTGCCAATTGAGCTAAACGGGCCACATGAAAATCTTTTTGGAAGTTGGGAACTCCCAAACCACCCTCTTTTCGGGGTGCATAGAGTTGCCTGCTGAATATGTCTAGTTCTATTCATCCAAATGAAAGAGAGTAGCTTGGCTTGAAGATGTTTAAACGTAACTGAGGGGACCGTTACCGGCAGAGCTCTGAATAGATATAAGATCTTAGGTAGCCATGTCATTTTAATAGAATGAATCCTACCTAGCCAAGATAGGTTTTGAGTGGACTACGACACCAGGTCCTGCTCCAACCGTTTTATCAGCGGGGAATAATTACTTTGATAGAGTGAATCAAAGGAATCAGTGAGGCAGATCCCCAAGTATGGAAGATGTTTGTCTCCCCAACTGAAGTCGAAGTTCATTTTCTGAAGTTTTTGCATTTGGGGGGAAATTTTTAAATTTAGAGCCAGGGATTTCGTGATATTGACCCTGAGACCGGAGACTGCCTCAAACTTGTCCAACACATTGAAGATGTTGGTCAGGGAGGTCAGGGGGGAGGATACAAATAATAGAATATCATCAGCAAATAGTGCGTATTTATGTTCCCTTCCCCCAACCCGAAACCCCCTTAATGCTAATGTTCGACCTGAGCAGGGCAGGCAAAGGTTTTATAGCAAGCGCAAATAGGATGGGAGAGAGGGGGCACCCCTGTCTAGTTCCCCTTTCTATTGTGATGTTCTCAGAATTATAGCCACGAATCGTTACTGAAGCTGTGGGAGAGGAGTAGAAGACACATATCCCATCCCTTCAACGACGTAAAACAAATAAGGCCATGAGACTGAGTCGAAAGCTTTACGTATATCTAAGTTAAGAAGTAAGCCCTTTCTATCTTCGTCCCCATCCCAACCCGAGCGAACCGCGGAAATAGTGTCTATAGCTAGCCTAATCTGGTCTGTGGCCTGGCGACCTGGGATAAAGCCTACTTGATCTGGATGAATATACTGACCAATGAAAGTGTTGAGTCTATTAGCCATAATTTTGGTGAGGCTCTTCAGATCGTTATTAATTAGAAAGATAGGACAATAATTTTCGCAGGTGGTGTGATCTTTATTGGGTTTAGGTCTAACCTGATTGTATGCCCTGTTAGCCTGGGGGGGTAAACTTGTCTCCCTTCGTAATTGATTGGAAAAACCTGCAAGCGCAATTCCTAATGCTGGGAGGAACTTTTTGTAGTAAACATTGGAGAAGCCGTCCGGACACAGCGCTTTTGATAGTTTAACCCCTCAAGGACATGGCCTATTTTGGGCTTAAGGACGCAACGATTTTTGGCAGATTTTCTTCTCCATTTATCAAGTCATAACTTATAACCTATAAGCCGTATAAGGGCTTGTTTCTTGTGTGTCGAACTGTAGTTTTTATCGGTGCCACCTTTGGGTACATTGACTATATTGCAAAACTTTTTTTTTTTATGATAGCAGGGAGAGAAAATGCATCAATTCTGCCATAGATATATATTTTTTTTACAGCGTTAATCATGCAGCATAAATGACACAATCCATTTTTTCTGCGGGTCTGTATGGTTACAACGATACCAAAATTCTTCCTTTTTTTATTTAGGTTTTTCCACTTTTCTGCGATAAAAGTGCACCCTTTTTTTTTGGGGAAATCATTTTTTTGTTCTTTTCTTTTTTTATTTATTTTTTTCTTTAAATCGCTGCATTCAAAGTCCTGTAACTTTTTAAAATTTTTTTTATGTACAGAGCTCTGTGAGGGCTTATTTTTTGCGAGACTAGCTGTAGTTTTTATTGGTACCATTTTGGGTTACATATGGCTTTTTTGATCACTTATTGCGTTTTTAGGGAGGCAAAATGCTAAAAATTTGCATTCTGCCTCAGTTTTTTAGCGTTTTTTTTAACGCTTTGTTTTCCGTGCACAGTCAAAAGCACGAGCAGCTTATTGTACGTGTTGTTACGGACGCGACAAAACCAAATATGTGGGGTTTTAGTTTTTTTTTACCTTTTTTTAATGCTAATATGAGAAAGCATAAAAAAAGCGGGTTTTTTTTTAACTTTTTTTTTTTACATATTTTTTTAATTCATTGTTTTAATCTTTTTTTTTTTTTTTTACACAATTGGTGTCCCCCTGGGGGACTTACAACACTGCACTGATGATCGCGGTGATGAGGCATGGCAGGGCTACTGCCCTGCCATGCCTTATCGCTTATACAGCGATCTCAGGCACTGGCAACACAGGACGCCAGTATCTGGTGTCCTGTTGCCATGGCAACATGCCGGGCTCTTTGCAATTATATCGCTCCCTCTGTGAACCCTTCCCATGCCGCGATCTACATAGATCGCGGCAGGGAAGGGGTTGACAGCGGGGGCGCATCTCAGATGCACCCCCGCTGTTGCAACGGGAGGCCGGCTGCAGGATAGCGCAAGATCATAAGTGATCTCGCGCTATCCCCAGAACATAAGTTTACGCCCTGTTGCGGGAAGTACTCTGCTACCAGGACGGAAACTTATGCCCTGGAGCGGGAAGGGGTTAAGGAGTTTGACAGCCTCTCTAATTTCCTTAACTGTAATCTCTCTATCAAGCAAATCTCGATGTTCTGGAAGTAATTTGGGCAGGTCTCCTCCATCACATCCCTACATCTGACTCGAAAAATTTTCCTTGGTATATAATCTATATATATAAAATTGAATGTATGTCTGTATGCGTGCGTGCGTGTCTGTCTGTCTGTTTGTCCTTTATGCGCTACTACACCATTCATCCGATCGCCATGAAACTTTGGGAAGTTGTTGAGTACACTCCTGGGAAGATTATAGGCATAGTACAACTATCCTACAATAAATGGCGCGCGCGCGAGCGTCGTCGAAAGTTACGACCCCCCCACGTAGATCGAGTAAGTAAGCCACCTGCTATTGTGATGTCATGACTGATGTCATCAACCTCGGACGCCCTTGAACATGCCCCAACATGTTCTATAAAGCTGCATTGTGATGTCATTAAGGCTCTATTATGACACGTACAGCTTGGAACCACTAGAGCACGCCAGCCAATTACCATTGGAGTTGGAAGTGGGTAAACAAGTACTAGGATATCTTCCTAAGAAGCCACAGCAGCCGGATAAATTGTATGTTCCACCAAACGGCTATTTTATTCAGCCCGCAAGGGGGAAGTAGCGGCCTACAAAATCTCATTCAGGTAGGTAGGTTCAGTTCTTGGAGGTTGGGGAATGCTTACGGGCAAGGCCTTATGTCTCATCCCAACTTGATTATTCAATTCTAAGCGCAAAAGAATTAGCGTCCAAATTTTATGTACGGAATTTAATTCTCTCACTTCCCAATGTCATGCGGCCGGCCTGAAGTGGGTGTGAAGGGGGTGTGAGTCAGACCTGCCCCCTGATTGGCTCAGCGCTGTATGTACTATTCTTGATTATTCAATTCGAAGCGCAAAATAATTAGCGTTCAAATTTTACGTACGGAATCTAATTCTCTCATTTCCTGATGTCATAGATAGATAGACAGACTGTATGCAATAACCCTGATAGATAGATAGATAGATAGATAGACTGTATGCAATAACCCTGATAGATAGATAGATAGATAGATAGATAGATAGATAGATAGATAGATAGATAGATAGACTGACTGTATGCAATGACACGTACAGCTTGGAACCATAAATACTAGAGCACGCCAGCCATTTACAGTCAGTCTCCATTGGAGTTGGAAGTGGGCAAACATGTACTAGGCTATCTTCCCAAGAAGCCACAGCAGCCGGATAAATTGGATGTTCCACACAACGGCTATTTTATTCAGCCTGCAAGGGGGAAGCAGCGGCCTACAAAATCTCAGTGGTCGCTGCTGCCGTCATCTAGATATATAAAAACGAATGTATGTATGTATGTCTGTCTTCGCAGCAACGCGCGACGGGTACGCTAGTATATTATAAAGCTGAGGTAACATGAAAGCTGCGCTGTGATTGGTTGTTATATATTATACCACTGAGGTAACCTAAAAAAGCTGTGCTGTGATTGGTTGTTATCTAGATATATAAAAACGATGTATGTCTGTCTGTCTTCGCAGCAACGCGCGACGGGTAAGCTAGTTTCCTATAAAATTGGCCAAACGCTTCTCCAGTCTTCACTGAATTCTTACTCAATGATGCGTCCGGGAGGCACAACTTGGGAAGGGCGTTTAGGTGTAAGTCTTTGTGCTAAAAGTTTACCCTGTCTATCCCCTTGCAAAAAAAAAAATTGATATTTAGACCATCGCAGTTGTTTCTCAGCCTGAGTGGTCAAACATAAATTCAATTCTGTACGCGCTTTCATAATTTCAGAGATGAGATCTAAGGAGGGACTAATTTTATGAGGAGTAAGCTTCCTTTTCCTGTAAGTCTCTCGTCAGCCTTATGTGCCTCCCAATTCACAGCGTATGAAGTATCCTCCGGACGATTAAGTGAAAAGAAATCTTCAATCGCATGGAGAATCTCCAAGCGTATTGGCTCTTTATGGTTCAAAAGTTTTTTATTTTGTCTGTTATGCAGATATGAAAATTACAAAATTGTGGTGTCATTTTCATCAAACATTCTTACATTAACCTCAATTGTCTTCCTTTGTCTAGTTTTCTGTCTTATTCTTTGAAACAGACTTTTTTTTTTTTTAAATATAAGTATGAACTCTGATGCTATCAACATTTATAGCTTACTAGCGTACCCGTCGCGCGTTGCTGCGAAGACAGACATACATACATACTTCGTTTTTATATATCTAGATGACGGCAGCAGTGACCACTGAGGTTTTGTAGGCCGCTGCTTCCCCCTTGCAGGCTGAATAAAATAGCCGTTGTGTGAGAATCGCTGGGGGAGGGGGGGAGACATTCTTACTGCTGGGAGAATTGCTGGGGGGGGAGGGGGAGACATTCTTACTGCTGGGAGAATTGCTGGGGGGGGAGGGGGAGACATTCTTACTGCTGGGAGAATTGCTGGGGGGGGATGGGAGACATTCTGACTGCTGGGAGAATCGCTGGGGGGGGATCGGAGACATTCTGACTGCTGGGAGAATCACTGGGGGGGGATGGGAGACATTCTGACTGCTGGGAGAATCGCTGGGGGGGGGGGGGTGGGAGACATTCTGACTGCTGGGAGAATCGCTGGCGGGGGAGCGGAGGCATGACTGCTGGGAGAATCGTTGGGGGGAGGGGGGGCATGGTGACTGCCAAGAAAATCTCTGTGGGGGAAGAGGGGCATGATGACTGCCAGGAGAACCGCTGGGGGGGAGCCATTATGACTGCTGGGGGAACCACTTGGGGGGAGGGGGGCATTATTATTGCTGGCGGACAGCTGGGGGTGGCATTGTGACTGCTGGTGGACCACTGGGGGGGGGGTATTATGACTGCTGGGGGAACCGCTGGGGGGGGGGGGCGGGCGGGCATTTTTACTGCTGGGGGACCGCTGGGGTATGTCACTCTTATTACTAATGGGGGGAGTGTCACTATTATTACTGCTGTGGGATGTCACTATTATCGCTGGGGTGAAGGTGTCACTATTACCGCTGGGGTATGTGTACATGTGGCAGAAATGGGCAGGGCTCTTTCAGAATAGACCGGGTGCAGATTTTGACTGCTTTTTAGATGCGGAAATGCTGCAGAATTTTCCAAAGAAATCTCCGCTGAGGACATTCTGCAGTATTTCCGCGTCCAAAAAGCAGTCAGAATCTGCACCCGGTCTATTCTGAAACAGCCTTGTCCTTTTTAGAACGACGGGGGTAAAATCATACGTTGTGATAAGCCCCGCCCCCTGACGTGTTGGTGCGATACATAAGTGGGTTTTGGGTTGTAGTTTGGGCACTCGGTCCCTAAAAGGTTCGCCATCACTGGCCTAGTACATGTTTGCCCACTTCCAACTCCAATGGAGACTGACTGTAAATGGCTGGCGTGCTCTAGTATTTATGGTTTCAAGCTGTACGTGTCATTGCATACAGTCTATCTATCTATCTATCTATCTATCTATCTATCTATCAGGGTTATTGCATACAGTCTATCTATCTATCTATCTATCAGGGTTATTGCATACAGTCTATCTATTTATCTATCTATCTATGACATCAGGAAATGAGAGAATTAGATTTTGTAGGCCGCTGCTTCCCCCTTGCGGGCTGAATAAAATAGCCGTTGGGTGGAACATACAATTTATCCGGCTGCTGTGGCTTCTTAGGAAGATATCCTAGTACTTGTTTACCCACTTCCAACTCCAATGGTAATTGGCTGGCGTGCTCTAGTGGTTCCAAGCTGTACGTGTCATAATAGAGCCTTAATGACATCACAGTGCAGCTTTATAGAACATGTTGGGGCATGTTCAAGGGCGTCCGATGTTGATGACATCAGTGATGACATCACAATAGCAGGTGGCTTACTTATTCGATCTACGTGGGGGGGGGGGCGTAACTTTCGACGACGCTCGCGCGCCATTTATCGTAGGATATTTGTACTATGCCTATAATCTTCCCAGGAGTGTACTTAACAACTTCCCAAAGTTTCATGGCGATCGGATGAATGGTGTAGTAGCGCATAAAGGACAAACAGACACGCAGACACGCAGACACGCAGACACGCACGCAGACAGACATACATTCAATTTTATATATATAGACTAGCGTACCCGTCGCGCGTTGCTGCGAAGACAGACAGACATACATACATTCGTTTTTATATATCTAGATGACGGCAGCAGCGACCACTGAGGTTTTGTAGGCCGCTGCTTCCCCCTTGCAGGCTGAATAAAATAGCCGTTGTGTGGAACATCCAATTTATCCGGCTGCTGTGGCTTCTTGGGAAGATAGCCTAGTACATGTTTGCCCACTTCCAACTCCAATGGAGACTGACTGTAAATGGCTGGCGTGCTCTAGTATTTATGGTTCCAAGCTGTACGTGTCATTGCATACAGTCTGTCTATCTATCTATCTATCTATCTATCTATCTATCTATCTATCTATCTATCTATGACATCAGGAAATGAGAGAATTAGATTCCGTACGTAAAATTTGAACGCTAATTCTTTGGCGCTTTGAATTGAATAATCGAGTTGGGACCCATTAACTTTTCCTATTTATGACATAATCAATGCTCGAGCCAAATTTCAAGTTTCTATGACATTGGGAAATGAGAGAATTAAATTCCGTACATAAAATTTGGACGCTAATTCTTTTGCGCTTAGAATTGAATAATCGAGTTGGGATGAGACATAAGGCCTTGCCCATAAGCATTCCCCAACCTCCAAGAACTGAACCTACCTACCTGAATGAGATTTTGTAGGCCGCTGCTTCCCCCTTGCGGGCTGAATAAAATAGCCGTTGGGTGGAACATACAATTTATCCGGCTGCTGTGGCTTCTTAGGAAGATATCCTAGTACTTGTTTACCCACTTCCAACTCCAATGGTAATTGGCTGGCGTGCTCTAGTGGTTCCAAGCTGTACGTGTCATAATAGAGCCTTAATGACATCACAATGCAGCTTTATAGAACATGTTGGGGCATGTTCAAGGGCGTCCGATGTTGATGACATCAGTGATGACATCACAATAGCAGGTGGCTTACTTATTCGATCTACGTGGGGGGGGGGGGCGTAACTTTCGACGACGCTCGCGCGCCATTTATCGTAGGATATTTGTACTATGCCTATAATCTTCCCAGGAGTGTACTCAACAACTTCCCAAAGTTTCATGGCGATCGGATGAATGGTGTAGTAGCGCATAAAGGACAAACACGCACGCACGCAGACAGACATACATTCAATATCTATCTATCTATCTATCTATCTATCTATCTATCTATCTATCTATCTATCTATCTATCTATCTATCAGGGTTATTGCATACAGTCTATCTATCTATCTATCTATCTATCTATCTATCTATCTATCTATCTATCTATCTATCTATGACATCAGGAAATGAGAGAATTAGATTTTGTAGGCCGCTGCTTCCCCCTTGCGGGCTGAATAAAATAGCCGTTGGGTGGAACATACAATTTATCCGGCTGCTGTGGCTTCTTAGGAAGATATCCTAGTACTTGTTTACCCACTTCCAACTCCAATGGTAATTGGCTGGCGTGCTCTAGTGGTTCCAAGCTGTACGTGTCATAATACAGCCTTAATGACATCACAATGCAGCTTTATAGAACATGTTGGGGCATGTTCAAGGGCGTCCGATGTTGATGACATCAGTGATGACATCACAATAGCAGGTGGCTTACTTATTCGATCTACGTGGGGGGGGGGCGTAACTTTCGACGACGCTCGCGCGCCATTTATCGTAGGATATTTGTACTATGCCTATAATCTTCCCAGGAGTGTACTCAACAACTTCCCAAAGTTTCATGGCGATCGGATGAATGGTGTAGTAGCGCATAAAGGACAAACACGCACGCACGCACGCACGCACGCAGACAGACATACATTCAATTTTATATATATAGATAACTTCTCAGATTAATTTCTGGTATCTCTAGCTTCAGTTACTGATTGGTTAAACTGAGAAAAAGAAAACTTAAACATATCTAATACTAGCGTACCCGTCGCGCGTTGCTGCGAAGACAGACAGACATACATACATTCGTTTTTATATATCTAGATGACGGCAGCAGCGACCACTGAGGTTTTGTAGGCCGCTGCTTCCCCCTTGCAGGCTGAATAAAATAGCCGTTGTGTGGAACATCCAATTTATCCGGCTGCTGTGGCTTCTTGGGAAGATAGCCTAGTACATGTTTGCCCACTTCCAACTCCAATGGAGACTGACTGTAAATGGCTGGCGTGCTCTAGTATTTATGGTTCCAAGCTGTACGTGTCATTGCATACAGTCTGTCTATCTATCTATCTATCTATCTATCTATCTATCTATCTATCTATGACATCAGGAAATGAGAGAATTAGATTCCGTACGTAAAATTTGAACGCTAATTCTTTGGCGCTTTGAATTGAATAATCGAGTTGGGACCCATTAACTTTTCCTATTTATGACATAATCAATGCTCGAGCCAAATTTCAAGTTTCTATGACATTGGGAAATGAGAGAATTAAATTCCGTACATAAAATTTGGACGCTAATTCTTTTGCGCTTAGAATTGAATAATCGAGTTGGGATGAGACATAAGGCCTTGCCCATAAGCATTCCCCAACCTCCAAGAACTGAACCTACCTACCTGAATGAGATTTTGTAGGCCGCTGCTTCCCCCTTGCGGGCTGAATAAAATAGCCGTTGGGTGGAACATACAATTTATCCGGCTGCTGTGGCTTCTTAGGAAGATATCCTAGTACTTGTTTACCCACTTCCAACTCCAATGGTAATTGGCTGGCGTGCTCTAGTGGTTCCAAGCTGTACGTGTCATAATACAGCCTTAATGACATCACAATGCAGCTTATGAGAACATGTTGGGGCATGTTCGCGCGTTGCTGCGAAGACAGACATACATACATACTACGTTTTTATATATCTAGATGACGGCAGCAGCGACCACTGAGGTTTACCGCTGGGGTATGTCACTCTTATTACTAATGGGGGGAGTGTCACTATTATTACTGCTGTGGGATGTCACTATTATCGCTGGGGTGAAGGTGTCACTATTACCGCTGGGGTATGTGTACATGTGGCAGAAATGGGCAGGGCTCTTTCAGAATAGACCGGGTGCAGATTGTGACTGCTTTTTAGATGCGGAAATGCTGCAGAATTTTCCACAGAAATCTCCGCTGAGCACATTCTGCAGTATTTCCGCGTCCAAAAAGCAGTCAGAATCTGCACCCGGTCTATTCTGAAACAGCCTTGTCCTTTTTAGAACGACGGGGGTAAAATCATACGTTGTGATAAGCCCCGCCCCCTGACGTGTTGGCACTTTGCGATACATAAGTGGGTTTTGGGTTGTAGTTTGGGCACTCGGTCCCTAAAAGGTTCGCCATCACTGGCCTAGTACATGTTTGCCCACTTCCAACTCCAATGGAGACTGACTGTAAATGGCTGGCGTGCTCTAGTATTTATGGTTTCAAGCTGTACGTGTCATTGCATACAGTCTATCTATCTATCTATCTATCAGGGTTATTGCATACAGTCTATCTATCTATCTATCTATCTATCAGGGTTATTGCATACAGTCTATCTATCTATCTATCTATCTATCTATGACATCAGGAAATGAGAGAATTAGATTTTGTAGGCCGCTGCTTCCCCCTTGCGGGCTGAATAAAATAGCCGTTGGGTGGAACATACAATTTATCCGGCTGCTGTGGCTTCTTAGGAAGATATCCTAGTACTTGTTTACCCACTTCCAACTCCAATGGTAATTGGCTGGCGTGCTCTAGTGGTTCCAAGCTGTACGTGTCATAATAGAGCCTTAATGACATCACAATGCAGCTTTATAGAACATGTTGGGGCATGTTCAAGGGCGTCCGATGTTGATGACGTCAGTGATGACATCACAATAGCAGGTGGCTTACTTATTCGATCTACGTGGGGGGGGGGCGTAACTTTCGACGACGCTCGCGCGCCATTTATCGTAGGATATTTGTACTATGCCTATAATCTTCCCAGGAGTGTACTCAACAACTTCCCAAAGTTTCATGGCGATCGGATGAATGGTGTAGTAGCGCATAAAGGACAAACACGCACGCACGCAGACAGACATACATTCAATATCTATCTATCTATCTATCTATCAGGGTTATTGCATACAGTCTATCTATCTATCTATCTATCTATCTATGACATCAGGAAATGAGAGAATTAGATTTTGTAGGCCGCTGCTTCCCCCTTGCGGGCTGAATAAAATAGCCGTTGGGTGGAACATACAATTTATCCGGCTGCTGTGGCTTCTTAGGAAGATATCCTAGTACTTGTTTACCCACTTCCAACTCCAATGGTAATTGGCTGGCGTGCTCTAGTGGTTCCAAGCTGTACGTGTCATAATACAGCCTTAATGACATCACAATGCAGCTTTATAGAACACTAGCGTACCCGTCGCGCGTTGCTGCGAAGACAGACATACATACATACTTCGTTTTTATATATCTAGACTAGCGTACCCGTCGCGCGTTGCTGCGAAGACAGACATACATACATACTTCGTTTTTATATATCTAGATGACGGCAGCAGTGACCACTGAGGTTTTGTAGGCCGCTGCTTCCCCCTTGCAGGCTGAATAAAATAGCCGTTGTGTGAGAATCGCTGGGGGAGGGGGGGAGACATTCTTACTGCTGGGAGAATTGCTGGGGGGGGAGGGGGAGACATTCTTACTGCTGGGAGAATTGCTGGGGGGGGAGGGGGAGACATTCTTACTGCTGGGAGAATTGCTGGGGGGGGATGGGAGACATTCTGACTGCTGGGAGAATCGCTGGGGGGGGATCGGAGACATTCTGACTGCTGGGAGAATCACTGGGGGGGGATGGGAGACATTCTGACTGCTGGGAGAATCGCTGGGGGGGGGGGTGGGAGACATTCTGACTGCTGGGAGAATCGCTGGCGGGGGAGCGGAGGCATGACTGCTGGGAGAATCGTTGGGGGGAGGGGGGGCATGGTGACTGCCAAGAAAATCTCTGTGGGGGAAGAGGGGCATGATGACTGCCAGGAGAACCGCTGGGGGGGAGCCATTATGACTGCTGGGGGAACCACTTGGGGGGAGGGGGGCATTATTATTGCTGGCGGACAGCTGGGGGTGGCATTGTGACTGCTGGTGGACCACTGGGGGGGGGGTATTATGACTGCTGGGGGAACCGCTGGGGGGGGGGGGGGCGGGCATTTTTACTGCTGGGGGACCGCTGGGGTATGTCACTCTTATTACTAATGGGGGGAGTGTCACTATTATTACTGCTGTGGGATGTCACTATTATCGCTGGGGTGAAGGTGTCACTATTACCGCTGGGGTATGTGTACATGTGGCAGAAATGGGCAGGGCTCTTTCAGAATAGACCGGGTGCAGATTTTGACTGCTTTTTAGATGCGGAAATGCTGCAGAATTTTCCAAAGAAATCTCCGCTGAGGACATTCTGCAGTATTTCCGCGTCCAAAAAGCAGTCAGAATCTGCACCCGGTCTATTCTGAAACAGCCTTGTCCTTTTTAGAACGACGGGGGTAAAATCATACGTTGTGATAAGCCCCGCCCCCTGACGTGTTGGTGCGATACATAAGTGGGTTTTGGGTTGTAGTTTGGGCACTCGGTCCCTAAAAGGTTCGCCATCACTGGCCTAGTACATGTTTGCCCACTTCCAACTCCAATGGAGACTGACTGTAAATGGCTGGCGTGCTCTAGTATTTATGGTTTCAAGCTGTACGTGTCATTGCATACAGTCTATCTATCTATCTATCTATCTATCTATCTATCTATCTATCAGGGTTATTGCATACAGTCTATCTATCTATCTATCTATCAGGGTTATTGCATACAGTCTATCTATTTATCTATCTATCTATGACATCAGGAAATGAGAGAATTAGATTTTGTAGGCCGCTGCTTCCCCCTTGCGGGCTGAATAAAATAGCCGTTGGGTGGAACATACAATTTATCCGGCTGCTGTGGCTTCTTAGGAAGATATCCTAGTACTTGTTTACCCACTTCCAACTCCAATGGTAATTGGCTGGCGTGCTCTAGTGGTTCCAAGCTGTACGTGTCATAATAGAGCCTTAATGACATCACAGTGCAGCTTTATAGAACATGTTGGGGCATGTTCAAGGGCGTCCGATGTTGATGACATCAGTGATGACATCACAATAGCAGGTGGCTTACTTATTCGATCTACGTGGGGGGGGGGCGTAACTTTCGACGACGCTCGCGCGCCATTTATCGTAGGATATTTGTACTATGCCTATAATCTTCCCAGGAGTGTACTTAACAACTTCCCAAAGTTTCATGGCGATCGGATGAATGGTGTAGTAGCGCATAAAGGACAAACAGACACGCAGACACGCACGCAGACAGACATACATTCAATTTTATATATATAGACTAGCGTACCCGTCGCGCGTTGCTGCGAAGACAGACATACATACATACTTCGTTTTTATATATCTAGATGACGGCAGCAGTGACCACTGAGGTTTTGTAGGCCGCTGCTTCCCCCTTGCAGGCTGAATAAAATAGCCGTTGTGTGAGAATCGCTGGGGGAGGGGGGGAGACATTCTTACTGCTGGGAGAATTGCTGGGGGGGGAGGGGGAGACATTCTTACTGCTGGGAGAATTGCTGGGGGGGGAGGGGGAGACATTCTTACTGCTGGGAGAATTGCTGGGGGGGGATGGGAGACATTCTGACTGCTGGGAGAATCGCTGGGGGGGGATCGGAGACATTCTGACTGCTGGGAGAATCACTGGGGGGGGATGGGAGACATTCTGACTGCTGGGAGAATCGCTGGGGGGGGGGGTGGGAGACATTCTGACTGCTGGGAGAATCGCTGGCGGGGGAGCGGAGGCATGACTGCTGGGAGAATCGTTGGGGGCAGGGGGGGCATGGTGACTGCCAAGAAAATCTCTGTGGGGGAAGAGGGGCATGATGACTGCCAGGAGAACCGCTGGGGGGGAGCCATTATGACTGCTGGGGGAACCACTTGGGGGGAGGGGGGCATTATTATTGCTGGCGGACAGCTGGGGGTGGCATTGTGACTGCTGGTGGACCACTGGGGGGGGGGTATTATGACTGCTGGGGGAACCGCTGGGGGGGGGGGCGGGCATTTTTACTGCTGGGGGACCGCTGGGGTATGTCACTCTTATTACTAATGGGGGGAGTGTCACTATTATTACTGCTGTGGGATGTCACTATTATCGCTGGGGTGAAGGTGTCACTATTACCGCTGGGGTATGTGTACATGTGGCAGAAATGGGCAGGGCTCTTTCAGAATAGACCGGGTGCAGATTTTGACTGCTTTTTAGATGCGGAAATGCTGCAGAATTTTCCAAAGAAATCTCCGCTGAGGACATTCTGCAGTATTTCCGCGTCCAAAAAGCAGTCAGAATCTGCACCCGGTCTATTCTGAAACAGCCTTGTCCTTTTTAGAACGACGGGGGTAAAATCATACGTTGTGATAAGCCCCGCCCCCTGACGTGTTGGTGCGATACATAAGTGGGTTTTGGGTTGTAGTTTGGGCACTCGGTCCCTAAAAGGTTCGCCATCACTGGCCTAGTACATGTTTGCCCACTTCCAACTCCAATGGAGACTGACTGTAAATGGCTGGCGTGCTCTAGTATTTATGGTTTCAAGCTGTACGTGTCATTGCATACAGTCTATCTATCTATCTATCTATCTATCTATCTATCTATCTATCTATCTATCTATCAGGGTTATTGCATACAGTCTATCTATCTATCTATCTATCTATCAGGGTTATTGCATACAGTCTATCTATTTATCTATCTATCTATGACATCAGGAAATGAGAGAATTAGATTTTGTAGGCCGCTGCTTCCCCCTTGCGGGCTGAATAAAATAGCCGTTGGGTGGAACATACAATTTATCCGGCTGCTGTGGCTTCTTAGGAAGATATCCTAGTACTTGTTTACCCACTTCCAACTCCAATGGTAATTGGCTGGCGTGCTCTAGTGGTTCCAAGCTGTACGTGTCATAATAGAGCCTTAATGACATCACAGTGCAGCTTTATAGAACACTAGCGTACCCGTCGCGCGTTGCTGCGAAGACAGACATACATACATACTTCGTTTTTATATATCTAGACTAGCGTACCCGTCGCGCGTTGCTGCGAAGACAGACATACATACATACTTCGTTTTTATATATCTAGATGACGGCAGCAGTGACCACTGAGGTTTTGTAGGCCGCTGCTTCCCCCTTGCAGGCTGAATAAAATAGCCGTTGTGTGAGAATCGCTGGGGGAGGGGGGGAGACATTCTTACTGCTGGGAGAATTGCTGGGGGGGGAGGGGGAGACATTCTTACTGCTGGGAGAATTGCTGGGGGGGAGGGGGAGACATTCTTACTGCTGGGAGAATTGCTGGGGGGGGATGGGAGACATTCTGACTGCTGGGAGAATCGCTGGGGGGGGATCGGAGACATTCTGACTGCTGGGAGAATCACTGGGGGGGGATGGGAGACATTCTGACTGCTGGGAGAATCGCTGGGGGGGGGGGTGGGAGACATTCTGACTGCTGGGAGAATCGCTGGCGGGGGAGCGGAGGCATGACTGCTGGGAGAATCGTTGGGGGGAGGGGGGGCATGGTGACTGCCAAGAAAATCTCTGTGGGGGAAGAGGGGCATGATGACTGCCAGGAGAACCGCTGGGGGGGAGCCATTATGACTGCTGGGGGAACCACTTGGGGGGAGGGGGGCATTATTATTGCTGGCGGACAGCTGGGGGTGGCATTGTGACTGCTGGTGGACCACTGGGGGGGGGGTATTATGACTGCTGGGGGAACCGCTGGGGGGGGGGGGGCGGGCATTTTTACTGCTGGGGGACCGCTGGGGTATGTCACTCTTATTACTAATGGGGGGAGTGTCACTATTATTACTGCTGTGGGATGTCACTATTATCGCTGGGGTGAAGGTGTCACTATTACCGCTGGGGTATGTGTACATGTGGCAGAAATGGGCAGGGCTCTTTCAGAATAGACCGGGTGCAGATTTTGACTGCTTTTTAGATGCGGAAATGCTGCAGAATTTTCCAAAGAAATCTCCGCTGAGGACATTCTGCAGTATTTCCGCGTCCAAAAAGCAGTCAGAATCTGCACCCGGTCTATTCTGAAACAGCCTTGTCCTTTTTAGAACGACGGGGGTAAAATCATACGTTGTGATAAGCCCCGCCCCCTGACGTGTTGGTGCGATACATAAGTGGGTTTTGGGTTGTAGTTTGGGCACTCGGTCCCTAAAAGGTTCGCCATCACTGGCCTAGTACATGTTTGCCCACTTCCAACTCCAATGGAGACTGACTGTAAATGGCTGGCGTGCTCTAGTATTTATGGTTTCAAGCTGTACGTGTCATTGCATACAGTCTATCTATCTATCTATCTATCTATCTATCTATCTATCTATCTATCTATCAGGGTTATTGCATACAGTCTATCTATCTATCTATCTATCAGGGTTATTGCATACAGTCTATCTATTTATCTATCTATCTATCTATGACATCAGGAAATGAGAGAATTAGATTTTGTAGGCCGCTGCTTCCCCCTTGCGGGCTGAATAAAATAGCCGTTGGGTGGAACATACAATTTATCCGGCTGCTGTGGCTTCTTAGGAAGATATCCTAGTACTTGTTTACCCACTTCCAACTCCAATGGTAATTGGCTGGCGTGCTCTAGTGGTTCCAAGCTGTACGTGTCATAATAGAGCCTTAATGACATCACAGTGCAGCTTTATAGAACATGTTGGGGCATGTTCAAGGGCGTCCGATGTTGATGACATCAGTGATGACATCACAATAGCAGGTGGCTTACTTATTCGATCTACGTGGGGGGGGGGCGTAACTTTCGACGACGCTCGCGCGCCATTTATCGTAGGATATTTGTACTATGCCTATAATCTTCCCAGGAGTGTACTTAACAACTTCCCAAAGTTTCATGGCGATCGGATGAATGGTGTAGTAGCGCATAAAGGACAAACAGACACGCAGACACGCAGACACGCACGCAGACAGACATACATTCAATTTTATATATATAGATGACGGCAGCAGTGACCACTGAGGTTTTGTGGGCCGCTGCTTCCCCCTTGCAGGCTGAATAAAATAGCCGTTGTGTGAGAATCGCTGGGGGAGGGGGGGAGACATTCTTACTGCTGGGAGAATTGCTGGGGGGGGAGGGGGAGACATTCTTACTGCTGGGAGAATTGCTGGGGGGGGAGGGGGAGACATTCTTACTGCTGGGAGAATTGCTGGGGGGGATGGGAGACATTCTGACTGCTGGGAGAATCGCTGGGGGGGGATCGGAGACATTCTGACTGCTGGGAGAATCACTGGGGGGGGATGGGAGACATTCTGACTGCTGGGAGAATCGCTGGGGGGGGGGGGGGGGAGACATTCTGACTGCTGGGAGAATCGCTGGCGGGGGAGCGGAGGCATGACTGCTGGGAGAATCGTTGGGGGGAGGGGGGGCATGGTGACTGCCAAGAAAATCTCTGTGGGGGAAGAGGGGCATGATGACTGCCAGGAGAACCGCTGGGGGGGAGCCATTATGACTGCTGGGGGAACCACTTGGGGGGAGGGGGGCATTATTATTGCTGGCGGACAGCTGGGGGTGGCATTGTGACTGCTGGTGGACCACTGGGGGGGGGTATTATGACTGCTGGGGGAACCGCTGGGGGGGGGGGGCGGGCATTTTTACTGCTGGGGGACCGCTGGGGTATGTCACTCTTATTACTAATGGGGGGAGTGTCACTATTATTACTGCTGTGGGATGTCACTATTATCGCTGGGGTGAAGGTGTCACTATTACCGCTGGGGTATGTGTACATGTGGCAGAAATGGGCAGGGCTCTTTCAGAATAGACCGGGTGCAGATTTTGACTGCTTTTTAGATGCGGAAATGCTGCAGAATTTTCCAAAGAAATCTCCGCTGAGGACATTCTGCAGTATTTCCGCGTCCAAAAAGCAGTCAGAATCTGCACCCGGTCTATTCTGAAACAGCCTTGTCCTTTTTAGAACGACGGGGGTAAAATCATACGTTGTGATAAGCCCCGCCCCCTGACGTGTTGGTGCGATACATAAGTGGGTTTTGGGTTGTAGTTTGGGCACTCGGTCCCTAAAAGGTTCGCCATCACTGGCCTAGTACATGTTTGCCCACTTCCAACTCCAATGGAGACTGACTGTAAATGGCTGGCGTGCTCTAGTATTTATGGTTTCAAGCTGTACGTGTCATTGCATACAGTCTATCTATCTATCTATCTATCTATCTATCTATCTATCTATCTATCTATCTATCTATCTATCTATCTATCTATCAGGGTTATTGCATACAGTCTATCTATCTATCTATCAGGGTTATTGCATACAGTCTATCTATTTATCTATCTATCTATGACATCAGGAAATGAGAGAATTAGATTTTGTAGGCCGCTGCTTCCCCCTTGCGGGCTGAATAAAATAGCCGTTGGGTGGAACATACAATTTATCCGGCTGCTGTGGCTTCTTAGGAAGATATCCTAGTACTTGTTTACCCACTTCCAACTCCAATGGTAATTGGCTGGCGTGCTCTAGTGGTTCCAAGCTGTACGTGTCATAATAGAGCCTTAATGACATCACAGTGCAGCTTTATAGAACATGTTGGGGCATGTTCAAGGGCGTCCGATGTTGATGACATCAGTGATGACATCACAATAGCAGGTGGCTTACTTATTCGATCTACGTGGGGGGGGGGGGCGTAACTTTCGACGACGCTCGCGCGCCATTTATCGTAGGATATTTGTACTATGCCTATAATCTTCCCAGGAGTGTACTTAACAACTTCCCAAAGTTTCATGGCGATCGGATGAATGGTGTAGTAGCGCATAAAGGACAAACAGACACGCAGACACGCACGCAGACAGACATACATTCAATTTTATATATATAGATGACGGCAGCAGTGACCACTGAGGTTTTGTAGGCCGCTGCTTCCCCCTTGCAGGCTGAATAAAATAGCCGTTGTGTGAGAATCG
The DNA here is from genome assembly GCA_035609135.1 of Eleutherodactylus coqui. Lineage (NCBI taxonomy): Eukaryota > Metazoa > Chordata > Amphibia > Anura > Eleutherodactylidae > Eleutherodactylus > Eleutherodactylus coqui. The sequence continues at coordinate 118,772,393 of CM069407.1, read as the reverse complement.
CTGGGGGAGGGGGGGAGACATTCTTACTGCTGGGAGAATTGCTGGGGGGGGAGGGGGAGACATTCTTACTGCTGGGAGAATTGCTGGGGGGGGAGGGGGAGACATTCTTACTGCTGGGAGAATTGCTGGGGGGGGATGGGAGACATTCTGACTGCTGGGAGAATCGCTGGGGGGGGATCGGAGACATTCTGACTGCTGGGAGAATCACTGGGGGGGGATGGGAGACATTCTGACTGCTGGGAGAATCGCTGGGGGGGGGGGTGGGAGACATTCTGACTGCTGGGAGAATCGCTGGCGGGGGAGCGGAGGCATGACTGCTGGGAGAATCGTTGGGGGGAGGGGGGGCATGGTGACTGCCAAGAAAATCTCTGTGGGGGAAGAGGGGCATGATGACTGCCAGGAGAACCGCTGGGGGGGAGCCATTATGACTGCTGGGGGAACCACTTGGGGGGAGGGGGGCATTATTATTGCTGGCGGACAGCTGGGGGTGGCATTGTGACTGCTGGTGGACCACTGGGGGGGGGGTATTATGACTGCTGGGGGAACCGCTGGGGGGGGGGGGCGGGCATTTTTACTGCTGGGGGACCGCTGGGGTATGTCACTCTTATTACTAATGGGGGGAGTGTCACTATTATTACTGCTGTGGGATGTCACTATTATCGCTGGGGTGAAGGTGTCACTATTACCGCTGGGGTATGTGTACATGTGGCAGAAATGGGCAGGGCTCTTTCAGAATAGACCGGGTGCAGATTTTGACTGCTTTTTAGATGCGGAAATGCTGCAGAATTTTCCAAAGAAATCTCCGCTGAGGACATTCTGCAGTATTTCCGCGTCCAAAAAGCAGTCAGAATCTGCACCCGGTCTATTCTGAAACAGCCTTGTCCTTTTTAGAACGACGGGGGTAAAATCATACGTTGTGATAAGCCCCGCCCCCTGACGTGTTGGTGCGATACATAAGTGGGTTTTGGGTTGTAGTTTGGGCACTCGGTCCCTAAAAGGTTCGCCATCACTGGCCTAGTACATGTTTGCCCACTTCCAACTCCAATGGAGACTGACTGTAAATGGCTGGCGTGCTCTAGTATTTATGGTTTCAAGCTGTACGTGTCATTGCATACAGTCTATCTATCTATCTATCTATCTATCTATCTATCTATCTATCTATCTATCTATCTATCTATCTATCTATCTATCAGGGTTATTGCATACAGTCTATCTATCTATCTATCTATCAGGGTTATTGCATACAGTCTATCTATTTATCTATCTATCTATGACATCAGGAAATGAGAGAATTAGATTTTGTAGGCCGCTGCTTCCCCCTTGCGGGCTGAATAAAATAGCCGTTGGGTGGAACATACAATTTATCCGGCTGCTGTGGCTTCTTAGGAAGATATCCTAGTACTTGTTTACCCACTTCCAACTCCAATGGTAATTGGCTGGCGTGCTCTAGTGGTTCCAAGCTGTACGTGTCATAATAGAGCCTTAATGACATCACAGTGCAGCTTTATAGAACATGTTGGGGCATGTTCAAGGGCGTCCGATGTTGATGACATCAGTGATGACATCACAATAGCAGGTGGCTTACTTATTCGATCTACGTGGGGGGGGGCGTAACTTTCGACGACGCTCGCGCGCCATTTATCGTAGGATATTTGTACTATGCCTATAATCTTCCCAGGAGTGTACTTAACAACTTCCCAAAGTTTCATGGCGATCGGATGAATGGTGTAGTAGCGCATAAAGGACAAACAGACACGCAGACACGCAGACACGCACGCAGACAGACATACATTCAATTTTATATATATAGACTAGCGTACCCGTCGCGCGTTGCTGCGAAGACAGACATACATACATACTTCGTTTTTATATATCTAGATGACGGCAGCAGTGACCACTGAGGTTTTGTAGGCCGCTGCTTCCCCCTTGCAGGCTGAATAAAATAGCCGTTGTGTGAGAATCGCTGGGGGAGGGGGGGAGACATTCTTACTGCTGGGAGAATTGCTGGGGGGGGAGGGGGAGACATTCTTACTGCTGGGAGAATTGCTGGGGGGGGAGGGGGAGACATTCTTACTGCTGGGAGAATTGCTGGGGGGGGATGGGAGACATTCTGACTGCTGGGAGAATCGCTGGGGGGGGATCGGAGACATTCTGACTGCTGGGAGAATCACTGGGGGGGGATGGGAGACATTCTGACTGCTGGGAGAATCGCTGGGGGGGGGGGGTGGGAGACATTCTGACTGCTGGGAGAATCGCTGGCGGGGGAGCGGAGGCATGACTGCTGGGAGAATCGTTGGGGGGAGGGGGGGCATGGTGACTGCCAAGAAAATCTCTGTGGGGGAAGAGGGGCATGATGACTGCCAGGAGAACCGCTGGGGGGGAGCCATTATGACTGCTGGGGGAACCACTTGGGGGGAGGGGGGCATTATTATTGCTGGCGGACAGCTGGGGGTGGCATTGTGACTGCTGGTGGACCACTGGGGGGGGGGGGTATTATGACTGCTGGGGGAACCGCTGGGGGGGGGGGGGCGGGCATTTTTACTGCTGGGGGACCGCTGGGGTATGTCACTCTTATTACTAATGGGGGGAGTGTCACTATTATTACTGCTGTGGGATGTCACTATTATCGCTGGGGTGAAGGTGTCACTATTACCGCTGGGGTATGTGTACATGTGGCAGAAATGGGCAGGGCTCTTTCAGAATAGACCGGGTGCAGATTTTGACTGCTTTTTAGATGCGGAAATGCTGCAGAATTTTCCAAAGAAATCTCCGCTGAGGACATTCTGCAGTATTTCCGCGTCCAAAAAGCAGTCAGAATCTGCACCCGGTCTATTCTGAAACAGCCTTGTCCTTTTTAGAACGACGGGGGTAAAATCATACGTTGTGATAAGCCCCGCCCCCTGACGTGTTGGTGCGATACATAAGTGGGTTTTGGGTTGTAGTTTGGGCACTCGGTCCCTAAAAGGTTCGCCATCACTGGCCTAGTACATGTTTGCCCACTTCCAACTCCAATGGAGACTGACTGTAAATGGCTGGCGTGCTCTAGTATTTATGGTTTCAAGCTGTACGTGTCATTGCATACAGTCTATCTATCTATCTATCTATCTATCTATCTATCTATCTATCTATCAGGGTTATTGCATACAGTCTATCTATCTATCTATCTATCAGGGTTATTGCATACAGTCTATCTATTTATCTATCTATCTATGACATCAGGAAATGAGAGAATTAGATTTTGTAGGCCGCTGCTTCCCCCTTGCGGGCTGAATAAAATAGCCGTTGGGTGGAACATACAATTTATCCGGCTGCTGTGGCTTCTTAGGAAGATATCCTAGTACTTGTTTACCCACTTCCAACTCCAATGGTAATTGGCTGGCGTGCTCTAGTGGTTCCAAGCTGTACGTGTCATAATAGAGCCTTAATGACATCACAGTGCAGCTTTATAGAACATGTTGGGGCATGTTCAAGGGCGTCCGATGTTGATGACATCAGTGATGACATCACAATAGCAGGTGGCTTACTTATTCGATCTACGTGGGGGGGGGGCGTAACTTTCGACGACGCTCGCGCGCCATTTATCGTAGGATATTTGTACTATGCCTATAATCTTCCCAGGAGTGTACTTAACAACTTCCCAAAGTTTCATGGCGATCGGATGAATGGTGTAGTAGCGCATAAAGGACAAACAGACACGCAGACACGCAGACACGCACGCAGACAGACATACATTCAATTTTATATATATAGATAACAGCTTCTTATGAAGAAAGATTGAGGAAAGAAGGGGGGGAAGTAAAGAGGGCTGGAATGTTGAGAGTGGGGGGGGGGGAGGCTTGGTCAGGGGCGAGAGGAGAGAAGAGGGGGGGGGGGGGAAGTCATCTCGTATCTTGATTTGAGGGTTACGTTTTCAGGGTCTGGTAGTATCCGAAGGGTCATTGGTTGTGTTTGTGTTGGGGAGTGACCCCCTTTCAAGCCATGGGCCTAAGTCTTGGGAGAAACGGAACTGATTCCATAGCGTCCAGGTGGCTTGGAAATTCTCTAGTTTCATCTCGTCTCTGGCACACAGCTCCTCCATATATTTTATGTGATCTAACTCCTCCAACCACATTAGCCTGGAGGGGGGAGTTGATGACTTCCATTTTTTTGGGATTACCAGGCGCATTGCTTGAATGAAAAATCTCAATAGAGAACCTTTTGCTTGCTTCTGGGAGCTCGGGAACATTGAAAGTAATGCAATCTCAGGAGTCAGCTGTATTTGATTCCTACTAATTGCAGTGTAGAGGGAGTTGATCTCCCGCCAAAGAGGACAGATCAGTGGACAACCCCACCAGATGTGTGTGAGTGTTCCAGTTCCCGTCGTGCATCTCCAGCAGGTATCCGGATACTGGGGGAATATTTTCGCCAATCTCGCAGGTGTCTGGTACCAACGTGTTAAGATTTTATAGTTTAATTCTTGTAGTTTGCTGGACATGTTTATTTTGTGGGTTAATGTATAGGCCTTTGCCCATGACTCCTCTGAGGGTATGGTGTTCAGTTCCCCCTCCCACTCCCGCTCCAGCGCTCTGTTACAATGTCGTGTGTCTTCGGTTAGGAGCATCCGATATAGATTTGAGATTTTATGTTGATCTGTGGGGGTTGAGGTGCATAAATTCTCAAAGGGGGTAGTGGGCCGCCTCAGCTCTTGCATATCCCCCAGTGAGCCAATATAGTGGCCCAGTTGTAGGTACTGAAACCACGCTCCGGGATGGGGCCGCCTCCCTCCCAGGATCTCGCTTAATGGTTTAAGGCCAGTGCTAGAAATCACGTCTCGTACCCTAGGGATTGTGTCTATGGTCGTGTCAGTCACCTCAAAGCCTCGCAAAAATGGGGGAGCTTCTGGGTTTCCTATCAAGGGTGTGAGTGGGCCCGGTCTATGGATCAGATCTGTCTTAGTCGCAGGGCCCATCCAGGCTGTCACCATATCTTCAATGAATGGGGACAATCCCAGTCCTCTGTGTTTCCCCCTACCGGGTAGCCATATGATCCCTCTACCCTGGCCGAGTGTCATGTCTTGTTCCATTTCCACCCATATCTTCTGTGCTCTACCGTGGAGAAGATCAAGAATGCGCTTAGATAACGTCGCCCTATAGTACAGGGCTATGTTCGGGACTCCCATGCCTCCTAGTTCTCTCGGGCTGGTTAGGGCTTTCCATTTGCGTCTAGGTTTGGTGCCTCCCCATATAAAACTCATGATTACCTTTCTAACCCGTGCAAGGAAGGAGCCCGGTATAGCGATTGGGACCGTCTGGAGGATATACAGAAACCTCGGAAGCGCATTCATTTTTACTATGCTGATAGAACATGTTGGGGCATGTTCAAGGGCGTCCGATGTTGATGACATCAGTGATGACATCACAATAGCAGGTGGCTTACTTATTCGATCTACGTGGGGGGGGGCGTAACTTTCGACGACGCTCGCGCGCCATTTATCGTAGGATATTTGTACTATGCCTATAATCTTCCCAGGAGTGTACTCAACAACTTCCCAAAGTTTCATGGCGATCGGATGAATGGTGTAGTAGCGCATAAAGGACAAACACGCACGCACGCACGCAGACAGACATACATTCAATTTTATATATATAGATAACAGCTTCTTATGAAGAAAGATTGAGGAAAGAAGGGGGGGAAGTAAAGAGGGCTGGAATGTTGAGAGTGGGGGGGGGAGGCTTGGTCAGGGGCGAGAGGAGAGAAGAGGGGGGGGGGGGGAAGTCATCTCGTATCTTGATTTGAGGGTTACGTTTTCAGGGTCTGGTAGTATCCGAAGGGTCATTGGTTGTGTTTGTGTTGGGGAGTGACCCCCTTTCAAGCCATGGGCCTAAGTCTTGGGAGAAACGGAACTGATTCCATAGCGTCCAGGTGGCTTGGAAATTCTCTAGTTTCATCTCGTCTCTGGCACAAAGCTCCTCCATATATTTTATGTGATCTAACTCCTCCAACCACATTAGCCTGGAGGGGGGAGTTGATGACTTCCATTTTTTTGGGATTACCAGGCGCATTGCTTGAATGAAAAATCTCAATAGAGAACCTTTTGCTTGCTTCTGGGAGCTCGGGAACATTGAAAGTAATGCAATCTCAGGAGTCAGCTGTATTTGATTCCTACTAATTGCAGTGTAGAGGGAGTTGATCTCCCGCCAAAGAGGACAGATCAGTGGACAACCCCACCAGATGTGTGTGAGTGTTCCAGTTCCCGTCGTGCATCTCCAGCAGGTATCCGGATACTGGGGGAATATTTTCGCCAATCTCGCAGGTGTCTGGTACCAACGTGTTAAGATTTTATAGTTTAATTCTTGTAGTTTGCTGGACATGTTTATTTTGTGGGTTAATGTATAGGCCTTTGCCCATGACTCCTCTGAGGGTATGGTGTTCAGTTCCCCCTCCCACTCCCGCTCCAGCGCTCTGTTACAATGTCGTGTGTCTTCGGTTAGGAGCATCCGATATAGATTTGAGATTTTATGTTGATCTGTGGGGGTTGAGGTGCATAAATTCTCAAAGGGGGTAGTGGGCCGCCTCAGCTCTTGCATATCCCCCAGTGAGCCAATATAGTGGCCCAGTTGTAGGTACTGAAACCACGCTCCGGGATGGGGCCGCCTCCCTCCCAGGATCTCGCTTAATGGTTTAAGGCCAGTGCTAGAAATCACGTCTCGTACCCTAGGGATTGTGTCTATGGTCGTGTCAGTCACCTCAAAGCCTCGCAAAAATGGGGGAGCTTCTGGGTTTCCTATCAAGGGTGTGAGTGGGCCCGGTCTATGGATCAGATCTGTCTTAGTCGCAGGGCCCATCCAGGCTGTCACCATATCTTCAATGAATGGGGACAATCCCAGTCCTCTGTGTTTCCCCCTACCGGGTAGCCATATGATCCCTCTACCCTGGCCGAGTGTCATGTCTTGTTCCATTTCCACCCATATCTTCTGTGCTCTACCGTGGAGAAGATCAAGAATGCGCTTAGATAACGTCGCCCTATAGTACAGGGCTATGTTCGGGACTCCCATGCCTCCTAGTTCTCTCGGGCTGGTTAGGGCTTTCCATTTGCGTCTAGGTTTGGTGCCTCCCCATATAAAACTCATGATTACCTTTCTAACCCGTGCCAGGAAGGAGCCCGGTATAGCGATTGGGACCGTCTGGAGGATATACAGAAACCTCGGAAGCGCATTCATTTTTACTATGCTGATCCTTCCGAACCAAGATAACGGGACTCCCTTCCACCTAGTAAAGTCAGACTCTAGTTTAGTTATGAGGGGTATGTAATTTTTTGCAAAAAGTTTGTCTGGATCTGTGGTAAGTACTGTTCCTAGATACCCCATCTCCTCCGATTTCCATTGGAACGGGAGGGATGGCTTTAGGGTCTCGACTTCTATGTTTGGTAGGGTTACATTGAGAATCAGTGATTTGCTTAGATTGACCTTGAAGTTAGATAGTTTGCTAAATCGTTTAAATTCTTCTAATATATTGGGTAGTGCTATCCTTGGGTTTTTAATGTAGATCAGCAGGTCGTCTGCGTATAATGCTACCTTATGTTCAGTTTCACCTGTTCTAATTCCTTGTAGGTTGGGGTTTGTCCTAAGTGCGCTCGCCAGCGTCTCCATTACTAATATGTATAGGGAGGGGGACAGGGGACAGCCTTGCCTGGTGCCATTACGGATGTCAATCGTGCGTGACAGCAGGCCATTAACCCTTACACGGGCTGAGGGGCCTCTATAAAGTGCCATCACCCAGTCCATGAACCTGGGTCCGAGGCCTGTGCGTTGTAAAGTCGCTTCCATGAATCCCCAGCTCACCCTATCAAACGCCTTCTCGGCGTCTACCGAGAGTAAGCACAGGGGCTCCCCATTCCTGCGAGCTCTGGACATGAGGGCCAATGTTCTTATTGTGCTGTCCCCTGCCTCCCTCCCCGTGACAAAGCCCACCTGATCCCTGTGCACCAAGGTTGGGATGTGTGCCTGGAGGCGTGTGGCCAGAATTTTAGCGAATATTTTCGTATCTATATTTAATAAGGAAATTGGCCTGTAGCTGCCGCAGGCCGCTGGGTCTTTGCCCGGTTTGGGTATAACAGTTATCACTGCTTGCAGTGCCTGGGCGGGGAAGGGACAGGTCTCTGATATGGAGTTGAATGCGTTGAGCATCAAGGGGGCTAGTTTTTCCCCCATGAGTTTAAAGAAACGTGGGGTATAGCCATCGGGTCCTGGGCTTTTGCCATTTTTGAGGGAGTGGATCGCTTCTTTTATTTCCTGAAGGGAGATGTCCTCCTCCAGGGTCTCCTGTATAGTCTCTGATATCCGTTTTTGGGCGTGATTGGTTAGGTACTCATCTCTGTCTTTGATCAGTTGTCTATTTTGTTCCCTATATTTGTCTGGTAGATTATATAGGCTATGGTAGTAATTATAAAAATTTTCCATTATTCCAGAGTTGGTGTGAGTTAGGTCTCCCCCTGGGGTTTGTGTTGCGAATATGTATGTCTGAGGTGTTCGAGGGTTCAGGGCTCTGGCTAGACCTTTGCTGCATTTGTTGCCATATTCGTAGAATTTCCCCCGAACTCGATCCCGTTGGCATAGTGAGATCTGGTCCATTAGAAGGAGTATTTTGTTTCGGACAGCGGATATTTCTGCCGTCCTGGTGTCTTGGGTTGCTTTTTTGTTTAGGTTCTCTAGGTGACTTAGGTGGTTGAGTAAATCCTTTAGTGTGTTAGCTCTTTCTCTTTTTAGCCTTGCCCCATGCGAAATGAGTATTCCGCGTATCACACACTTAAGTGCTTCCCACTTAGTCGGTGCAGGGGTGGTGTCTGATGTATGGTTATTTTTGAAGTCTTCGACAGTCTGCTGGATTTCCTGCACGCATATTGCATCATTCAGCAGATTGTCGTTTAAACGCCAGTTAAACTCCCTCTGTTCCCTCTGTATTCTTTTAAGCGATCCCCATACCGGAGCGTGGTCCGACCATATAAAGGATCCTATCGAGCTGAGGGGATTTCGGTCCAAGAGCTTATGTGAGACTAGTAGGTAATCTAAACGCTGGTAGCAGCCATGGGAGGGGGAAAAGAAGCTATAATCTTTTGTTTTTGGATGTAGTGTCCTCCAAAGGTCAACTAACCTAAGGCTGTGGATCTCCCTGCGGAGTCTGCGTAGTGCTATGTGTGTAGTTTTAGACTTACCCCCAGAGGAGTCGAGCGCGGGGTCCAGGCTGAGGTTGAGGTCCCCTCCTAAGATAACGTTGGAGCCGTCCGCGAAGGCCCTCAATGCCCCCAGTATCCGGATTCCGTAGCGCACCTGTGCTTGATTTGGGAAGTAAACATTGGCAAAGGTTAGAATTTCGCTTCCAGTTTGTATTTTTAAGAAGAGGTAGCGTCCTTCCGGGTCTACTGATGAGGAGATGAGTTTATGGGGGAACTGTCTATGAATTGCAATCGAAGTGCCTCCCTTTTTTTTAGTAGGATGAGGGCTGTGGTGCCATATGGTATAGTTGCGGTTTCTCATTTTAGGGATTTTATTAGCCTGAAAATGTGTCTCTTGTAAGAGAGCTACCATGATTTTGTGTTTGTGGAGATGGTCCAATATCTGTCCCCTCTTAGCGGGGTTGTTTATACCCCTCACGTTATATGTGCCAAACGAGATGTTTTCCATTTATAATCTTCGTTATTGCTGTTACTCTTAAGTTGGTTAACCCCTTAGTGACGAAGCCTGTTTGCGCCTTAGTGACGGAGCCAAATTTTGGAAATCTGACATGCGTCGTTCAACGTGGCATAACTCCGTAAAGGCTTTACATATCCCAGTGATTCTGACATTGTTTTTTCGCCACATGTTGTACTTCATTTAGATTGTAAAAAGAGACCGATATAATTTGTGTATATTTATTAAAAGTACCAATATTGGAAAAAGTTTGAAAAAATTGTCATTTTTTCACATTTTCAACCGTAATATCTCAAATATGTCCAAACATACTGTACAAATTTTTGATAAGATATGTATTTCCATCTGTTTACTTTATTCTGAATGCACACTTGAAAAACTTTTGTGTTTTTTTTAACCATTTAGAGGACGTACAAATTTAACATTACTTTTCAGCATTTTGAGGAGCACTTTGTTTTCCTGCACCAAGCCAAGTTTGCAGAGGCTCATAAGTGTCAGAATAATAGATACACCCACAAATGACCCCATTTTAAAAACTACACCCCTTAGTGTATTCACTGAGGGGTGTCATGAGTATTTTGACCCCACCAGTTCTTTTCAGGAATTAGTTCAATTTAGGGGACAAAAAATAAAATTTCATATTTTTGCAAACATGTCATTTTAAAGACATATTTTTTTCCTATAGAGCCCATGAAAATGAGGATTTACACACCAAAATGGATACCCCCGTTTCTCCCATGTTCAGAAACATACCCATTGTGGCCCTAATCTTATGTCTGGATGCACAACGAGACCCAAAATGAAAGGAGTAGTCGGTGGCTTTTAGAACATAAATTTTGCTTGAAGGCGTTTTAGGCCCCATAGCACTTTTGTAGAGCTCTTGAGTGGCCAAAACCAAAGAGAACCCCCACAAGTGACCCCATTTTGAAAACTAGACCCCTTAACGAATTTATCTAGGGGTGTACTGACCATTTTGACCCCACAGTTTTTGAATGAATTCAAGCCAAGCAAAAGGAAAAAATTGTGATTTTCATTTTTTTGTCAATTCTGTCATTTTAAAAACAGCTTTTTTTGTACAGCACACGCATGAATGAAGCCTTTCATCCCAAAATGGATACCCCTGTTTCTCCCGTGTTCAGAGACATACCCATTGTGGCCCTAATCTTATGTCTGGATGCACAACGAGACCCAAAATGAAAGGAGTAGTCGGTGGCTTTAAGAACATAGATTTTCCTTGAAGGAGTTTTAGGCCCATAGCACTTTTGTAGAGCTCTTGAGCGGCCAAAATCAAAGAGAACCCCCACAGGTGACCCCATTTTAAAAACTAGACCCCTTAATGAATTTATCTAGGGGTGTACTGCCCATTTTGAGCCCACAGTTTTTGAATGAATTGAAGCAAAGCAAAAGGAAAAAATTGTGATTTTCGTTTTTTTGGCAATTCTGTCGTTTTAAAAACTGATTTTTTGGTACAGCACACACATGAATGAAGGCTTGCACCCCAAAGTGGATACCCCTGTTTGTCCCGTGTTCAGAGACATACCCATTGTGGCCCTAATCTTTTGTCTGGATGCACAACGCGGCGCAAAATGAAAGGAGTATTCGGTGGCTTTCGGAACAGAAATTTAGCATGAAGGTGATTTAGACCCAATTGCACACTTGTAGAGCCCTTGAGCGGCCAAAACGACAGAGAACCCCCACAAATGATCCCATTTTGAAAACTAGACCCCCTAACGAATTCATCTAGGGCTGTACTGTATATTTTGACCACACAGTATTTGAATAAATTTCAGCAAAGCAGAAGAAAAAAATTACAATTTTCATTTTTTTGGCAATTTTGTCGATTTAAAAACTTTTTTTTTTTGTACAGTTTACATAGGAATGAAGACGTTCACCCCCAAATGGATACCCCCGTTTGTCCCGTGTTCAAAAACATACCCATTGTGGCCCTAATCTACTTACAAGACGCATGGCAAGGCCTGTAATGGAGGGAACACCAGTTGGATTGCAGGGCACAACTGAATAAATCCCAGTCCCCATCGCTCATTTGTACGGAATAAAAATTGACTCCCTAAAATCCCCCCCCCCCCCACGCCCTTTTCGGCGTTCCCCAAATCTTAGATAAAAGTAATAATGTGAACTGTGTAGTATTTCCAAAGACGGATAATTATGGAGGCTGGTTGGGATGGGCACATGGGGCAATAAAACCGGGTATCCCCCTCCGTTGTTGTGTTGTTTTGTGTGTTGTTTTGTTTTTTGTTTTTGCTATGTCCTTATAACATATGTTTTTGTTTATGTTCATGTTTGAATCTCAATTCTGCTATGATTATTTCTCACCTATTAAGGTGCCTCTTTAAAACAGTAAAATGTTGTTTATTTTGAAAAAATGTCAATAAAAATTCAATTATTAAAAAAAAAAAAAAACCGGGTATCCCCCCTCCTCTCATGCTTTTTGGGAGTCATTTTTTTACCTCAGCGGCGGGGATGGGGTGTAAAAAGTGGCGCTCTGTGAGTCTCCGTAAGCTTGACGAGGTGCGGCGGTCTCATACAGAAGGCGCTCAACAAGGTGCTCCTGGAACTGCAGGAAGGCAAGCGTTCCCGGGGCTTCTTGTAAATTACGTATTACAGGTAGCGGTCTGAATAACGCCGGGCTCACACGGCCGTATGGGGAATTCGCTTGTGGAGGCCCGCAGCGGATCCCGGCTGTGACCCTGCGTACGGCCGCGTAATGTACTGCGCATTACTGCGTACTTACACGGGCGGTCATGCGCAGTACACTTTTTTTTTGTTGTTTGTATTTCCCGCACCGTCGCTTAGCGATGACGCGGGTACCCGCAGCCCGTATACAACGTAGTTGCGTATGGGCTGCGGGTATATCCGCGCCCATGGAGCACAATGGGCTCTATGTTGCGGATATCCGCGGTAAAATAGAACCTGCTGCGTTCTCTTTTCTGCGAGTGGATTACGCAATTCCAACCCGCTAATGTGAGCGGAATTGTGTAATCCAATGCGATTGATCTGCGTATTACCGCTAATCAAACGCATGCGGAATCCGTAATGCCTATCCGGCCATGTGAGACCGGCCAAAGGTAGATCGCTACCATTTTTTCACGTGACCGGGGACCGCTCAACGAGGCCACCCGTCACTGCTCCAGGGTCTCGGCGACCGTTGGTCGCCAAGAGCAAGGAGATATTAAGTTTCCTGGGCTCCCCGACTTCTGCGCATGTGTCCGGTGTTTTGCCAGCGGTCGCATGCGCAGAATACGGGAAAGTTCACGGAAGAAGATTGCGTCGGGGTGTAAATATGGAGGCCTCCGGTAAAAATTTTTATCTCCTCTCACCGATCGCATCAGTGAGGGGAGATGAAGCTTCACCTTTTTTTAACTTTTACGTGATCGCCATTATTCTTTGGATAACAGCGAACACATGACGAGGAACCGCTCACCGCGGCCCCCCGTGAAATCTCCAGGCTCTTGGCTAAGTTTTGTAGCCAGGAGCAGGGAGATTTTAAAAAACCACGGCTTTTGCGCATGCGCCTGCCACATTGGTGACGGGCACGTGCGCAGAAGCTGGGTTGAGGTCCGCGGATAAATCCGCAGGCCTTAGGTACGTCATTTCATCCTCCCTCACGGATATGATCCGTGGGGGGAGATGAAACGCAAGCTTTTTTTAACTTTTTAAAACTTTTTTTTTACTTTTTGCACTTTTTTTTTTACTTTACATGATCACTGTCATCCATTGGATGACAGTGATCATGTCCCTGGTGACATCCCTCTGCTCTTGGCTACACATGGCAGCCAGGAGCAGAGCAATTTTGAATTTCCCGGGGCTCGAGCCCCTCTGTGCACGCGCCCGATGTCAATCATCGGGCGCGCATGCGCAGACGGGGATTTCGGGTCCCGGGACATCGGGACATCGCAGAGGACCGGGGATGAGTATCTTCACCTCCCCTCATGGATCCGATCCATGAGGGGAGGTGAAACTTTACTTTTGTTTTACTTTTTAAACTTTTTCGCGATCACCGCTATCGCAATGGATAGCGGTGATCGCGGGCCCGGGGACCGCTCACAGTGGTCCCCGGTAACACCTCCTGGTTCCCGGCTACCTTCAGGAGCCGGGAGCCAGGAGATTTTAAATTTGCCGGGGACACCCGGGCTTCTGCGCGTGCGCGTGACGTCATCGTCAGGCGCGCATGCGCAGAAGGCCGCCGGCGGGTCCGGGAGGACCAGATCTCCGGGGGACACCGCCGACAAGCCGTGTGAGTATTTTCAGCTGCCGTGATGGATCCGATCCATCATAGCAGCTGAATTACTACTTTTTTTTACACTGTTTTATGTACTTTTTTGCGATCGGCGCTATTCATTTTATAGCGCCGATCGCAATGCCGGGGGGGACTGCCCGCATCCTGGGATGACAGCTCCATGCTGTCGGCTACCTGCGGGCACCGACAGCATGGAGCTGTCACGTCCTCAGGCAAGTGGGCATTAATCCAAAGAGGATGCATAAAACTACGTCCTCTAGGATTAAGGCCCACTTTCTGAGGACGTAGTTTCCCGATCGGGCCGTCGTTAAGGGGTTAAGGGTGGTAGAGGTTGGTTTTGGGAGGGGGGGGGGGGACAGGGAGGGCAAGTAGAAGGGAAGAGTTAGGAAGGAAAAGGTAGAAAGAGGGAGAAGTAAGGTTTTGTTTAGCAAACAAACCTTGCGCAGCTAAAGGCTGCTGCGTGTAACTTCGTGGTGATATGCTAGCGAAAATGCTAGGTGTCGCTGTGTTGCGCGACGGTTCACCCTGGGTGGGAAGTGGAGGGAGGTCCGCAAGAATGGAATTGGTCTCCGGTCACCCTCCCCCCCCAGAGTGAGTATTGGCAAGCTAGGGAACCCGTAAGGGGTCCTTTTCATATATGTTCCTCCGAATTTTTTGGCGAGCTAAAGTCATAGTATAATCTGAGTCGAAACTTTAAACAAATTAAGTCAAAACATTCAACAGGCGGGTGGTGTCTTCTGTGGTCCTGGGCCGTTCAGTGGCAGAATATGAATCCCTAGTTAGAGTCCTGTGGTTGCGTAGGTTCTCTGGATTGTCGTACTGTATTTTCAGGTGACTGCTGTTTGTCCTCTGCGCCGGTCACGGCGTTGCTTGGGTTGTGCAGTTTGCCACTGATCTTTGGTTCTTTCCGTGAGTAGATTCGGTAAAGTGGGCCAATCTGGGAGATTGATCTGTGGGAGCTGGAATGTTCCTAAAAACTTGGGTAAGTCTCCCAGTGAGCGTAATGTGGATGTTTTGCCTTCTTTTGTGGCCGTCAGGGAAAACGGGAACCCCCAGCGATATGGTATATTGTTGTCTTTAAGTGCTGTCAAGAGCGGTCTGAGGGCTCCTCTAAGGCGGAGAGTGTGGCGCGCGAGGTCTTGCAATATAATTATTGGTCTGTCCTTATGTATGAGTTCACCTTTCTCTCTAGCGGCGCGCAGGATCGCGTCTTTCTCTCTATAGAAGTGAACTCTGCAGATTATATCTCGGGGCCTTTTTGGGTCTGTTGCTCTGGGCCCTAGTGCCCTATGGATTCTGTCCATTATGATGGGGTTTTCAGGTGAGCGGCCCAGGAGTTGGGAGAAAAACGTTTGTGCCCAGTTTTCTAGTTGGTGGCCCTCGATTTCCTCTGTTAGACCTCGGATACGTATGTTGTTTCTTCTATTTCTATTCTCGAGGTCATCGAGGTGCATTGTAAGGTTGTGGATTTGATCTGCCTGGTACTGAATGGCCTGTCTGTGCGATTCGAGAATAGCGGTTGTTTCTTCCTGGGCCTCCTCTACCTCTATGAGTCTGTGACCCATATGCTGTATATCTGTGTGTATCCGCTCTAGCGCTTCTTTGTTAGATGACTCAAATCTGGCGAATAGGGCATACAATTCATCTTTAGTGGGTATGGACATGATGCGCTCCTTCCATGCATCTTTTTCCTCCCTGCTCACATTTTTTGTGCTTGTGGCGCGTTCTGGGCTGCTATAGGGGCTTAGGTCTGGTGATATTGACCACCCCGTGGCGTCTGTTTTGTTTTTTACTGATGCGGGGGCCGCCTGTGACTTGCTGTGGGATGTTTTGTGCAGCGTGAGTGTAGGTGTATTATTGTGCCTTTTACTCACTGTTTGGCTGCTTTCTGGTGAAGTCTGTGGGGTCTCTTCCTCCTTGCTGCTTGTCTCTTGCAGTCCTCTGTGTTCATCCTCTTCTCCTGAGAAGCTGCTGGCTGGTGAACGCTGCAGGGGTGAGTGCTGCTGTTCTGGGTGTTCAGCAGGGAGCTCCGCTCCACGTGTGTGCCCTGTGGACGGCGCCATCTTTGTTTTCTGTGTGCCTCTCTGAAGGGTATCGGTGCTGGGCTTCACTGCTGCCGCTCTCCCCCTCACTTCTGTCAGGGGGGGTTGTGGTGATGAGCGCTGCTGTGCTGTATCAGTAGCTTGTAGGAGGGAGGTCCCTGCACTCTCCGTTGTCTCCTGTGTTTCCCTCTGTGTGCTATCAGTGCTGGGCTTCACTGCTGCCGCTCTCCCCCTCCCTTCTGTCAGGGGGGGTTGTGGTGATGAGCACTGCTGTGCCGTGCCGGCAGCTTGTAGGAGGGAGGTCCCTGCACTCTCCGTTGTCTCCTGTGCTTCCCTCTGTGTGCTATCGGTGCTGTGCTTCACTGCTGCCGCTCTCCCCCTCACTTCTGTCAGCGGGGGTTGCGGGGATGAGCGCTGCTGTGCCGTGCCGGCAGCTTGTAGGAGGGAGGTCTCAGTGCTCTCCGGCGCCATCTTGCCTCTTCTTACATGCGGCCCCGGCGCTCCAAGGTAGCGCTCCATGCCGCTCTTCTTTCTGTTCTCCGCCGGTGTTCTGGTCTCCGCTGTCGCCCGCTTCCTTGCCTGACTCATTTTTGCCCGATATCGCCTTTTTGTGGAGGTTGATTCAGTGTTCTGGGTGAGGTATGACCGGGAGCACTCTCCTTATGCGCCCTGCTCGGCCATCCGCTAGCCACGCCCCCGTATTGGCTCTTTAGGAGGGATTCATTCAACCTCCAGTGTCTTGACGTGGGGAGGTCAACGAGGTTGGTAAATGACATATGGAATGGGGAATGATCAGATGCGATCCTACCTGATACAGATCGCTACCTATAAAGTTGACATGATTTAAAAGTCATCCCGGGGAACCCTGAGCTTCCTCCAGTTCCAGGAGCAGCTTGTAGAGCACCTTGTATTTTAGACCACCACACCTCAGGATGCACTACTGTCTGAGGAGGTGCAAAGTCTTACAGAGCGCCATTTTCTGCACCCCATCCCTGAAACTGTGGGCAAAAAATACCCCCCAAAAAGTATCCGGTTTGTAACAAACAAGGGAGGAGGGCAAAATCCATAGAGTAGTATAAGAGCGAACTAGATGTCTTTCTACAGCGCTATAATATTAGAGGATAGAGACATTAGGTGACCAGCAGGGTTGTTTTATCTCAAATGTTGATCCGGGGATTACTCTGGCTGCCATTATGGAGTCAGGAAGCATTATTTTCCTCCATAGGAGCTAATTGGCGCACTGTGTTTATTTTCCCTTCCTCTTGATCCATTAGGGGGAGGTTAATTAGGCTGAACTAGATGGACATTGTCCCATTCCGCTTAACATACTATGTATGTAGGAGGGATGCCAGATTTTATTGCCCCACATGTCCATCCAAACCAGGCCACTGTAATTACCTTTGCTTTGAAACCTACCATACAGTCTTACATTATTAATGTTATTTAATATATTGGGTAAGTCAAAAAGGAAAGGGGGGAGGGATTCTTTTTAGGGAGTCAATTGTTTTGACTTTTGGAATTTATTCAGTTGCACCCTGAAATCCAACGATATTCCCTAAATTATAGGCCAAGCCATGTGTCCTGTATGCAGATTGGGGCTATAATGGGGTTATTGCTGAACACAGAAGAACTACTGCTATAAAATTTGGGGTGCGTTTTCTCCAGTTTTCCCTACTTGAAACACAAAAAACTGTCATGAAAGTGATAAATTTATGAAAAAAACTAGCGTACCCGTCGCGCGTTGCTGCGAAGACAGACATACATACATACATTCGTTTTTATATATCTAGATGACGGCAGCAGCGACCACTGAGATTTTGTAGGCCGCTGCTTCCCCCTTGCAGGCTGAATAAAATAGCCGTTGTGTGGAACATCCAATTTATCCGGCTGCTGTGGCTTCTTGGGAAGATAGCCTAGTACATGTTTGCCCACTTCCAACTCCAATGGAGACTGACTGTAAATGGCTGGCGTGCTCTAGTATTTATGGTTCCAAGCTGTACGTGTCATTGCATACAGTCTATCTATCTATCTATCTATCTATCTATCTATCTATCTATCTATCTATCTATCTATCTATCTATCTATCTATCTATCTATCTATCTCATATCTATCTCATATCTATCTATCTCATATCTATCTCATATCTATCTATCTATCTATCTCATATCTATCTATCAGGGTTATTGCATACAGTCTGTCTATCTATCTATCTATCTATGACATCAGGAAATGAGAGAATTAGATTCTGTACGTAAAATTTGAACGCTAATTATTTTGCCCTTCGAATTGAATAATCAAGAATAGTATATACCGCGCTGAGCCAATCAGGGGGCAGGTCTGACTCACACCCCCTTCACACCCACTTCAGGCCGGCCGCATGACATTGGGAAGTGAGAGAATTAAATTCCGTACATAAAATTTGGACGCTAATTCTTTTGCGCTTAGAATTGAATAATCGAGTTGGGATGAGACATAAGGCCTTGCCCGTAAGCATTCCCCAACCTCCAAGAACTGAACCTACCTACCTGAATGAGATTTTGTAGACCGCTACTTCCCCCTTGCGGGCTGAATAAAATAGCCGTTGGGTGGAACATACAATTTATCCGGCTGCTGTGGCTTCTTAGGAAGATATCCTAGTACTTGTTTACCCACTTCCAACTCCAATGGTAATTGGCTGGCGTGCTCTAGTGGTTCCAAGCTGTACGTGTCATAATAGAGCCTTAATGACATCACAATGCAGCTTTATAGAACATGTTGGGGCATGTTCAAGGGCGTCCGAGGTTGATGACATCAGTCATGACATCACAATAGCAGGTGGCTTACTTACTCGATCTATGTGGGGGGGTCGTAACTTTCGACGACGCTCGCGCGCGCGCCATTTATCGTAGGATAGTTGTACTATGCCTATAATCTTCCCAGGAGTGTACTCAACAACTTCCCAAAGTTTCATGGCGATCGGATGAATGATGTAGTAGCGCATAAAGGACAGACAGACAGACACGCATACAGACATACATTCAATTTTATATATATAGATAGATGAAATTTTATTTATTTTTCACTTGCTTTTTAATTTTTTCAAAAAAAGTTGACTCAAAATGCTCAGTACACCCCTATATGAATTCAATAATGAGTCTAGTTTTCAAAATGGGATCATTTGTGGGGCATCTCTATGGTGTTGGCAGCTCAAGGGCCCTTCAAGTGTTCAATGCGGCCTAAAAAGCCTTTAAGCTAAATTTCTGTTCTGAAAGCCACCAGCTGCTCCTTTCATTTTGCCCCCATTGTGCAACCAGACATAAGATAATGTCTACTTAGGGTATGTTTCTGAACACGGAACAAACAGGGGTATCCATTTTGGGGTGCAAGTCTTCATTCATTTATGTACTGTACAAAAAACTTTTTTCAAAAATGACACAATTGTCAAAAGAATTAAAATAGTAATTTTTTCCTCCGATTTGGCTTAAATTAAAGGGGTTGTCCCGTGACCAAAACGAAAAAATTTTCACACCCCAGTCCCCCATGTCAAGCAAGCATCACAAACTACCCATGTAAATCGGTTTTTTAGAACGTTTCTACTCACCATGAAGCTGTTTCATGAAGTTATAAAAATCTTCCAAGATGGCCGCCATCTTTTCCCAAGGTGCACCGCTGGTCTTCTCCCATGGTGCGCTGCGGGTCTTCTCCCATGGTACACCGTGGATGTTCTTCTCCAGTCTGAGCTCCACTGCCAATTACAGCCACCTCATTGGCTGATCGGCACCACGTGACAGTGGCGGAGCTACGCGATGACGCTGAGAAGGGGGAGGAGCCAGGACGCAGCTCATGAGCCCGGACCATCCAGAAGAGGAATCTTCAGTGCGCAAGCGCGACTGTTCGTGCGACCAGAGCAGAAGTTAAGTCGTCGCCATGGAGACGGGGACGCCAGCACCGGAGGGGGTAAGTGTATAACTTCTGTATGGCCAATATTTAATGCACGATGTATATTACAAAGTGCATTAATATGGCCATACAGAAGTGCATAACTGCACTTGCTTCTGCGGGACAACCCCTTTAATTCAAAAATTGTGGGGTCAAAATATGCATTACACCCCTACATTAATTTTTTTAAGAGGTTTTTAAAATGGGGTCATTTGTGGGGGTTCTCTTTGGTTTTGGCAGTTAAATGGTTCTACAAGTCAGCAATGAGACCTGGAATTTATTCAGCTGTGCCTTAAAAACCAATGGGTGTTCCCTCCACTCCATTATAGGCCTTACCATGTGTCCAGTAAGCAGATTGTGGCTACAATGGATATGTTTCTGAACATGGGACAAATAGGGGTATTCAGATGTGTGCTGTACAAAAAACCTTTTTAATAAAATGTCACTATTGGCAAAATTGTATTTTTTTTCCTTCTGCTTTGGTTACATTCATTTGAAAACAGTGGGGCCAAAACAGGATTACACCCTTAGATAAACTTGGTAAGGGGTCTAGTTTTCAAAATGGTGTCAATTGTGGAGGCTCTCTATTGTTTTGGCCACTCGAGCTCTAAAGTGTGCTATGGGGCCTAAAAGGCCTTCAAGCAAAATTTCTGTTCTGAAAACTACCGACTATTCCTTTCATTTTGGACCCTGTTGTGCATCCAGACATAAGATTAGGGCCATAATGGGTATGTCTCTAAACACAGGACAAACGGGTATTCATTTTGGGATGTAAATCCCCATTTCCATCATGTCCATTCTGACAGCATACATGGAGGTTGCCCCGCCTGTGTTCCTTGGGACAGGAATGAGAGTTGTTTAAAAAAGGCCACCTCTCACCAATTAACTCCAGTGTCTTCCTGTCCCAATCGGACACGAGGGAAGTTCTACGTGCTGTGGGTAGAGGCGCCTGCGGGCTGTGTGGTGCTACTCACCGGGGCGCGGGGAATCCGGCCGGGCTGAGGCAGTCTTGCGGTGGCTCTATCTCTCGATCGGCACCAGTGGAGGGGACGGAGCGGCAGGTGCATATGCTCTGCGCTCCTGTTCCCCAGCATCTAGCAGCGGCGTGGCGGCTGGCTTCCGGGTTGTAGCGGCGCTGCGTTGGACGTGATGATGTCAGGGGCAGCGCAGGCGCTTAAAGCGCCAAATTCAAATCCTGGAAGTTCCTCCATGATCCACAGGCTCCTTTTTCATCCGGCAGGCGTCATGGACAGCGCGGAGGGAGAAAAAGGAATTGTGCCAGCTGTAAGTAGTCCATTTGGACAAAAAGTTTGCGGTATGGCTGAGGAGTTATTTTATCTGGTATTGGTAATGGCTTCTTACTTGTAGAAGGAAGCATTAAAAGCTAAACAAGATAAAAAGAGGATTAAGAGGTGTGCGTTATGCTCCAAAAAGTTGGATAATAATGTTAGGAGACCGATTTGCTCGGAATGTACATCTAAGATTGTGAAGAACGAGCAACAAAATTTGTTACACGGAATTCGGGAGATGGCCTCAGAGGAAGTTCAGGTTCTGAAGGAATAGTCCTCTGACTCCCAGCCAGGGCCATCCAGGAAAAGAGCCCGCATCAAGGATTATGAGGTCTCTTCACCTGAACACTTTGAGATGGAAGATTCAGACGATTCATCTGAGGTTTCAGCCCCTGCGCCCAAGGGGGAGAAAAATATTACTTCTCTAACGTGGATCTAGACGAGCTAATTTCTGCTGTACGAAATACCATGGAAGTTATAGATGTACTGCAAATTAGATCGGTATAAAAAGTTCGGGGGTCTTGGAACCCGTCACAAGAAATGTTTTCCCATTAATGAGAATCTTCTAAATATGATTCTGAATTAGTGGCATAGACCCAGACGGGGTTCCATTGTTCAGAAGGAATTTAAAGAGAGACTTTCCTTTGCTACAGAGGATGTCTCCCATTGGTGTACGATCCCACAGGTGGCTAAGCTAATGAAAAAAACAACGCTCCCTTTCGAGGATAGCTCTCAACTTACAGATCCGATGGAGCGAAAAATGGAGGGTTTCCTAAAGAGGGTGTGGGAATCCGCTACCACAGTCGTTGAAGCTAATATAGCTGCCACATCAGTGGCGAGATGTCTATATTTGTGGCTCAGGGATTCGACATCAAAGAGTAAACTATACACAATCCCCTTTCAGGGAGAGTATCTCTTTGGTCCTACCCTGGACAAGATTCTGGAGAAGGCGGCAGACAAGAAGTTGGGATTTCCGACCTATAATCTTCCGAAGAAATTAGTACCCTTCAGGAGGGATTACTATCCAAGGGGAAAGAGCAAGGGAAAATCGGGTAGGTGGTCATACCCGAAGGGGGGTAGAGGGAAAAACCCGTTTTTCCTTCCAGACTTGGTCCCAGATAAACAGGATACTGTGGGGGTAAACTCCTTTGGTATTCAGGGAACTGGCATCGGATTTTTTAAAGTCTCTGGGTATTGAGGGTAGTCTCGTCAGGTTACAAGATAGAACTAGCCTCTAAACCCCCGAAAAATTTTGCGTAACACCTGTTCAGTCTCCCGGCCTCCTAGAGCGATTGAAGGAGGATGTCCTTAATTGAATTAAATTAGGAGCTATAGTACCTGTCCCTGTACTAGAACAGGGCCGAGGTGGTTGTTCTCGTTTATTTTTAGTTTCCAAACCAAACTGCTCCTTAGAGTTATTTTGAATCTTAAAACACTTAATGCGCACATGAATAATCTTATATTTAAGATGGAACAATACATTCCACGGTCCCCTAATAGGTCCTACTCATGTTATGTGTACGATAGATTTAAGGGACACATATTTTCACGTTTTTGAGATTTGCTGTTCGTATAAAAGGGGTTGTTTATCATTTTCAGTTCGTTTGTTTGCCATTCGGCATCTCCTCAGCTCCAAGAATATTCACAAAAGTAATGATAGAGCCAATTAGATTCCTTTTGAGAAAAGAATATCAGGATCATTCCATACATGGACGATCTGTTATTAATTGCGAACGATGCAAGCACCATGAGGTCCCATCTAGAACAGACCCTAAATCTTTTCAGGAGAAATCCAGTCTTATCCCAGAGACTAAAAAGATATCCCTGGGGATCTTTCTGGATTCGGAAAGGGGTCGATCATTTTTGTCAAAGATTAGAATTTCCCATACTATTGGGGCGATCCGGAAGTTCAAAAAGAAAAAAATTGTATCAGTGAGTGAAACGATTGGTATCCTAGGTCTAATGACTGCTTGCCTTGCAGCAGTACCATGGTCTCAATTTCATTTTAGACCCCTGCGGGAGAAGGTTTTGTCATCATGTAATCGATCCCAGAGTTCCCTGAATACAAAATTTGAGTTACCTCAGTGGGTAAAAACGCCTCTAGATTAGTGGCTCTCGCCCTCAAATCTGAGGAGAGGGGCACAGTGCTCCTTATCTCCGTGTCACGGTGACCACGGACGGCAGCAGTTCGTGCTGGGGGGCCCAGGTAGCAGGTGAAGCCTTGCAAGGTTCCTGGTCAAGGTTCACAAGCACCCGTTCCTCACATTTTAGAGAGTTGAGGGCGGTCTGGGAGGCCCTAATTAGATCAGGAGACTTATTACGAGGAAAACACTTGAAAGTGTTATCGGATAACATGACTACAGTTTCCTTTCTTGAACACCAGGGAGGTACACAGCACCCCAGCTTACAACACATGGCAAGAAGAATCCTATCATGGGCATAGAACTCCCTTTCAGCAGTCCATCTAAAAGCGTTGTTAAATCAAGTAGCAGATTTCCTGAGCAGAGAGGTTGGATCCCGGAAATTGGGATCTCAACCTAGAAGTATTCCGCTATCTCACGGACCAGTGGGGCCAACCTCAAATAGACTTATTTGCAACAAGAAGAAATTTCAAGTGCCGGGACTTCTTTTCACTAGACCCTGCAAACCACCCATTAGCACTAGATGCACTGTCCCAGGAATGGGAGATGTCTCTGGCATATGTGTTTCCTCCTCTCCCAGTAATACCCAGGTGTCTGCAAAAAATTCTGAACAGTTGGATTACTGTAATCTTAATTACCCGGCCTGGCCGAAAAAAACATGGTATCCGATGCTGAACTCTCTGGCAATACAATCCCTGATAGCGCTACCCCTCAGGTAGGATTAGTTATCCCGGTGCCCAGTGTTTTTCCAGAAAAATCACTGGTTAAAATTGACGACCTGACTGCTGAAAGGCAGAGGCTAAGGAAACTAGGACTTTTTTCCGATAAGGTGATTGATACTTCATTCAGGAGTCAGAAAGTAGTTACTTCAAAAATCTATTATAAAGTATGGGGAAAATTTTGTGCCTGGTATAAGCAAGATACTCCAGATATAGATTACCCAGATTATGTTAATATTCTAGATTTTTTGTAGGCGGGGCTGGATAAAGGTCTCAGCCCTACAACGTTACAGGTACAGACGACAGCCCTTAGTGCCCTGTTTGATGTCAGGCTAATGGAAAATAGGTGGATAAAAAGGTTTCTAAAAGGAGCAGACAGGTTAAAACCTTTTGTGAGGGCGTTGACACCCGCATGGGATCTTAATGTGGTTCTCGAGGGACTTTGTGATCCTCCGTTCAAACCCATTCAACAAATTTCCATCAGAAATGTATCCATTAAGGTCACTTTTTTGATCACTGTTACATCCGCTAGAAAAGTCAGCGAATTACAGGCATTGTCGTGCATAGAGCCTTATTTAATGGTCTTAAAGGACCGCATGATATTTAGAACTAATCCAGATTTTCTACCGAAAGTCGTGTCCCCTTTCCATATGGGTCAGGAGATGGTGCTACCTTCCTTCTGTCAAAATTTTAGTAATAAGAAGCAGCAACGACATAGTCTGGATGTCTGTAGAGCAGTTAAAGCCTACTTACAAATTTTCTCAGTCCTTTCGGAAGTCCGAGAAGTTTTTTCTCCGATTTCAAGGTACCAATAAAGGCCGGGCCGCCTCTAAGGATACAATAGCCAGATGGATCAGGTTAGCAGTCCAGGAGACTTACAAAACCCAGAGGTTTATTGGCTCCAGAGGGGACAAGGGCCCACTGTATTAGGGCTCTCGCCGCGTTGTGGGCTGAACGCAGGGGGGCCTCGGTAGATCAGATTTGCAGGGCAGCAACTTAGTATTAATACTTTCGCAAAACACTACAGGTTAGGTCTTCATTCAAGTAGGAATCTGGTCTTCGGGCGGAAAGTGCTCCAGGCAGTAGTGTCGTCCTCCCCCCCCCCCTTCCTCGTCCCTCCCCCTTAACATCTGATGAATTGGTATACCTCCATGTGTGCTGTCAGGATGGACGTGATGGAAAGACTAGAATTATTTCTTACCGATAATTCCTTTCCCATTAGTCCATCATGACAGCACATGCTTTCCCATCCTTGTACGGTTTGTAATACATATATATGTAATATGTCTTGATGTCTTTCAGTGTTAATAAAACTGTTGGGCCATGTATCTGTTGTGATGATTTGGAAGTCACTGGAGTTAATTGGTGGGAGGTGGCCTTTTAAAGAACTCTCCTTCCTGTCCCAAGGAACACAGGCAGGGCAACCTCCATGTATGCTGTCGTGATGGACTCATGGAAAAGGAATTATCGGTAAGAAATAATTCTAGTCTTTTCATGTGCATTATAGAAAAAAAATGTCTTTTAAAATGATTTGCAAAACCTATTAAATTTTATTTTTTCTCTTCTAAATTGCATTAACTCCTGAAAAGAACCCATGGGGTCAAAATACTCATGCCACCCCTCAGTCAATATAGTATGGGGTGTAGTTTTTAAAATTTGATCATTTGTGGAGGTATGTATCATTTTGACACCTATGAGCCTTTGCAATCTTGGCTTGGTGTAGGAAAACAAAGTGTTCCTCAAAATCTTGAAAAGCAATGTTAAATTTGTATGTCTCATAAATGGTTAAAAAAACGAAAGTTTTTCAAATGTGCATTCAGAATAATGTAAACATATGGAAATGTATGTCTTATCAAAAATATGTATGTTTTAACATATTTGAGATATTACAGTTGAAAATATTTAAAAAAATTGGCTCTGTCACTAAGGTGCAAACAAGCTTAGTCACTAAGGGGTTAAATGCTAGTGTGAATCTACCCCTCTCACAGTCCCGAATCTAAGTCCTCTCGCAGGAAGTGTCCATCAGTGTGAAGCATGAATCGGGAGTTACAGGTAGTCAACTAATCGCCTGCACATATAGTGGGCACTGTGTGAAAAATTAGTTCTACGCCAAACTAAATTTCATATAAATAAATATATTTTAGAAAAGTGTGACTTTTCTGCTGCCATTATAGTGCCATTCTCTGCCACATGGCCTTATAGTAAGGAGGAAGGGCTTTTAGTGTTCATCCCTGTACATCTGCAAGTAGGAGAACGAGTAAATGGTGACTTAAAATCCTGTAACAAAAGCATCTTTGTTATACAGTTGACACCCCCCCCCCCCCCCCATCTGCAAAGTCCGGGACTGGATATTACTCCAATTCTGGCATTTTAACCCCATAGCTGCAATAGGGAACACAACATGTTACCAATTGGGCAGAGCTATTGCTCCCCGCATTGATGTGATTGAGGTGGAGTGTTGATGGCTGTCATCTTAGTACTCCTATAACTAACAGCACAATACAAATTACAATCCTGTGCTAAAAAGTATAGCTCACCCACTACCCCTCCCTCTAGAAAATAAACTTTCACCAACCTCCATTCATTATGGGTCTCAGAATATGGCAGCATAAAGAAATTTATTTTTTTGGTTTTGTTTTAGTAAGATTTATTCTTCTACATAGTAAAACATAGAAACTTTATAATTTTGGTATCAAAGCTGCAGAATAAAGTTAAGTAGTAATTTTAGTACACACTGTTAAGATGAAACTTAAAGCACTTTACCCCAAAAAAGAACATTTTTTTTTCCATTCCAACACAAAAAATGCTTTAGGTATTTCTCAATACTTTCCATGGTATATAAAAAAATTTCCATTAAACAGATATAACCTGACAAAAAACAAGCCTTTATATGGGTATGTCAATAGAAAAGTGTAAAGTTATGGCTCCTGGAAAGGATGAAGCCCAAAAAGTTTACCTCCGAAAAAGGCTATGATATTAAGGGGTTAAAATAATGTAGATGACTGAAAAAAAATTAAAAAAATGCACACCTTTATTTACAAATTTTACTCCATAATTAATTTTTTTGCGGTCCACATTTATTAAGCATTTGCACAAAGACGTAGAGCTATTTCAATTATGTATTTAAGTGGTGTAATTTTTAGCCATTGTGGTGTTTATCCCCTTATGGTCATGGCCTATTTTGAACCGAAGGACGCAACAAGTTTTGGGGGTTTTCATTTTTGTATATTTTGTATTTTTCATTGTCATATGAGGTCTAGCTCTTATTGGTACCGTTTTGATGTGTATATAATGCATCGTATAACTTTTATTTAGTCACAATTCTACTATTGTTTTTTGTATGGCTTTCACTATTTAGTGTAAATGACATGTCACCAGCGTTACAGTGGGATGCTGGTCAGTCACAACCAGCTCCTTCTGCAGCCCATGCCAGCCAAATTCCATAAGTAAATATTTTGCGTAAACTGTTTCTCATCCAGGACATGTACGTCCTGGGCGAAAAGTGGTTTAAGCCAGGCTAATTTATCGCCTATGTTCTGACAGGAGTTATGATTGCATTTGCCCCATTTGTTACATCAGTCACAGCATACTGTACATCACTGCTATCAAATTTCACAGTGGTTAAAATTTTGACAGAATCTAAATAAAGCAGAAATAAAACTTTTTCTCTTTTGTAGCTATTTTTGCATTCATTTTTTTAAAGTTGCATTTCACAGTTGTATCTTAACCAAACAAGCCACATCCACCTTCACTCCACTTTTACAAACTGACATGGATGATTCAAACTGCTAGAATAAAATTGGCCAAAAAAGGGGCAAATACGTTGACAGATGTGCACAGCATTTTTTTTTTTAATATAAGCTAAAACACAACCTTTTTTTGAAATATTCCTGGTATTTTGCCTTTCTAGTCATATTATGCATATTACAGATGTTTCATTACCACTAAGTTTGTGCAACTACAACAGTGCTAAAATATATAACAAATGGCACCCAAAAGCCCAAATGGTCATCAACTATTTCATGCTGTGTATGTAGAACTGTATTGCTTCAGGCCTTTAAATAAAGGTAGATTTTGAGACAACAGTAAAAAGTAGGGTTTGAGACGAGAGTAACTTATTCTTATGACTTGCGGAATGTTGTAAAGTCATTAAAATGTTACTGTTGAAATATTTTGCCAGGTCTACTGGTTTATTATCCACTAATTGTAGCTTGAAGACCTAAATTTTACCCTATTTAAGCACTCTCTTAAAATGTATTAAATATAAAAAGGAATTTACATACAGTATGGGGGGAAATCATTTTATACTATAGGTCAGTACTGAAAAGGGCTTCTTATACTCAAACTATATAGAATGCCCCCAACCTAAGAGGTAATATAGTAGATACAATGACCGCATTCAAAAAAGGACTAGAAGCTTATCTACTGAAATTGTATTACAAGTTGTTAGTGATGTAGCATTCAATGATGTATAATTGATCTGAGAAAGTTTGAACTTGATGGACATGTGTTTTCCTTCAGTGGTCAGGTCTAAATATATGAGGCTATTGAAGTTGTGCCAAGTCTTTCAGAGCGGAAGCTGTTCTATGTGACTGCTTTGTTCCTTGCAGGGACTTGCAGTTTTTGGCTAATGGAAGTTCATTCATAGGCTCTGATCAGGGAATTAGACAGACTGTACTGATGTGATGACCCTTCTCATTTTAGGCAACACTTTTAAAAACCTAAAATCAGATAATTTCGTTATTTTTTTCCCCAGACAAATCTTGCCATAAAGCTGGCAAAGTGAAAAGATTCTGTTTTCCTCTATTCACATGAGCCGTGGTTTTCCTAACCTATGCAATATACCCAATTTCAACGTATAAAGAGTAAACACCTAATAAATGGAAATTCAATACTTGAGATCAACTCCAGACCTTATATCACCTTAATTTGTTATCAAATAATGAGGGGACGGCCACACCGGTCCATTAAACCGCCTAGCAGTCAGTTGTCCAATTACTTTTGGGAACCTGTGAAAATGGAGGTATTTGTAAAAATGGCTGTGATTCCTTAACAGTTAATGCAATGTTATGTTAAGGAAGCACTTCCTTTTTGGTTTTTATTTTTTGGGGGAAATCCATCACAGTATCACTGATTTCTGCTATGAAGAATCAAGTCATGTGTCTGCAGAACTAGGAGTAGAATCAGTGTGCTGATCATATGCCTGGTAGAAAAGTGCAAATGGGGACAAGACACAGAACTGGATTCTTCACAGCGGAGGTCAGCGATGGTATCCTGGATTTCCCCAAAATAAAACTGCAGTGCTTTAAATCTCTACTTAAGGGCTAATGCCCATGGACAGATTTCTGCCGCGTCTTATTGAACCTAATAGCTCAATGTTCGCGCTGCGGAATTCTGCAGTGTGAAATAACCCGCAGCATGTCCTATTTGCCCTGGGAATATGCACAATGCGCATTGTAATCAATGGAAGCCGCCCGTCACGCAATACAAGTATAGCGTGAATACGCGCCCTGCCCACCACCGGCTACGTCATATGACACTGCCGGCACGTCATGCGCTGTACTTCGCATGCGCGCCGGCACATCGTGCGGGAGCTATGCAGCGGATCTGGAGGGGAGTATGGGATCTTTGGAGGGGCGCCCTGATGGACTCTGCTGCAGTATTCCGCTTGCAGAGCCCATCACGGTCGTGGGCATGAGCCCTAAAGCTGAAAATCATCACTTGAATCTCATCTTGATTGCTTGGTTTTTTGTCACTTTCCAAGTTGTTTTGGACTGTAGAAAAGGCAAACCCTCCAGTAATAGAGGACACCCTGGGATTGCTCAGATGTTATCCTCCATGAGTTGTGATCATTTTAATTCAGATTTTATTTTGTTGGCTTAGTTTTTGACTTAACAAATTCTATTTCTTCTACTTTTAGGATGTTCTCCTCGCTACTGGCAGAAAACGTTGGGTGTCCCAGTGGGCAAGTCTCGCCTCTAACCATATAGGAAATGATCAAGAAAATGGGCAAAGTGAACACAGCATATTGACTTCTGTTGAAAATGGTAATTTTCTGACCATGCTTTCTTTGGTAATTTTTATCTTTATCATCTGTACCCTTATTATAATTTATTATTTACATATTAACCCTGTCCCGCTATAGACCGTACATTTAAATCCTGCAGCGTCTGGGTATGTATGAAGGGAGATCACGTGGCGATCTCCCTTCATACAATGTAGGCGTCGGCTGTTTCTTGCAGCCAACACCTTGCAGCAACAGCTCTGATCAGCTATGCAGCTGATTGACGCGCTTAACCCTTTAAATGCCGCTTTCAAATCTAACAGTGGCATTTAAATTCCCATGAACATCCCTTACAGGCCGCCCGCGATGAGAACGCAGGAAGCTGTGTGTGTGTCATGGCAGCCAGGGGCCTTCTAGGCTGGCTTGATAAACTACCTGCTGATCACAGTATGATGTAATGCTATGGCATTACATCATACTGCAGAAGCGATCAAAACATTGCATGTTTCCTCTGAGGACTAAAAAGAAAGGAAAAATAAGATCAATAAAGTTTCACTAATAAAAAAAAAAGTTATGAAAGTTAAAAAAAAACCTCTATTGCCATATTTATAATAAAGAATCTAAATAATAAAACAAAAATACATATTATCACTGCCTCCATAAAAGTCCAATCTATCAACACAATATTTACCCTGCACGATGACCGATTTAAAAAAAAAAGTACGCCAGAAATACGTTTTTTTTTGGGTCATATGTAGTTCAAAATGTTAGCAGCGCAAACTACAGGATGTCTTGCAAAAAATGAGCCCTCTTGCAACTATGTAGTCAGAAAAATAAAAACGTTATTTCGTAAAGAAGTAGACGGCAGAAAATAATTTTTAAAAATGTCTTTGAGAATAAATCAAAGTAGTACAGAAAAAAAAATCAGTTTTTCAGTCCATTACATGGTACATTAAATAGTACTACTGAAAAATACAACTCGTCCCCCAAAAAACAAGCCCTCAGAGCATGCTGTGATTTTTCTTCTGCTCACAGAATACATAATTCTGATCTGCAAGTGTGAAGGAAAAATCGAAAGTACATGCCTTTCAATGCCTGCGTTTTTCTGTGGAAAGTTTCCGTGGATCGCAATTAAAATCTGTTCGTATGAGACCCTCTGACTATCTGTGTTGATTAAATTCATGCTGCAACTAAACTATAGTGACAGATCAGCTAGTAGAGCTGATCGTAAAAGTAGGCAAGGAGCAAGATATTCTGGCTCCCCGCTGCCTCCAATGGCTTTCATACTACTCCTAATGGGATAAATTCTAAATCTGTCATTTAGTAAGGTCTCTCTAGCTCTAGACAGACAGATTTTTATTCTAGTCGTTGATTCTGTCAAGGGCAGGAGAGGGTGTGGACTTATGTATATGGAGATATGATATTGTTAAGGACCACTGCGCGGCCACATAACCTTTCAAGTCTTGAGGTTCAAATTAGTTCTTACCAGGATGCATCAAGGAGGCCAAAAACTATACAAAGATAGTTATCAGTTCCCACAGATACGTAGAGTTGAGCCGCGGCAGATATACAGCTCACTCTGCTTAAGGCACGCGTACACTGAGCGTTTATTAACTTTGGTATAGTTCTAATACAGGAAAGGAATGCGTCATTAGTCACAGCGTTAATCTCATTAAGAATCATGCATTGTTCAGCAATCAGCGTAGTGAGAATATATCTGTAATGTTCTTCAAATGTCTGTTTCTCCCAGCGTTATCTTGGTCCTCCCTGGTCCTCCCTTGTATTCACTTTGTGATTCAGGTGGCTGTAGTACAGTCAGTTCCTTTGTCCAAGTCTCCGAATGGAGGTGTGGAAGGGCTTCTTCTGATAACTGCATCCAGACTTGGTTCTCATGAAAAAGAACACAGACAAATCATTACACATTGTACCATATCTCATGCTCTAAAGCTATTTCTGCTTGAATTATTGTTTCACTACACACAAGCTTATTTACATCTTATAATGCTCCATTTCCCCTTGTCATCCTGACAGCATACACATGGAGGTTGTCCGCCGGACACCTGTTGGGACAGGAAGCGGAGAATACAAAAGGTAACTCCCACCACCGGCTCACCAGTGTCTTCCTGTCCCTACAGGACAGTCCAAGCGGGCCTCCAGGTGTATGCTGGAGGAAACTGAAGAAGACTCCCATGCAGCCTGTCCGCCCGTGGGGGGACGACCCTCTGTTCAGGCTGGCAGGGCTTGCGCGGGTGAGACCCTACGAGGGGACCCTCACCCGCAGGATCTACCCAGCACTGTTCCCCCTGTGGGAAAATCCTCCCCCAGTACGCTGCCCAGTGGGGTTGTCGTATCGGTAGGAAGCAGCCCCGGTACCTGCAGGCTCGGACGCCGGCGTCTCCAGACCGGTCGGCGTGCGTCCCCACGTGTGTTCCAGTCGGCGGCGTCCTGGTGTATGCGACGTATCCCTCGGGTCCGGCGCGGCGGCGTGACGTCAGCGCGGCCACGTCACAGGGGGCGGGGCCTCACTTAAAGGGGGCGTGTCGGCACCAAATTTGAAAATTTTAAAGGACTGGATTCCCCTGCATCTCTCCTGTCTGCACCTTACTGAAGATGTCAGCCAGAGAGGACAC
The DNA here is from genome assembly GCA_035609135.1 of Eleutherodactylus coqui. Taxonomy (NCBI): domain Eukaryota; kingdom Metazoa; phylum Chordata; class Amphibia; order Anura; family Eleutherodactylidae; genus Eleutherodactylus; species Eleutherodactylus coqui. The sequence goes on along the minus strand of CM069407.1, from coordinate 118,739,726 downwards.
TGAAAGCAGCCTGCTGGTGAGTAGACCGCTTTGGGGGTAGCGGGGAGGGAGGATTGAGAAATCAGGTATCTGGTGCTGGAAGTCCTTTTTGCTGTCTTCGTCTCTTAGGACAGAGAGGCACAAAAGGTTAGAGAGGCCAAAAAGCGAGTGCGCAAGTGTCCAGTTTGCTTGCGGCGGCTAGAAGAGGGCCACACCAAGCCACTATGCGCAGACTGTACGGAGAAGGTGATCCGTGAAGAGGGCTCCTCGGGCATGTCAGACATCCGATCCATGATCCGTGAGGAGATTGAAGCCTCTCTCATCTCTTTCTCTGCCGCCCCCCACAAAAAGGGGTAAGGCGAGCACGAATGGAAGAGTCGGACTCTGAGGAGGGACTCCTAAAAGATTCTCCTTCAGAATCCATGCCGCCCATGGAGGATGCAAGGAAGTATTTTCATCGGCGGACCTGGGTCAGCTGTTAACTGCAGTCCGGCGCACCATGCAGGTGGAGGAAGAGGTGCCGCAGCAGCCATCCTTTCAGGATAGCCTGTTCCAGGGGCTCCTACCACAGCCAAAACCGTCATTTCCAGTTAATGACATTTTAAAACAGCTGATCCTGACAGAGTGGAAACAGGCAGATCAGAAATTCTTCCTGTCCAAGGAATTCAAGGATCGGATGGTCTTCACACCAGAAGATATCGAGTTCCTAGAAACCGTCCCTAAGGTGGATCTGGTGGTCGCCAGGGTCTCCAAAAAAGCAGCCCACCCCTTTGAGGACATTTCCCAACTGCGGGATCCACTAGATACCAGAGTGGATTCTGCGATGAAAAAGGCCTGGGAGACCGCGGCCCTGACCATCAAAGCCAACATCACGGCCACATCTGTGGCGAGATCTATGTCGGTCTGGTTGGACCAACTCCAGACGCTGATTTCTATAGAACTATAATTAATCTGAAATTCCTGAATAAATCTATCGCGTATCAAAGATTTAAAATGGAATCGGTGCGGTCAGCAATCCCCTTAATTGCGCCGGGTAGTGTCATGGCCACCGTGGACTTAAAAGACGCCTATTACCATGTCCCTATACACACAGATTCCCAGCGGTTTCTGCGGTTTGCCCTGGTGATAGATGGCTCTGTCTCTCACTTTCAATTTACGTGCCTGCCATTCGGGATTTCCTCCGCACCCCGGGTGTTCTCCAAACTGGTGTTAGAGATGGTGGCGGCACTAAGGACTGACAAGGTGTTGATTGTCCCATACCTCGACGATTTCCTGATCATAGCAGGATCGGCTTCAGAACTCCAGTTCCACGTCACCCTCACACTCCGTCTGTTCGAGTCGTTAGGCTGGATCATCAACTCCGCTAAATCCAGTCTTCTGCCCGAGCAGAAGAAAACATTTCTGGGAGTGATTCTGGACTCACACCACCAGTGCTCATCCCTTCCCCTAGAAAGACAAAAAACGATCCAGGATGAGTGTCGGGCACTTTCTCTAACCACCGAAGTCTCCCTTAGGAGAGGCATGAGGGTCCTCGGCCTCATGACATCTTGCATCGGGGTAGTCCCTTGGGCCCAGTCACATTGTAGAACCCTCCAAGACTTTATCCTAAACAACTGGGATAAATCCCCCGCCTCCCTGGATCGGAAAGTCGTCCTTACCTACAAGATAAAATCCTCCTTGGAATGGTGGATGTCTATCTCCAACCTTGCCAGAGCCACGGCTTGCTACCCCGCATCCCCAGTATCCATCTTTACTGACGCAAGTGCAACTGGCTGGGGGGCCCACTTAAGCCGTCATTACGTCCAAGGGGGCTGGAACCAGGAGGAAGCTACTCAATCCTCCAACTACAAAGAACTTTGCGCTGTCTGGAAGGCCATTTGGGGCCTCGAGACAGAGATCAGGGGTAGACACATTAAGATCTTTTCGGATAACATAACAACTGTGTGCCTCATTCGCCACCAGGGATCCACGCGGAACCCCCGACTCCAAGACCTGGTGGCGAAAGTTCTCGGGTGGATAGAGCAGCTGACGCCTTCCCTCACAGCGTACCACGTAAGGGGCCCAGAGAACTTCATGGTGGACCATCTCAGCCGCAGGAAGATAGACCCCGGGGAGTGGACTCTACATCCACACGTGTTCCAGCTAATTTTAGAGAGATGGGGGACACCCAAGGTGGACTTGTTCGCCTCTCAGGAGAACACCAAGTGTCCCCGGTTTTTCTCCAGGGGAGCAGACGGGGGCTCCCTGGGAATAGATGCACTGTCCCAGGCCTGGGATTGGGACCTTGCATACGCCTTCCCGCCTATCCCCCTGATTCCTCAGGTCCTAAGGAAAATTCAGGAGTCCCCAGGCTCTGTTATCCTGGTGGCCCCATTCTGGCCCAAGAGACCCTGGTTCCCGCTCCTGGCCGCTCTCTCAACACAGGAGCCTCTACATTTGCCGCAGAGAGACGACCTCCTTCAGCAGGGTCCCCTGATATGCTGAAAAGTCCGAGAGTTCAGACTGGCGGCCTGGAAGTTGAGCGGGTAAAATACCTGAGCCAGGGCCTATCAGGGAGGGTGACCACTACTTTATGTGAGAGCCTCAAAAAATCCACCAGGAAAATATACTCCAGGGTGTGGGATACCTTCTCTAGGTGGTTGGGGCATAGTATACATGACCTCCAACAGCCCGACATTAACAAAATATTGGAGTTCCTACAGGATGGATTGGACATGGGGCTAAGACCTGGTACCCTTAAGGTCCAGGTGGCCGCCCTTGGGGCCTTCTTTGACTTCCCCTTAGGCGACCATAGGCTAATTAAGAAATTTCTTAAAAGGGCAGTCAGACTCCACCCGTTTATAAGGGAAACCATGCCCCCCTGGGACCTGAACCTTGTTTTGCAGGCCCTCTGCGCACACCCCTTTGAGCCCCTGGAAGATCTATCAGTAAAGATCCTCTCCTATAAAGTTGCCTTTCTAGTTGCCATCACATCCGCCAGACGGATCGGGGAGATCCAATCCCTCTCTATTAGGCCCCCGTACATGACCACCTTCCCAGATAAAATAGAGTTCAGGCCTGACCTCTTTTTCCAACCAAAAGTTCTCACAGACTTTCACAGAGAACAGCGAATACTACTTCCTTCCTTCTGCCAGGAACCCCGTAACACCACGGAACAGAGATTCCATAATTTAGATGTTAGACGAGCAGTCCTGAAGTATTTGGAGGTCACACATTCCTTCAGGAAGTCCAACAACCTCTTTATTCAATTCCAGGGTCCACGCAGAGGAGGGGCCGCTACTAAGGACTCCTTAGCGCGTTGGGTCAGGAGGGCCATAGAAGAGGCGTACAGATCCCAAGGGATCCCACTCGCGGGCGACGTTAGAGCCCATTCCACTAGGGCGGTCGCCTGTTCCTGGGCGGAGAGAGCCCAGGCGACAACCGACCAGATCTGCAGAGCCGCCACATGGTCAAGCACTCATACCTTCACGAAACACTATCGCCTGGACCTGGGGGCCAGCCGTGATATGGCCTTTGGGCGGAAGGTGCTACAGGCAGTGGTCCCTCCCTAAAGCCCTTGATTGTTGGCACTACTCCATGTGTATGCTGTCAGGATGACAAGGGGAAGACCGGAATTAGGTCCTACCTGTTAATTCCCTTTCTTGTAGTCATCCTGACAGCATAGGGGCTTTTCCCTCCCCTTGAGTTATTTTTACGTGAAGTAACGTATTGTACTATGATTTCTGTATTAAAAATGATTGGTTAAGCAAAGCCGGGTCATTGTAGTTCTTTGGTACACACTGGTGAGCCGGTGGTGGGAGTTACCTTTTGTATTCTCCGCTTCCTGTCCCAACAGGTGTCCGGCGGACAACCTCCATGTGTATGCTGTCAGGATGACTTCAAGAAAAGTAATTAACATGTAGGACCTAATTCCTGTCTTTGTATCTAACCGCAATTTTGAGACAGATTCTTCCATATTACGGACCTGTACCTTCTCAATCCCCCCTAGAAACTGTCTCAAAATAAACAATACCTTTATAACTTCTACAGGGCGGGGTAAGGTTTGCTTTCCCTTTCTCTAGTTTATGATCTATGCCCTACCTATCATTGTTGGTTAGCTGTCCAAGGGCTAATCCCTTCCCCGACAACTAATCCTAACTAACTAAACGCGAAGACCTAATAGACACAAAAGGGATCTACAACACACATGCTACTCTATTCTAATGGCTGGGAGACTAGAGTGGTCACCCCTGCTTCTGCTGAGACAGCTCCATATGGGGGTAAATCGCTCTATTGTATTATAGGCATATAGCCATTGCCTGGGGTCTGGCCTTGAACTCATTTGGCACCCCCCTTGGCACTCCTATTGCATCTATATATACATGTGGATCAAAACTGCTACCTGGAGCGTCTATTTCTCTCTTAGCACGATGCTGTGTTGGGTTCTCACCCTCAGTGTAGTCTTATTGCACACTTGATTGTATTAATTTGTTCTGGTCCCTGAAACAAGGACCTAGTGTACAGTAGTTAAGGTGTGTGTTAGAGGAATTGTACCACATTATAGCATGTAAAGGATATGCAGGATCATAAGTTCTGTGCTCCGGGACCCAGGGCCTTTGTGCAGTGCGAGGTGTGGATCCGAGTGGACTTTCTTTCGAGCTTGACTGCCGTTGGGGTGGTGAACAACATCTGGTTGTGACCTTTAAACCGGGCTTTTCTCTCCAATTTTTTCACATACCCCCTGTCACCTGGTTTCAGATTGTGACACTCGTCTGTAGAACCTGAGAGAGAAGCAGAAACTACAGAATGCGTTATTGACAATTCCTTGGAGAGACCTATGACAAAGTTAACAAGAGAATCATTTCCCAAACTCGGCCACTGTGGCATGTACCCTCCGGAGAAAAAGAAAAACTAATAGAAGACACTCAATTCAAAATTTGCCCATTTCCTCCATTGCCTTTTGAATCTACTTTCCCACTACTCTGTGGATGGTAGAGTGTGTGAAAGGCCTTGGATATACCCAAAGCAGACATGATTTATTGCATTATTTCACCTGTGAAGTGTGTACCTTTGTTTGACTCAATCACTTCCAGTACCCCGTATCTGCGGATTACCTCATTCATGAGCTTCTGTGCGGTTACCTGCTTATTTACTTTGGTAAGAGTAGGTCTCTCCAACCTGAAAAGAAATCAACAACAAGCACATATTTATACTTCCCAACAAGTGGGAGCTGAGTGTAGTCTATTTGCAATCCCTAAAATAGGTAGAGTGGCCCCGGCAAGTGTTATGTGGCAAATTTACTTCTGCCCTGTTGCTTACGGCAAAAACCATGCAAAATTGGACAAATGATGCAGCAGCTACAGAAAACCCAGGAGCCACCCGTCCTCGTTCAAGCTTCGACATCATTACTGCTTTGAGAGGTGCGTCTTTCCGTGCGTCAGCTGGGCCATCATGGGGCACAGGGACCGTGGTAGGCAAGTTCTGTTGACTGTCCGCCATACGCCGCCCTGTTCTGTTGCTCCCATATTCAGTCCATTTGTCTTTTTTTCTTCCTTGCTGGCTTGTAACTATAAAGTCTTTAGCATATCAAAGTCCAAAGGTTTTATCAAAGTCCAAAGTTTGTCAGTGTCCAAGGTTTTTGTCAAATTCTTCTTTTCTTCCATGGCTTGAGGGCCGCTGCCTTTGCTGTGTGGTCTGTGATGGCGTTGCCTCTTGTTTCTCCGGTGTAGGAAGTGGTGTGAGCTTTCCACTTTGTTAGGTAGAAGTAGGGCCTCCGTGAGACTCTGCGCCGCTGCACCATTCTTAATTGGCTGTCCTGCTAAGGTAAAAAACTGTCTGGCCTTCCATTTTGGGCCGTAATCATGAGCTATGCCAAATGCATACCGGGAATCGGTGTAAACGTTTGCCGTCTTACCTTCTGCCACTCTACACGCCTCAGTGAGGGCTTTCAGTTCTGGTTCTTGTACTGAGACATGCGGAGGCAGAGCTTCTGCTTTTAGAACATCTTGTTGTGTGACCACTGCATATCCAGTGTGGAGTTGTCCATCCTCACCCTAGGACCATCTATAAAAAACCAACTCAAAATATGCATTGTTAACAGGGGGTTTCAGTAACCTTTTAAAACTAAAATTTTCTTGTTGCAACACTGCTAGACAATCATGCTGATATTCTATTTCAAATAGATCAGAATCTTGTTGGGAAAAAAATTAAAAAATTAAAAAATGGCTGATCTGCAATACCTAGATCACCTATTCTTCCTCCTCCCCCCTTTGAATCAGGATACTTAATTGGAAGAACAGTAGCCGGGTTCAAAGTAGTAGCAACATTGGAAAGAATGAAAAGAGCACATTGTAGCTGGATCTGACAGGCCAGAAATAAGTGCTTGGGTTGCACTTGCGTAAGTATGCTCCGAATGACATGAGGGGTGAGGACCACTAGGGGGGGGGTGTAGTCCAATACCAACTCAGATTTGTCAACCATTGCCTGTACTGATGCCACCGCACAAACACATGAGGGAGCTCCTCGAGCCACTGGATCCAGCCTCATGGAGTAGTATCCAAGTGGCCATGGTTGTCCTCCGTGCTTTTGTGTCAACACTGTCGCCACATGGTCAGAAAGTTCAGTACAGAAAAGAGTAAAGGGTAAAGTGTAGTTGGGAATACCCAAGGCTAGAGAGCTGCTTCAGGGGTGAGCGAGAAAAGAATGATTGAAAGACAGTCATAGAGTGGTTTAATGAGAGAGGAAACCGAGGGGATTCATGGGCGGCAGTATGAAACAATGCCCAGAAAGGTGCGGAGTTTGGCAGCAGGTGTAAGTACAGGTATGGCTTTTGGACAGCAGCCTTTTGTTCCTCTGTCAGATGTCCAGTTCCTTGGGCTAAGCAATGACCCAGGGAGCAACCTTTGTTTTGCAGAACTGGAGTTTGTCTTTAGAAGCTTTACAGACATTTTCTGCAAGAAAAATTAACAGTGAAATTGTGGCTTGTTGGCAGGCTTCCAAATCATCAGCACACAGCACCTACATGCGGTAGGTGTCTGGCTGACCCTTTAGTGTCTTTTCTGAACTGGAAAAAAGAGGGGTGTTTGTTGGAGCAGTTAGTTTACAAAACTCTTCTGATCCAGCACCTGAGGTCTCAACCTGTACCGATCCATCCGGTGAGAATTTGATGGATGCAGATAAAGCCTGTAAGATATCAGTGCCAATAACAGAGACATGAATTACATCAGGGCAGAATAATCTACAAACACCTATTAATATTTGGAATCTGATATTCTTCAAGCAAATTTATTATTAATCTGATCCTGCCTGCAATGTCTCATCAAATTTGAGGAAACAAAAAACTTTTACCAGCTGCTCAAGATTCTCAACCCCTCCCATTACGTACTTTTACATCATCCAGCTCCACCCCTTTGATACTGGCTGATTGCGTCTTTCTTCACACTTTCGTTCAAACTCCACAGTCTGCCCATCCACATCACAAACAAGCAAAGTCTCATGCAGAGGGGGAAAACAAGAACACTTCTATACCCAGTGAATATCTGCATCACACATCTTACATTCATCACAGTCCGAACACGGGTCATTAACTATCATCCGTTCATGCGGTCAAATCTGTCTCTCTCATTTAAATGTTAGTAAGAATTCACACAGGACGTAACGCGTATGATGCAACTGTCCTCATCTTGCAAACAAATGCATTCAATCACTCCCACCTCTCCCTGGAATCAGTCAAACTTTAATTGTTTGTAACACTAGAGATGTACACCAGATTCCACAACAACCACTTCATCCCTAATATTTTCCATAAAAGGAACACACATTTAGCAATTACACACTCGTCCAACCAATCACAGAACTGACATTTACACAAAGAACAGCAAAATATACCTTAGAATTCCTACCTTTCCTATTTTTAAGACCGTATAATTCACTGGATTCATTACGGGTTCTATTGTATTCAAGCAAACAAATCTACTGTCCAGGGTTCTCCGCTCTAATCTTTGGCCTTGAGAAGCACACATTCCTTCTCTGCAAAGTCAAGGCTTTCACTTCAATCTCATTAAACTCTGAAGGGAAGGGGGGGTGACAAGGGGGAACAGAGCTTTACACAAATCAAGCATTAACCCTCTATCTATTCCTATATATATATATATATATATATATATATCACGTATTGATCTTCTCCTTCCTTCTGTAAGCTTTTCTACTGCCGACCGCGATCCTAGCACCCATAGTGACCTTTCTTCTCATCTGACTTATGAGATATGGACAACACGTACAGCAATGACACAATGTTAGGACATTAAAATATACAGGACAAACAGCACGGTGGTTAATTGCACATAATTGTCTGTAGATTCTGCATGAACTTGCTTCATGTCATAGGGGGACACAGACTAGAGGATTCCCTTTCTCCTCCATTTTCCCCCTTGCAAAGTGGAAAAGATTTTTTCAGCAACAACTACATTTGTGGGCAATTTTAAGCACAAACCTACTTGGGATGGGGGTGCTAAACACAGACTGCAGAACAGGTAATCGGGAGAAGGCTGTTTGCAGGTGGGATGCAGGGGATTTGAATATCCCTATGCAAAACTCAGAAAAGGCACTCATCATTGCAGTGCAAAGAATTGGTATGCCGGGTAAAAACATATAGATGGGAGGTGAGAAGCCAGCTCATTTCTGCTGCAAAGCTAAGATGACGTCTGAGCAGTAACTGAAGGTATTGTTACAGCAGATGCTAAAATGGCCATGGCTGGCACTGAAATGGCCACTGAAGGTGTGGCCTGAATGGGCGATGGTGACGGGAGGATCCAGGAATACTACATACTAGACACGTATCAAGATATACTGACTGGTATTGGCCCCAATAACAACACGGCCATCTAGGGGTAGAGCAAAGGGGAGAAAACATCATCCATGACACGGCCAGGGCGGTGCCCTCAGATGGTGAAGAAGGGCTGCCTTCCTTTGTCTTCAACTCAAAGCATATGAATAATCGCCATCTTGAAACTGCAACTTTCTTACTTCAACTTTACATCACTTATTGACTCTACATACTACCAACTGGGTATGCCTAGCCCTATGCTCAATGACACATTGGGAAGTATATCTCTAAGTGCCTGAGCCTTTTGCTCAATGACTATACCAACAGTTTCACATAACTTCTTAACTTTCTTCACATACTCCTTCCCTCCTCTACATGACACCAAGTGGACAGGATCAAACAGACCACTGTCAGGTACCTTAATTTAAACCTGTTCCGAAACTAAACTCTGAGCCGTCTCTCAACCGGGAGTCCGAAGCCGTATGCTCAATCACGTAATCACAATTGTCACGTCTGATGCCGTTTGCTCAATCACTCCCTGAGAAGTATGCTCAACCTCAAAGCCGTCCCTCAACCGGGATGTGAAGTCCCTGAGAAGTATGCTCGATAAACTAAACCTCTCGGAGCCGTCTCTCAACCGGGATCTGAAGTCCCTGAGAAGTATGCTCGATAATCCAATTTATAACGTCCTAAAAGATTCTGTCCCCTGGTGTCATAGACCACTCAAGACCTGAGGTAAACTTCTTTACCGATGACAACTATAATACCAAACATTAAACATCCGACTGACATGGGAATCTGTCAATCAACTGAGCCAAACAGACCAACGGCAGACATCATATAATAAATATGACACTTACCGGGCTGTGTGAGGGAGGGTGATCAGTCCTCTGGTTTGGCACAGTGGATATATGTCCACTGTGCCAAACCAGAGGACTGATCACCCTCCCTCACACAGCCCGGTAAGTGTCATATTTATTATATGATGTCTGCCTTTGGTCTGTTTGGCTCAGTTGATTGACAGATTCCCATGTCAGTCGGATGTTTAATGTTTGGTATTATAGTTGTCATCGGTAAAGAATTTTACCTCAGGTCTTGAGTGGTCATTATTAATCTGATCCTGCCGACTATGCCAACTGTTAAGGACTGCTGCGCGGCGACATAACCTTTCAAGTCTTGAGGTTCAAATTAGTTCGTACCTGGATGCATCAAGGAGGCCAAAAACTATACAAAGATAGTTATCAGTTCCCACAGATACGTAGAGTTGAGTCGCAGCAGATATACAGCTCACTCTGCTTAAGGCGCGCGTACACTGAGCGTTTATTGACTTTGGTATAGTTCTAATACAGGAAAGGAATGCGTCATTAGTCACAGCGTTAATCTCATTGGGTTAGAAAAACATTAAGAATCATGCATTGTTCAGCAATCAGCGTAGTGAGAATATATCTGTAATGTTCTTCAAATGTCTGTTTCTCCCAGCGTTATCTTGTTCCTCCCTGGTCCTCCCTTGTATTCACTTTGTGATTCAGGTTGCTGTAGTACAGTCAGTTCCTTTGTCCAAGTCTCCGAATGGAGGTGTGGGAGGGCTTCTTCTGATAACAACTGTATCCAGACTTGGTTCTCATGAAAAAGAACAGAGACAAATCATTACACATTGTACCGTATCTCATGCTCTAAAGCTATTTCTGCTTGAATTATTGTTTCACTACACACAAGCTTATTTACATCTTATAATACTCCATTTTGTATCTAGCGGCCGTTTTGAGACAGATTCTTCCATATTATGGACCTGTACCTTCTCAATATAAACCGGGGGTTTCCTGAAAATACGACCTACCCCCAAAATAAGCCCGACCCGATGTTTCGGGATTTTCCAGGGGGCTTGAAATATAAGCCAAATCCTAAAGAAAAGCCTTAGCTACACTACATATTAAAAAAAAAAAACTAAAAATTGAGCTGTGGCTATCCAAGTCCTAAATCTTGCCTCCACAATGCAATGGCTGTTGACTGGCTGAGCTGCAGCACTCGAACAACCAATCAATGCAACGCTGAATGAAGCAATACGATGGCTGTGATCGGATCTTTGAGCGCTGCATTGATTGGCTGAGTACGGTGCTCGAGACCCAATCACAACCATCGCTTCCTGGAGGCGGGATTTATGAATCCCTTAACCAGGAAGTGATGATGTACGAGCGATTAGGACTAAAGAACAGCACAGACCTTCAAAGAGCGTTGTGATGGCCCTGGACTGAGCCTGCTAGGTAAGTAAAATAAAACGCTCTTGAAAATAGGACCTATTGCCTCTTTTGGGGCAAAAATTAATTTGACAGGGTCTTATTTTCAGTAAAACACTAATGAAGAGCATTTACACAGAATTCTAGACTAGATTACACTGAAAAGGCAGAAGTTTAAATAATAGGTACACTTAGTCATTATCCTGTAATCCAAACTGGACCATTTTTAGATTTATAAGTGAAACATCTGAAGTTGCTAGATTATTAAACTGATACATGGTATTATTGTACCTTGACGCCATCGGAAGCTAGGGGTGCGACAGGGAAAACACCCCTGTCACACCTGTAGCTCCCGATTGGCGGAATAGGTAAAGGTCCTCCAACCTGCAGGAATGGTTGAGTGGCTGAAGCGGCGTAGCATGTAAGTGAGGCGACATCCCACAGACTGGTACCCGGCGCAGTGCTGTACCCCTCTTACACTCCTCAGTGTAACTGTCCCGCTGCTGTAGCCTTCCATCCCTCCGGGTGCATTTGCCAGTGCTCCGACGAGGTTGGGTCCCTTGTGCGCAGCAGTTGCGCTGTGGGCAGCGGTAGTCACTGTCTGTGGCAGCGGGCCTGTGTCCTCCCTGCAGCGGGGGCCATGAGAAAGTTACATTGGGTGGGGGTGGGGGAGTGAAGGGGTGGCCGCTTCTGAACCGTGACCAGTGTCTGCTCCAGGATTGTGTGGCCGCCGGCTCTCACAGTGTCTCCAGACGGTCATGTGACTTCCCTTCTGCGGCTCAGATTTCAAAGCTGGGGGAGTGGAGCAGTGCCCGCTACGCGGGCAGCCCCGGCGTGTGTTCCTGCAGTGTGCGACCGGCGGCTCCCAGTGTGTCTGCCGCCGGCCCTATGACCTCCCTGGATCTCGCAGAAATTCACATCACCTGTAAGAAGGGACCAGCAGCGGCGGCCCAGGAGCAAGCGCTTCATAGTCCGCAGGGTTGCAGCTTCTGGGTCCCTAGCGAGGAAGCCTCTTGGACCTGCTGCAACGGGGGCTGCTCTATGTGCTTTTCTGCTACTTTTAGTGCCCTTCCAGGATCTACAGGCCAGGCTGCTGTCCATCTAATCAGGTACTGGGGGCGTCACCCCCCATGTCACTCTTGACTCCACCAGGACTTCCTGGTGGTGTTAAGATACAATAATACCCTGATACATTGTTTGAAGAGAAGGATACATTGTGTCTCGGGTGATGCAATGTGTGAAGTTGTAGGGGGTCTTTCAAGGGAGACCACTGCTGATGTTGCCCGGGTCCGAATCAATATATCCGATCAGCGAGTACTCGGAGAAGACATAAAATGACACCACACGCATTGTAGTGTAATCAGAATGAATTCTGCTTTATTGAAGCAAACACATCAGATTATATAGACCATCGCCCATGCAGGAGGCGGTTATCTTATAGTCAGCATATTATTGCATAAACACATTCTTTCTTAATGAACTATTATTTAGAAACGTAGAGACAGAACATCCTGTTAGTCTAGCACAGATGTCCGTGGTCCGCTGCGTCCAGTTACAGGAGATAAGCGAGACCTTGAGAGGCTCAGAGAAATCAGTTCTCAACCAGCTGGTTCCTGTCTCCACTAACCAAAGCATACTTTGTTTTTCAACTATTTATTCTTATTTGGTTAGCTCAGCTACAAGATTAACCCCTTACATAATCCCCCATTTGGACATGGAGTCAAGGCAAGCACGACTCCTAGTCCATTAACACGTACTTCATATTGGCGCAGAGAAAGCTTTTTCAGTACATTTGGTGACACATGGGATTACAATTTTTATAGCTATATACATGCATAATAAAATCATCACAACTTGTAATATACTTTGTAGGATCCCCATAAACCAACCTCCTAACCCTGAGAACCAATTGGCCGGATTTAGGAAACTAAACCACCCCTGATCTTTATCTTGTTTTATGCTGGCAGCTATTTTCCCTAAGTTATTGATTCTTTGGTGTATGAATTCTGAGTGATCAGAGAGGTTAAAACAACACATCCCCTCAAATTCCTCACATCCGTGGTTTAGCGCAAGTAGCAAGTAATCTATGGTGGCCCTGTTCTGTAGGGCTGCTTTTCTAACTCCCTGTATATATAATAGAAGAAGATCCAAAGCCTGAGATGTGGCATTCAAACCTTTTACCATATCACATGCTAGGCCATTAATTACTCTTGCGTTATATTGGGCCAGCCCGGGAACACCCACAATACTGACAGCAAGTGCCGTGTGTTCTGAAAAACTCAGTAAAGTGGGTGGTCCTTCACATTTGCTATCTAGCCCCTTCACCTCCCGTCTTCGTCTATTCATGGATCCCGGGCTGTTAGGTTTTTGGTACATTAGTATACTTAGCCTGGACAATGCACACGGTCCACCTGAAATATTACCAGGGATGTATGTATAAGTCAAGTTGCCGCAGGACAGGACCCATCCTAACGGCAGCTTGACATGTCTAAAATGACTGGGACTTCGGACCGTGTAGTTGCAGAGCATAGGGGTCTGTACTCTCCTGCATTGCTCCTTTGTACGGTTACAAAGTATCTGGGAATCATTAGTTACTGTATGCCCTGGCGCACAACCTCCAATATACCTTTTATCACATGTGAAGTTATAACACACCTCAGCCGGAGCAACATTCCTTACCTGAAACCCAGTCATATTTGACCAAAGTGTGTTTTCGATGGCATCGCAATGGGGACAATATTCATATACATTAAGGAAGGTATTCTCTTGACCAACATTACCATCTCCCACATCGCTATCATTATGCACTATTGAATATATATCGCAAAGTGTTCTTACAGGAGTGGGGACAGACAGTAGACAAGTCCGCAAAATATCTTCCCCACTCCGAAGGTTGGGCATACACATGTGGGAAATATTTAATATGTCTTTTGCAAGGTATTCCCACATATTCGGGTGTCCTTCTGCCCATCCAGTCCATTTTTTTTTCAATATGGATCGTTGGTGGGGGTGCATCCCGATAAAAGGACAGTCCAATAAGACAAACTGCAGATATCAGGGTCAAAGTACCCAGTATTGCCCACCCTGGCATAAGTGCCGCATCCCACCCTGGTCTCCTGACCGCAACCCTCCCTTTCATTCTGTGACAGGCTCGGGCACTTTCTTGCAGTGGGAGGCGTGAATCCAAGTGGCTTTTCCTTCGAGTTTAACTGAAGAGGGAGTGGTCAGCAGCACTTGATATGGTCCGTCAAAGCGAGGTTCCAAAGCCTTTCTCACGTGTCTTTTTACGACCACCCAATCTCCAGGCTGCAAGGAGTGAGTTCCTTCTAGGTTATCAGGATCTGGAATTGAAGAAAACACTAGATTGTGTGTTATTTTCAGCTTACGGCACAGTTCTTGTACATATTCAGTAACCTTATCACATCCTTGCAGAAGAGCCTGTGGATGGTACAGGCCTAATCTTGGCACTGAGCCAAACAGTACTTCATATGGAGAAAGTCCTGTCTTTCGATTGGGGGTGGTACGTACAGAGTAAAGGGCCATCAGGAGACACTCTGTCCATGGCTTCCCTGTCTCAGCCATGGCTTTTTGTAACTTCAATTTCAGGGTACCATTTAGTCTCTCAACTTTCCCTGAACTTTGTGGATGGTAGGGGGTGTGGAAAGCTTGCTCTACCCCCAAAGCAGCCATTACCTGCTGCATTATTTCACCAGTGAAGTGAGTTCCTCTGTCACTTTCAATTGTTTCTGGCACCCCAAATCTACACACCAACTCCATCACCAGTTTCTTGGCGGTGGCTTGAGCAGTGGCACTCCCCATTGCGTAGGCCTCAGGCCACCCAGAGAAGAGGTCCACGCAGACGAGCACGTACTCATACCTTCCTAACCTGGGCAGTTGGATGTAGTCTATCTGTAGTCTCTGAAAGGGGTACAAGGGCCGAGGTGTACATTTCTTAGGAGTTTTGGCAACCTGCCCTGGGTTGTGTAGTGCACATACTTCACATGTATTGACATATGCCTTTGCCATCCTGTCAAACCCTGGAGCGTACCAAACCTTGTCCACAAGAGCTACCATGGCATTGCGAGAGGCATGGACCTTTCCATGGGCTAGTGACGCCAAACTAGGATAGGCAGCAGCCGGTAAACATGCTCTCTCTCTCATCATCCACACATCCTTCACTTTCCTCCCTCCTGCCATGGCCCATCTCTCCTCTTCCCTTCTGGTGGGCTTCAGTACCACCTCGGTAGAAGCGGCTAAAGAAGAAATGCCGGCAGGTACCCCGGTGTCCTCAGGCGGGCAGGATCTTTGCCGGGTACTAACCCTGAACACTCGGTCCTTTCTGTCCTGCAGGGCTGCAGCCTTGGCTGCTCTATCGGCCTTCTCGTTGCCCTTGCTCTCCATGGACTGACCCTGGGTGTGTGCTTTTAACTTTTACTATAGCTACCTGTTCTGGTAACATGATAGCTTCCATTTTTGATCGGCTTGCCTTGAGCTGTGAGGAAGCTCCGCGCGCGCCAGATAGGCCCATAGTCGTGTGCCACACCAAACGCGTACCTGGAGTCAGTGTAGATGTTGGCAGTTACGCCCTCGGTTAGTTTACAGGCTTCAGTCAAAGCGCACACTTCCGCTTCTTGTGCTGACACATGTGGGGCAGTGGTTGACTTACCAGTACCTCATGCAGAGTTACTACAGCAAAACCTGTCACAAAACTGCCATTCTCATTCAGGTATCTAGATCCATCCACAAACATTTCAAGGTGGGGGTTTAGGAGGGGTTTGTCGGTGACATGTGCGAACCCAGCTGTCTCCTGCTCCGTGAGCGCTGCACAATCATGCTGGTGTTCTGTGTCAAAGGCCGCCTCCTCATCAGTCAGGGAATTTGCAAAAAGCTGGTCCCCTGTACTTACTCCCCCATTTGAATCAGTGTCACCTAATGGTAATAAGGTGGCCGGATTCAAAGTGGTACAACGTTGAAATGAGATATTGGATGAAGAGTGTACCGCAAGTTCCATTTTAATCTGTCTAGCGAGAGACAGATGTCTACGGCTTACCTGGGTCAGAATTCCATGTACATCATGGGGTGTCAGAACCACCAGAGGGTAGTCTAGGACCACCTCAGAGGCTTTCTGAAGTAGTGTTTGTACTGGCAGAACTGCTCTTACACAGGAGGGTGAACCCCTGGCTACTGCGTCAAGATGTGCACTGTAGTATGCTACAGGGCGCTTTTTGTCTCCATGCTCTTGTGTGAGGATGGCAGTAGCATGTCCCGCCATCTCAGTCATGAACATTTGAAAGGGTTTGTCATAGTCTGACAGGCCCAGTGCCGGAGCACTGGTAATCTGTATTTTCAGCTGATGGAAAGTTGACTCGGCTTCCGGGGTCAAAGCAAATGGCTTAGAACCCAGGCAGTCGTACAGAGGCTGCATGGTCATGGAGGCAGAGCGAATCCACAGCCAACAATATGAAACCAACCCCAGAAATGTCCGCAACTGAGCATGGGAGTTAGGGAGTGGCATGTCCTCCACCACCTTGGTACGTTCTGGCGTGAGGTGTTTTGTACCAGGACCTAGGCAGTGACCAAGAAACACAACATAAGATTTGCAAAACTGCAATTTGTCTTTACTGGCTTTACACCTGCTATCTGCAAGGAAACAAAGAAGGCTCAGGGAAGCATCTATGCATATAGACCTGACCGGTGCACAGAGCAGTAAGTCATCAACATACTGTAGGAGGGCCACTCTGGGCGGGGCAACCCAAGCGTCAAGCACTAACATCATACATCTGCTAAACTGATTGGGGCTATTCTGCGCCCCTTGAGGTAGAACGGTCCAGCAATACTATTTCCCTCGGAACTTGAATGCAAACAGATACTGGCAGTCAGGGTGCAATGGAATGGAAAAGAAGGCGTTAGCAAGGTCCAACACTGTATACCAGCAAGTTCCGGAAGGTATAGTTGACAACAAAGTGTGTGGGTTGGGAACCAATTGTGTTTCTAAAACAGTTACTTTGTTAATTTGTCTTAAATCGTGAACCATACGGTAGGTGTCGGGCTCGCCCTTCTTTCTTTTCTTTTTCACTGGGAAGAGTGGCGTGTTAGCGGAGGAGACACAAGGTCTTAAAGCATTCAAGGCACATAACTCTGTGACGGTGGAGGCTATTGCATCTTCTTGTGCCATGGCAAGAGGATACTGGCGAATCATGGGGGCTTTTTCCCCATCTTTGAGGTACACCATGACCGGGGTACTTGGAGACGCCCCAAGTCAGTCTTCCCCCTTGCCCATAGAGTCTCTGGAACTGCTGAAAGAACCTGTGCATCTTCTGGGGTTAACATATAGACAGCACAAGAAGGAGGCGGAGTGACCAAAGTCTGCTGCCATGAGACAGAATACCTGGTGGTCGGCCGCAGTTGTGCTGACATGAGCCTCACCCGAAGGGTGAAGCTGTATGCAGCACCCCAGGGGTCCCATCACATCGGTTCCCATGATGCAATCCCCAGCAGGTGACACCAGTAAGCGAGTGAGGACTCGTGACCCTTGAAAGCAGACTTCCACGGGCTCCGTCTCTCTCATCGGGGTGGGATTGCCAGAAATACCAAATGCCACATGTATAGTGTCAGATAATGGCAGCTGAAGGTCCTGGACTTTCTTTCTACTTATACAAGACTTAGTAGCCCCAGTGTCTATTAAAAAGGGCACCTCCTCCCCCGCTAAAGTTAGAGGTTGAAAAACCTGTATTCCACATTCAGCCGCTGCCATAAGGGCTATGGGGGCAGGATTGCCGGACCTTCATTGATAATTTACATAACCTCCTGGGGCTGGCGGAGGTGGTGGCATGTCTGGTGGCTGGGGTGTGGTGACAGGCGGCTGCTGATTTTGCGGGCGTTTAGGGGCTCTACAGTTGTGTGCCAGGTGACCGGATTTCCCGCAATTGAAGCATTTACGGGTCTCTTACTGTTGGGGCCGGTCACTTATGCGTACTCGGTCACCATCCATGGTATAATTTTTAACAGCCACATCACCGGATCGTTTATCATCCATGGCGAAGCCCACCGCTTTCTTGTAAAGGTCGCGAGGCTTGGCCTGACGCCAATCAGGGGTGCAAGCTTTGATTTTGTCGGCCAGGCTCTTTTCTATGCCTTGCATAAAGGCTTCCGTGAACAAGGTGTCATGTATGTTATCAGGACAATTTTGTAGATTCATGTCTCTAGCACACTGTTCTAGCCGCCCATAATAACAGTCAATAGTCTCATTTTTCTCTTTCTTACAGGTGGTTAAGGCTACCTGTCTATCTCTTGATTGTTTTTCTAGCCAGGGACTTAAGTGGTCTAGGAATGCTCTGCCGCTGTCAAGGGTGCGTGTATCCCGTGGCGGTCTGTCCAGTTTACAATGGGTGGAAATGTTAGCATATAACCCATCGGGACATTTAGTGCGCATTAGACAGTCCATGTCTGTCCATGCGGCATTGTAATTTTTCTGTATTACTTCTATTTTTCTACGGAAGGCTGCTGGTTCAGTCTCAGGGTCTGGTAACTGTTGGCATAAGGCCATTTGGTCCGTGACTGACCAGGGACGCCATGACGAGACAGTTTTCAGTCTGTGTAAAGGAGGGGGGGGGGGGCACTCCCCCTGCAGCTCCTTCTTCAGCAGTAGTAACATCTACATTAGCCGTGACACGTTTTCCCGTGGTAATGGTGGAGGTTACGGGGAACATTTGGTGGGTAACATTAGAAGGGGGCCTATTGCCGGGGACACTTTGTCCGCGGGGTCTGGGGCCCCCACAAGCAAGACAATCTTCCCGATAGCAGGGATTCTGCTGCCCGCATCTGGGACAATCCCAAGCCGGACCCCTGAAAGGATTATTGTCCGGTGCTGGGGGAGCCGTAGAAGATGCGGGAGTTGGGTAGGCAGGTGGAAGCTCTTCTGCAAGGTTTGGATAAAGACCCGTAGGAATTGACGGGGTTGGTGGACAGGCCAGAGGACAATAAACAACTATGCCTTCCCTGGCCTCCGTGTCCCAGTGTTCGTCTTGGGATTTCCTAGATAAGTCTATTATGGCCTCGATACCCTTTTCTAGCTTTAAGTCACGTAGCGTTTTAGCATTTTTATCTTTAAATTGGGACCAAAATTCATAATTGAAGGTTCCCGCCTTTTTAAGTCCTATTTGTCTGTATATCTTATAGGCTTGTTTACTGATTTCCTCCCCCTCCCTCTTTCTTATTATTTCGATAGGGGTAAGATAAGTTTTAGACGGTTTTGCCCCATCTTAATATGCTCACTATTCTTCACTAAGTATTCAGGACACGAGGGGGCGTGGCCTGCGACCAACATGGAGAGTCGCAAGTAAACAGAGCTCCCCAGGGAGGACATCAAAATCCGTCTATAATCCTGGCCTGAATAGAACCAGAACAACCCAAACAATACCAAGGGGTTTCTAACCCCCAACGGACAAACCTGACTGCAGCTGGGACCGATTGTACCCTCCTGACACCTTTAACGGAGCTCCGGACTGTGGCGGGAGTGGAACGGCGCCAAGGCCCTGCCGCTTTCCCGCGCTCTGCACCCGGCCTAACCCGCCACTATATCTTGCCGCCCGGCCGCGCTGAGACCCCCGCGGGCTGCTCTCCCTTATCTGCCACCCTGCGGGAGGACTCCTTTGAAACCCGGGGCCGACTGCACCGCATCACCCCGCTGAAACCCCTTAACGCTACCCTCGGGCCGCGGAGACCTACACCTGGTCGGGAGTCGGATGGGGGCGGCCCCCCCCCTACTGGGACCGCCAATCCTACCTCTGAAGAGAGGGACACCTCCGCCTCCCCTACATCCGAAGCCGGGCCGCCGCCGCGAGACCTGGGCGGGAGCTGAGTGTCATCTGCCGGCTCCGGCCGCCCCGACACCGCTCACCTGCGACTTCCTGGCGGCCGCTCCGATCTGAGGCCGACCTCACGAGCTGGGGCTGGCTGCTCATTCCCCGCCGGTGGGTGGCTGCTCCTGGCTGGACCCACAACGAAGCGGAGCGCTCCTCACCACCCTGGCTGGAGCCGCTGCGGGGACGCCGGACGTCTGTCCCTCCTGAGGCTGCCGTAGAACATCTTCGGGCCGGCGCGCCGGCGGCGGGGCCCGACGGAGATCGCGGTCTGCGGGAGCCGCCGCATTACGGCCCCTGCCGCTACACAGCAACAGCACCCAGCGCCTTGCGGCGCGCCGTCCGCGGAACTACACGCCGATTCGACCTCTCCTCCAGCCTTCAGCGCGGGTTGCGGCTGGCCTGGCCGCCCCCGACGGCTCGCTCACAGCAACTCATCTCCGGTCCACCCGACCATTACCGGACCGCGACACCCGGGATCCTACTCCTGAGAGGACTTCCTCCTTGCGTCCGGCCCTGCGGAGCCGGCAACAAACCGTAAGTCACTCGCGGGGGGCTGGGGGACAACACCCAGGACAGACCATATAGACCCCCTACAGCCACAGACTTTGGCTAGGCGACCAACGACAAAACCACCCTACCGCCTACAATAACTGAGGGGCCGATTACTCTAACATTCTCCTGCGAGAGAGCTGGGTTGGATCGGACCAACAAAATAAAGAGACCCGCAGCGGACACCGGCCCACCTCGGACCCTAATCCATAGCGGCGGGGGCCACCTGCTGTGCCCCGCAGCCGACGAACCACCACATCTGACAGGCGCAGCCCTCCGCCTTTTATACAGCGACCTAACCTAGACCAAAGACAACCAGGCGCCACCACGGTCCAGGCGACCAAACAATTTCCTGTCAACAACCCATAACAATATAAAGATACGAATCACAGACACCTACAAGAAAATACCGACACCATCTATACTACAACGACAACCTCTATAACCCGCCGCGCCAATTCAACGAATTCTATTATGAGTACACGCGCTAAAGGCGGCGCTGCCGCTGAAAAGTTAAAGGAATTCTCCCGCACCGAATCCCCTGACCACACCCCGCGGGCAACGCGACCCACACAAACGAAACAACCTGAAAACGAAATAGGGCAAAACCCAGAACCCACTATGCGTAAACTTCTAGATGCGATCAACACTTGCAAATCCTCTCTCACCAACAAAATAGAGGAGATCAAATCCGACGTCTCTCTGCTAAGACAAGACTTACATAACATGCGTGACAGACTGCGGGAGATGGAGGACCGCGTCTCCAACGCAGAAGATCCACTGCGCCCACTAACTACAGCGGTCAAAAAGGCAACAAGAGCAATAGAATTCTGCCAATCCAAAACAGATGACTTAGAAAATCGCTCTCGCCGTAACAACCTGCGTATAATAGGCCTACCCGAAAAGTCAGAGGGCTCTCACCCGGAAACATTTGCTGAGAATTGGCTGAAAACACTACTGGGGGACAACACCTTCTCCACCCATTTTACAGCAGAAAGAGCCCATCGAGTCCCTACAAAACCACCACAACTGGGAGCCCCCCCACGACCCTTTCTAGTAAGGATCCTAAACTGCAGAGACCGAGATGCCGCACTGCGCCAGGCCAGACTAAAGGGCCCGTTAAAGTACAACAACACGGCAGTCTCCATATTTCCCGACTTCTCTGCCGAACTACAAAAACAGAGAGCCACCTTCACAGAAGTGAAGCGGAAATTCAAAGAAAGACAAATCCCCTACTCAATGGCATACCCAGCTCGCCTGCGAATAATAGCCCAGGGGAAAACGGTCTTTCTCCAATCCCCTGCAGAAGCCCTGGAGTGGCTGGATATGCATCCTGTAACACCAAGAGAATGAACGACCTCATCACACTTGGCAACAGGACTTTAAATGTTGATGCAACCCGAATTCCCGGCGCCCTCCCGAGACACAGGCGACGTGCAACACAGCCGAGATACCTCTAAGTTACTTCTGGAACCCAGCGGTCAGCCTTAGACTTCTAAAGGCCACCAAGAGACACCCCCCCCCCCCCCCCCCAACAGCATAACATCTGCTACTTCTAACTAGATTGTAGCTAAATTGTTTTTTCTTCTTTCTCTTCCCCCCCCCTCTTTTGAAATTTCTTTTGATTTTCTAAATCCCACCCCTTTTACTTCTTTTTCTCTTCTTTACTCTGTTGTTCTTTGACACCCGCGGCGTAATTTTAGCGAGATGTCAAGGATTGATGGTTCAAACTGTTATATTCTGTTCTGCACTAATGTTTGTTACAGGCAGGCGCTAACACAATCCCTCCCTTCATACCCACCAATGCCCTACCTCCTCCCCCATCCAAAGGGCACAGGCATGATAGTTAAATCCTACACCCACGTAAACAATGACATCCCTAAAATGCCTTAGCTGGAATGTCCGGGGACTCGGCACAGCACTTAAGCGAAGAACGGTATTCTCATACATTAAACAAATAAACCCACATATCGTCAGTTTACAAGAGACCCATCTCATTAGGGACAGGGCAGACACCCTTTCAAAACCATGGATCCAGTGGACCGCCCACTCCTTCCACACCTCCTCCTCCAGGGGCGTCTCGGTACTAATCCACAAGTTGCTACGCTGGAACCCAATTGTCACCCGCAGAGACCCCGAAGGAAGATTCATATTTGTATACGGCGAAATAGACTCCAAACCATATGTTATTCTATCCATCTACAACCCACCCCACAACAATCTTCACCTTCTGCAGACCGCCATAGCGTTTGCACATCATTACCCGCTGGCAGGAGTAATTTGCCTAGGTGACTTCAACATGGTAATGGACCCCACCAAAGATAAATTCCATGCACCCCTTAACCCCACCTCCACTTCAAATCCCCCTCTGAGACAACTAGTCGAAAGCGTCGGATGGGTTGACCTCTGGCGACTCCATCACCCTGAAACACGAGAATACACCTGCCACTCACCGGGTCACAACGCGCTGACAAGGATCGATTACATATTCAGTTCCATAGAACTGGCAGTATATCTCTCAAACATAACACACTGCCCGAGAGGCATCTCTGACCACAGCCCCATACTGCTAACCTTAAAATTCCCTCAACCCAGTATAAGGCCCACTTGGAAACTACACCCATTCTGGCTTAAGCTCATGGGATCGGATGACCAGACGCCCTTCCATATTTCGCTATTCCTGGACGCCCACAGCAACAACACCCATCCCGCCTTGAAGTGGGACACGCTTAAGGCCTATATCAGAGGATTCCTCAAATCGGCCATTTCATATATTAAAAAATCAACATCGCAGGCCGATAAAGAGAAAATCAGACCCTAGAAGCCGAAAAAACATATATATCCTCCCCCACAGAAGCCAATAAAACAGCCTGGCTCAGTCTATCCCGACTCTATAAACATCAAATACACGCTAAAGCCAAACGCCAACTCTTTTTCGCCAAACAACACTACTTTGAGCTAGGAAACCAATCTAGTCACCTACTCGCCAATCTTATCAAACGTGAAAATCGAACAAACACGATCCTTAAGATCAAAAATCAACAGGGAACTGAATTCACCGATGCCCCGTCTATCACAAATTGCTTTAAAGAATTTTACGTCAACCTATACACCTCCTCCTCTCATAACACAGTGACAGACATCTTAGACTACCTAAAAGACTTAAACTTCCCAACCCTCTCTGAAGAGCAAGTTGACCTCCTAGAAGCCCCTATTACTTTGGAAGAGATTCAACTAACAATCCAAGACATGGCTCTCAATAAATCACCAGGACCTGATGGTCTCCCAATAGAGACATACCGCAAATATAACGAACAACTAGCCCCACAACTCCTTGAAGCACTAAACCAAGCACAATTAGACAAAATACTTCCATCTTCATTCTATAAAGCCTCCATAGTGGTGATCCTGAAGCCCGGGAAGGACCCTACAGACTGTGGCTCTTACCGGCCTATATCGTTGGTAAATACAGACTACAAGATCCTAACCAAAATCCTAGCCACAAGACTAAATCAAGTGATCCTTTCCATCATACACCCCGACCAGACGGGCTTTATGCCAGGGAAATCCACGACCATAAATATCCGTAGGGTCCAAACAGCTATACAACTAGGCAAGCAATATAATATGCCCTGGGCCCTGGTCTCACTAGATATGGCAAAAGCTTTTGACTCTGTGGAGTGGGCCTTTTTAGAAGCCTGTCTAACCCGCTTTGGATTTGGACCTAACTTCCAACAATGGGTCAAAATTATATACAAGTCCCCAAGTGCAAATGTAGTCGTTAGTGGCATCATATCGACAGAATTCCAACAGGCAAGAGGCACCCGACAGGGATGCCCTCTATCCCCCGCCTTATTCGCCATAGCCATAGAAGCACTGGCGATTCGAATAAGAAATACCCCCAGCGTGACTGGCATTAAATGGGCAGACCTTGAAAGCAAACTGGGCCTATACGCAGACGATACAATCCTATTCTTATCGAACCCTTCAAACTCCTTTACCCAAGCTATGGCGCACATAGATAAATTCTCCCACTTCTCCGGACTAAATGTCAATTGGTCCAAATCAACAATCCTCTACACAGAAACTGGTCCAAAAAACGATCCCTGCGTTGCAAGATATGGACTAAAACCAGTCTCAACATTTAAATACCTAGGGATGCTCATGTCATATGACCACAACAATGCAATAGCAGATAACATAAACCCACTCCTAGACGATATAAAACAAAGATTGAAACGATGGGCTAAGCTACCACTTTCTGTGGCCGGGCGCATAAACCTCATTAAAATGGTCATCCAACCCAAATGTCTATACATACTACAGCACATGCCAGTGAGTGTCCCCAAACGCCTTTTCAAATCCCTAAACTCCCTAATTATAACATTTATCTGGAACTCCTCCCGTTCCAAACTGAACCTATCAACCCTACAAAGACCCAAAGAACAAGCCGGAATGGCCCTTCCGGATCTCCGGCTCTATTACCTGGCAGGGCAACTACGAAATATCAGAGCTTGGGTCTTAGACAAAGAACTACCCATAGCGGACAAACTACTAGCTAAACAAGTAACAGGACATAATCTTCTGAATTTTTTAGAATTTCCGGAATGCACTAAACCCACTGAACTAACCCCGCTTCATAAATTGGCCCTCAGTGTATGGAAAGAGGCAAAGACATTGCAGAGATACCAAGATGTGATACCAGAACTTCCTCTTTGGAATAACCCCGGTCTTACCGCGCTACAGTCCGTTCCAGACCCAAAATACTGGACAACCCAAGGAATACACACACTAAAAGACATATACCTAGACGGAATACTCCCCACATTCACGCAACTACGCGATAAGTTGCAGGCCCTGCACCTCCAACTATTCAGATTTTTCCAACTAAGACATGCCCTGAACTCCCAATTCCCCCCCACCACGACCCGCATATCCAAGCTCCCCACAATAGGTATCCTCAAATCCCAAGGACCCAAAGGCCTAATATCAGCCCTATATACGCATCTCCTCTCAGCCAAAATAGACCTCGGCCCACCCCCAGCATATGACAAATGGAGACTCGCCATCACATCCCTTACACCTGAAGAATGGCATTAGAATACATTATACATCAAGCCTACCTTACTCCCACCCGTTTGCATAAAATGCGCAGCGCCACCTCAGACTCATGTCAAAGATGCCACCAGCCGAAGGCGGACTTCTGGCACCTAATCTGGGAGTGCCACTTCGTTAACGAGTTCTGGTCAAAAGTGACAGACCTCGTGAACTCACTTTTACAGCCCCCATTATCCATCAACCTGGACCCCAAGGTGGCGCTGTTTGGCTTGCTGGAGGAGGAGGTGTGGCCACACTACACTCGCGTTTTTCTTGAGAGAACGCTGTTCCTGGCCCGTAAAGAGATAGCCATAAAATGGATGGCAACAGAGCCCCCCTCAATCCCACACTGGATCCAATCTGTCAATACTGTGACCTCATATGAAAAAATCATATACCAAAACAGAGGCTGCCCGACTAAATTCCGAAAAGTATGGGGAGCTTGGCTAGACTCCCACTCTACTTTGACCACTGATTAAAATTTAAGTCTACCCTACACTAACCCCTCCCCTGCCCCCCTGATCCCTAACACCCCTCCCCTTCCTTTTCCCCCAACTGATAAGCGCCTGAAACTTATAACTTTCCATCTTCAGGATCCGAAACAAAGAAGAACAGGACCCGAGTTTATTGTTTTTTGTTTATACGTTTAAAAAAGTTTATTGTTACAAATGCGTAATTAAATACCATAAGAAATGCAGTACCAGAATTCGGAACAAGGCAAACCAGGACTATATTCATACCACTATGTACCGAACAAATCTTTTATTACTCTGTATTTCACAAAATGTTTACCTATCAATAAATAAAACGAATTTAAAAAAAAAGTATTCAGGACACTATATCACACAGTACTTTTTAGGAGGACACACAGTCTTCCTTGTCCTGGAATAGTTTTACAGCGACTTACAGCAATCACATAGATTACTTCGGAGGGTTCAGGGGAGACCACACTTCGCCTCTCAGGGAACTTTTGGTGATATAGCAAAGCCAACAAAAACAGATAATTGCCAACGTGATACAAACAAACAGTACAGAAACTTCAAGAATTCCCTCAGGCAACATGGCATAAAACAGGGTATGAGTTCTTCCGTTTTTTACAGTTTTATGAACATCATACGTTAAAACATGGCAGAGTATTCTTATAAATACATGCAGCGACTAACCTTCTGTCAACAATGAGCCCAAAATCAGGGGAGCCCAGAATCAAAGTGGCAAGTCAAGGGCCTACCTTTCACCGGTGATTTTTCGAGTCTGGGGTCCCGTGATCCTGGTCTCTTGGCGTTGGCAGTTGGTGTCGTCAGGTATCGGCTGCAGGTAAAGAATAAACTCCGCCCCACGTTCTGGGCGCCAAGTAAACTGTAGGGGGTCTTTCAAGGGAGACCACTGCTGATGTTGCCCGGGTACGAATCAATATATCCGATCAGCGAGTACTTGGAGAAGACATAAAATGACACCACACACAGTGTAGTGTAATCAGAATGAATTGTGCTTTATTGAAACAAACACATCAGATTATATAGACCATAGACCATCGCCCATGCAGAAGGCAGTTATCTTATAGTCAGCATATTATTGCATAAACACATTCTTTCTTAATGAACTATTATTTAGAAACGTAGAGACAGAACATCCTGTTAGTCTAGCACAGATGTCCGTGGTCCGCTGCGTCCAATTACAGGAGATAAGCGAGACCTTGAGAAGCTCAGAGAAATCAGTTCTCAACCAGCTGGTTCCTGTCTCCACTAACCAAAGCATACTTTGTTTTTCAACTATTTATTCTTATTTGGTTAGCTCAGCTACAAGATTAACCCCTTACAAAGTGCAGGTGATACTGCTAAATAGCACACACTACACCACCCGTGGGAACACATGCAGCACTCCATGGAGTGGCGAAATAGTCACCACTACTGAGGTGCTACATGGTGTAGGATGCCATGCCCAACTAGCAGTGTGAAGCGCTATATATCATGTGCAATATCTAGTGCTTCTTACCTCTTGTCAGGCATGGCATCTACCTTTATGTGAATTATGAAGGTTTAAAAATGAGAAGATCATTTGAAAAAACCCTGTACTAAAAAAAAAATTAAATAAAAAAATATGACAGGCTAATGCATACCATGCATGTCTATTCTATACTTACTGGCACTTGTTTTTATAAAAACACCAAACCAAAAGGGCATGTACCCACTGTGCATGTATGTGTGTGTATATATGTTTAATCTATTTTTATTAAGTTTTTCAGAATATTTTACAAACATTAGAAAGTATCAATAAAATAAGAAAAGGAAAAACAATAAAAGGGAAAATGGAAATAGGCCCCGCAGGGCCTTCAATTCACAGTGTATAACAATTAAGCACGTCTTCTTGTGAACAACAACTAAAACAGTCAATTCGTCTAGCCCATAGATGATCCCCGGACCACCTCAACCCAATCAACTGTTCTTCTACTATAGCAACGCATATCTAACTGAAGGTAGAGGTGGGGTCTACGTCATGATGAATGTTACAATTTATGTGATGGTAATCCCTTTCATTTGAAGGAGAGAAGAAGAGCGAGGTGAAAGAAAAAGGGGGGAAAGATATAGAAACAATCTAAGCAAGTTAATTAGATAAGACAGATGAACGAGGTACTTCGACTATAACACACCGAGCACATATACACAGACAAGACAACACACACAGAAAAAAAAATAATTGAGGGGTATATACTTAAAAAAGAAGTGGGAGGGATAGGGAGGTGGGCGTCCGGGTTCCGTCTTCCTGTCGGTCCCTAACTCCAAAGGCCCTGTATCCCCTTCAGGGCTCGTGAGTAAGTTTAGTAGAACAGGCTGGCAAACTTTGTTGAGGATTCAAACATAATCCAAGGTTGCCAGGTCTTTCTGTATTTTTCCTTTTGTTTTTCGGGCTCTCGAGAGTGCTCCGCATATAGCTCCTCCATTTGGTTAAGGTATGACATCTCCTGCTGCCACTCCCTCATTGAGGGGACCTGTGTGGTTCGCCAGTGGCGAGGGATGACTGCTCTGGCTGCTGCAATACAGAAACGGAGCAGGTCTCCCTTTTGCGCACTTATGGAGCCTGGTAGAATGGAGAGGAGAGCTATCTGCGGCATATTGCTAACAGATTTCCTGCACACTGAGTTAGAAGTAGCAAACACTCTGTTCCAGAAGGGCCGCAATTTATCACAACCCCACCAGACATGTATCAGAGTGCCTCTATCAGTCCCACAGCGCCAACACATGTCCGACACCGAGGGGAATATCGCGGGAAGTCGCGTCGGGTATCTGTACCACCTCACCAGCATTTTGTACCCTTTCTCTTGAGCAGCGCATGCCATGGTTAATTTGTGAAAATAAATGATTTTTGCCAGTCACTCTGTGTGATTTCTTCTCCTAACTCCTGCTCCCAGGCCCACTTGAAGCCCAGGCTTGTGCAAGTAAACTCTTGCATCAGAAGACCGTATATTTGCGATAGCACGTGCTCTGGAGGGGACTGCAACTCTTAACAACCTCTCGAAGGGTGTCAATTCCCAGCCCGGGGTGTCGCTTCCCTCCCAGGGTGTAAGGAAAGAGCGTAACTGAAAATACTCGAGCCAAGAGATACAAATGTCTCCGAATCGGTGTTTGAGTTCCTGCAGAGTGGGAATTGATTGCCCACCCAGGACCTGCTGGACCCTGGTATCCTCACGATTCTCCCAACCCAAAAAGCGTTCTCGCTCCCTCCCTTGTGGGAAAGCTGGGTTATTAAATAATGGCGTCAAAGGGCTATGTTTAGAGATGAGCGAACGTACTCGTCCGAGCTTGATGCTCGGGCGAATATTAGGGTGTTCGGGATGCTCGTTACTCTTAACAAGCACCACGCGGTGTTCGGGTTACTTTCACTTTCATCTCTGAGACGTTAGCGCGCTTTTCTGGCCAATTGAAAGACAGGGAAGGCATTACAACTTCCCCCTGTGACGTTCAAGCCCTATACCACCCCCCTGCTGTGAGTGGCTGGCGAGATCAGATGTCACCCGAGTATAAAAATCGGCCCCTCCCGCGGCTCGCCTCAGATGCGTTGTGAGTTAACTGAGGGAAAGTGCTGTTGTGTTGGAGCTGCTGTAGGGAGAGTGTTAGGAGTGAGTGTAGGCTTCAAGAACCCCAACGGTCCTTCTTAGGGCCACATCTGCAGTACTGTGGAGGCTGCTGTTAGCAGTGTTGCACAATTTTTTTTTTTCAAAATCGGCTGTGCAGAGCATTGCGCCCTGCAGTAATACTACAGGGACAGAGGTGGTGGTTAGGCAGGGAGAGTGTTAGGAGTGAGTGTAGGCTTCAAGAACCCCAACGGTCCTTCTTAGGGCCACATTTAACCGTGTGCAGTACTGTGCAGGCTGCTGTTAGCAGTGTTGCATTTTTATTTTTTTTCAAAATCGGCTGTGCAGAGCATTGCGCCCTGCAGTAATACTACAGGGACAGAATTGTGTAGGCAGGGCCAGAAGACATATATTATTGATTGAATATAGTCAGTGGGCCTTTTCTTTAAAAAAAAAAAAGGGAAAAATTCTATTTGGCCTGCCTCTGACAGTCCTCAGCGTTCTGGGTACGTGTGTGGTGGGTGGAGAACGTAAAGAAATCATACGCAGCCAGCTACGTTTAACAGCAGGCTTCCGCCAATTTATTTCCTGGCTGGGAAAAATCACCGCTCTGCTGCACTTCATATAACACTGCAGTGCTGTGGAACACATTTCTTATCTGATTGAATATAGTCAGTGGGCCTTCCCTTTAAAAAAAAAAAAAGGGAAAAATTCTATTTGACCTGCCTCTGACAGTCCTCAGCATTCTGGGTACGTGTGTGGTGGAGAACGTAAAGAAATCATACGCAGCCAGCTACGTTTAACAACATGCTTGCGCCAATTTATTTCCTGGCTGGGAAAAATCACCGCTCTGCTGCAGTTCATATAACACTGCAGTTCTGTGACACACAGCAGGGCCACAGAACACATTTGTTATTGATTGAATATAGTCAGTGGGCCTTTCCTTTTAAAAAAAAGGGAAAAATTCTATTTGGCCTGCAGGCTTGTGTCAATTTATTTCCTGGCTGGGAAATCACTGGTAATACAGCATGCTGAGGGGTAGGGGTAGGCCTAGAGGACGTGGACGCGGCCGAGGACGCGTAGGCCCAAGTGAGGGTGTGGGCACAGTCCGAGCTCCTGATCCAGGTGTATCGCAGCCGACTGCTGCGCGATTAGGAGAGAGGCACGTTTCTGGCGTCCCCACATTCATCGCCCAATTAATGGGTCCACACGGGAGACCTTTATTAGAAAATGAGCAGTGTGAGCAGGTCCTGTCATGGATGGCAGAAAGTGCTTCGAGCAAGCTATCATCCACCCACAGTTCGGCGCCGTCCAGTGCTGCAAATCCGAATCCTCTGGCTGCTGCTCCTCCTTCCTCCCAGCCTCCTCACTCCACTACAATGACACATGCTCAGGAGCGGGAAGACTCCCAGGAACTGTTCTCGGGCCCCTGCTCAGATTGGGCAGCAGTGGTTCCTCTCCCATCAGAGGAGTTTATCGTCACTGATGCCCAACTATTGGAAAGTTCCCGGGGTCCGGGGGATGAGGCTGGGGACTTCCGGCAACTGTCTCAAGACCTTTCAGTGGGTGAGGAGGACGATGACGATGAGACACAGTTGTCTTGCAGTGAGGTAGTAGTAAGGGCAGTAAGTCCGAGGGAGGAGCGCACAGAGGATTCGGAGGAAGAGCAGCAGGACGATGAGGTGACTGACCCCACCTGGTGTGCAACACCTACTCAGGACAGGTCTTCAGAGGGTTAGGCAAGGGCAGCAGCAGGGCAGGTTGCAAGAGGCAGTGCGGTGTCCAGGGGTAGAGGCAGGGCCAGACCGAATAATCCACCAACTGTTTCCCAAAGCGCACCCTCGCGCCATGCCACCCTGCAGAGGCCGAGGTGCTCTAAGGTCTGGCAGTTTTTCACAGAGACGCCTGACGACCGACGAACAGTGGTGTGCAACCTTTGTCGCGCCAAGATCAGCCGGGGAGCCACCACCAACAGCCTCACCACCACCAGCATGCGCAGACATATGATGGCCAAGCACCCCACAAGGTGGAACGAAGGCCGTTCACCGCCTCCGGTTTGCACCGCTGCCTCTCCCCCTGTGCCCCAACCTGCCACTGAGATCCAACCCCCCTCTCAGGACACTGGCACTACCGTCTCCTGGCCTGCACCCACACCCTCACCTCCGCTGTCCTCGGCCCCATCCACCAATGTCTCGCACCGTCCAGCCGTCGCTAGCGCAAGTGTTTGAGCGCAAGCGCAAGTACGGCGCCACGCACCCGCACACTCAAGCGTTAACCGTCCACATAGCCAAATTTATCAGCCTTGAGATGCTGCCGTATAGGGTTGTGGAAACGGAGTCCTTCAAAAGCATGATGGCGGCGGCGGCCCCGCGCTACTCAGTTCCCAGTCGCCACTACTTTTCCCGATGTGCCATCCCAGCCCTGCACGACCACGTCTCCCGCAACATTGTACGCGCCCTCACCAATGCGGTTACTGGCAAGGTCCACTTAACAACGGACACGTGGACAAGCACAGGCGGACAGGGCCACTACATCTCCCTGACGGCACATTGGGTGAATTTAGTGGAGGCTGGGACAGAGTCAGAGCCTGGGACCGCTCACGTCCTACCCACCCCCAGAATTGCGGGCCCCAGCTCGGTGGTGGTATGTTCGGCGGTGTATGCTTCCTCCACTAAAGCACCCTCCTCCTCCTCCTTAACCTCTGTCTCGCAATCTAGATGTGTCAGCAGCAGCAGGACGTCGCCAGCAGTCGGTGTCGCGCGGCGTGGCAGCACAGCGGTGGGCAAGCGTCAGCAGGCCGTGCTGAAACTACTCAGCTTAGGAGAGAAGAGGCACACGGCCCACGAACTGCTGCGGGGTCTAACAGAGCAGACCGACCGTTGGCTTGCGCCGCTGAGCCTCCAACCGGGCATGGTCGTGTGTGACAACGGCCGTAACCTGGTGGCAGCTCGGCAGCCTCACGCACGTGCCATGCCTGGCCCACGTCTTTAATTTGGTGGTTCAGCGCTTTCTGAAAAGGTACCCACGCTTGTCAGACCTGCTCGGAAAGGTGTGCCGGCTCTGCGCACATTTCCGCAAGTCCCACACGGACGCTGCCACCCTGCGGACACTGCAACATCGGTTTAATCTGCCAGTGCACCGACTGCTGTGCGACGTGCCCACATGGTGGAACTCTACGCTCCACATGTTGGCCAGGCTCTATGAGCAGCGTAGAGCTATAGTGGAATACCAACTCCAACATGGGCGGCGCAGTGGGAGTCAGCCTCCTCAATTATTTTCAGAAGAGTGGGCCTGGTTGGCAGACATCTGCCAGGTCCTTGGAAAGTTTGAGGAGTCTACCAAGGTGGTGAGTGGCGATGCTGCAATCATTAGCGTCACCATTCCTCTGCTATGCCTCTTGAGAAGTTCCCTGCAAAGCATAAAGGCAAATGCTTTGCGCTCGGAAACGGAGGCGGGGGAAGACAGTATGTCGCTGGATAGTCAGAGCACCCTCCTGTCTATATCTCAGCGCGTTCAGGAGGAGGAGCATGAGGAGGATGAGGAGGAGGGGGAAGAGACAGCTTGGCCCACTGCTGACGGTACCCATGCTGCTTGCCTGTCATCCTTTCAGCGTGTATGGCCTGAGGAGGAGGAGGCAGAGGAGGAGGATCCTGAAAGTGATCTTCCTAGTGAAGACAGCCATGTGTTGCGTACAGGTACCCTGGCACACATGGCTGACTTCATGTTAGGATGCCTTTCTCGTGACCCTCGTGTTGCACGCATTCTGGCCACTACGGATTACTGGGTGTACACACTGCTCGACCCACGGTATAAGGAGAACCTTTCCACTCTCATTCCCGAAGAGGAAAGGGGTTCGAGAGTGTTGCTATACCACAGGACCCTGGCGGACAAGCTGATGGTAAAATTCCCCTCCGACAGCGCTAGTGGCAGAAGGCGCAGTTCCGAGGGCCAGGTAGCAGGGGAGGTGCGGAGATCGAGCAGCATGTTCAGCACAGGCAGTGCAACACTCTTTAAGGCCCTGGACAGCTTTATGGCTCCCCACCAAGACTGTGTCACCGCTCCCCAGTCAAGGCTGAGTCGGCGGGAGCACTGTAAAAGGATGGTGAGGGAGTACGTAGCCGATCGCACGACCGTCCTCCGTGACGCCTCTGCCCCCTACAACTACTGGGTGTCGAAGCTGGACACGTGGCCTGAACTCGCGTTGTATGCCCTGGAGGTGCTTGCTTGTCCTGCGGCTAGCGTCTTGTCAGAGAGGGTGTTTAGTGCGGCTGGGGGAATCATCACAGATAAGCGTACACGCCTGTCAACCGACAGTGCCGACAGGCTTACACTCATCAAGATGAACAAAGCCTGGATTTCCCCAGACTTCTCTTCTCCACCAGCGGACAGCAGCGATACCTAAGCAATACGTAGACTGCACCCGCGGATGGAAGCATCGTTCTCTATCACCATCCAAAACGGTGACATTTCTGCTTCATCAATCTGTGTATAATATTCCTCCTCCTCCTCCTGCTCCTTTTCCTGAAACCTCACGTAATCACGCCGAACGGGCAATTTTTCCTTGGGCCACAAGGCTCACTCATATAATTTTTCCAAACAATTTTTATACGTTTCAATGCTCTTACAAGCGATGAAACTTTAACTTGAACAAATTTTTCGTTAAACTGGGCTGCCTCCAGGCCTAGTTACCACTTAAGCCACATTAACCAAAGCGATTAATGGGTTTCACCTGCCATCTTGGTTGGGCATGGCCAATTTTTTCTGAGGTACATTAGTACTGTTGCTACACCAATTTTTTTGGGCCCTCACCTACAGTGTAATCATTGTAATTTCTATGTTCTTCGCCTGCACTCATGGTACAGAAAGGTGTGTGGGGTTGGCCTACTCTTTTGCTACATAAATGTAACTGGGGCCTTGTCTATACTGCAGCTACTGAAATGTGAAAGAGACTGTTATCTCCCTAAACTGCTGCAATGGGAATTGTTACTTGGGCTTGTCTTGAGTGCTACTATTACTGAAATGGAACTAAGACTGCGCTCCTCCTATACTGCTGCTTCGGGAATTGTTACTGGGGCTTGTCTTGAGTGCTACTATTACTGAAATGGAACTAAGACTGCGCTCCTCCTATACTGCTGCTTCGGAATTGTTACTGGGGCTTGTCTTGAGTGCTACTATTACTGAAATGGAACTAAGACTGCGCTCCTCCTATACTGCTGCTTCGGAATTGTTACTGGGGCCTGTCTTGAGTGCTACTATTACTGAAATGGAACTAAGACTGCGCTCCCCCTATACTGCTGCTAGTGATATGTTAGTGGGGCCTGTCCCTAATACTACCGCTGAAATGTTAATAATTCGGGGCTCTGCCTATACCGCAGCTAATGGTATGTCACTGGGGTGTGGAAACAGAGGCTTCACAAAGACATGATGGCGGCGAGGCCATTTCCCACCAACGCTGTTACTGTTAAGGTGCATATAACCACGGACATGTGGAGAGGACACATAGTGCCTCCAAAACATCCCCCTCCTCCTCCAACACTGAAAACATTCTTGGCAAATACCTTTGCATTGGTCCGTCTGGTGGCAGTCCAAGAATTTCACCTTTAACGACACTACAAGAGAGCACCACCACCATCCCCCCGCCACGGCCCACTTAATCATGGCCACATTCCGAAAACCAACTACATAAAACCGCGCTACTAGGTCCGCAGTCACCACCACATTACCACCAACGAGGTTACTGTTAAGGTACATATTACCAGTCTGACTGGGGCATGCAGTGTGGGCCAAAGCCCACCTGTATTGTATCTGACGTTAGCTCTGCTGAGTAGGGCACTGCAATGGGATATATTTATGTACCACCGGTGGGTTCCAGGGAGCCACCCATGCTGTACGTGCACACGGAGTTTAACCTACATCTGTCCACTTGTAAAGAACCCCAGTCTGACTGGGGCATGCAGTGTGGGCCGAAGCCCACCTGCATTAAGCACGACATTACCTCAGCTGTGTTGGGCAATGCAATGGGATATATTTATGTACCGCCAGTGGCTTCCTGGCACCCACCCATGCTGTGGGTTCACAGAGAGTTGTAACTGCATGTGTCCACTTCTAAAGAACCCCAGTCAGACTGGGGCATGCAGTGTGGGCCGAAGCCCACCTGCATTAACCACGACATTACCTCAGCTGTGATGGGCAATGCAATGGGATACATTTATGTACAGCGGGTGGGTTCCAGGGAGCCACCCATGCTGTGGGTGCACACGGAATTCCCATTGCGGAGTTGTACCTGCCTGTGACTATTTATAAAAAAAACGTGGTCTGACTGGGGCGTGCAGACACCTTGACAGAATGAATAGTGTGTGGCACATAGGTTCCCCATTGCTATGCCCACGTGTGCAGCTCCAGATGGAGGTGGCACAGGATTGGATTTCTCATTGCTTCTGTACAGCATTGTGGACCATCGGCCCGCCCCTTTTATGGGGGGGTCGCTGCCTAGCCATGCCAACCCTCTGCAGTGTGTGCCTGCTTTTCCTGTGGCAGACGCACTTATAAATAGAGGGTGGCGTGGCATGAGGGCAGCTGAAGGCTGGGCAGGGACAGTTTGGTATGCGCTGTGGACACTGGGTCGTGGGGGGGGGATTTGGCAGCATGTAACCCAGGAGAAGTGGCAGCGGAGTGTCATGCAGGCAGTGATTGTGCTTTGTTGGAGGTAGTGTGGTGCTTAGCTAAGGTATGCCATGCTAATGAGGGCTTTTCAGAAGTAAAAGTTGTTGGGAGGGGGGGGCACCCACTCTTGCCGCTATTGTGGCTTAATAGTGGGACCTGTGAACTTGAGATGCAGCCCAACATGTAGCCCCTCGCCTGCCCTATCCGTTGCTGTGTCGTTCCCATCACTTTCTTGAATTGCCCAGATTTTCACACATGAAAACCTTAGCGAGCATCGGCGAAATACAAAAATGCTCGGGTCGCCCATTGACTTCAATGGGGTTCGTTACTCGAAACGAACCCTCGAGCATCGCGAAAAGTTCGTCCTGAGTAACGAGCACCCGAGCATTTTGGTGCTCGCTCATCTCTAGCTATGTTCCCTGGACACTGGGCTATGTTCCCTGGACACTATCTGTTGGCGTGTTTGTATATCCCATAGTCTAAGTTTGCCCCTTAGGAAGTAGTTGGAACCTACGGATTGAGCCCTATCCTCTTTTTTCACCCATGGGAGTAGCCTCAAGGGAACTGTACAGTCTGTTTGCTCCAGTGCTATCCATTGTTTATTGTTGGTGGGATAATGCCAGTCTAGCAGGTGTGTAAGAATCGCCGCCGTATGGTAGTTCTTAAAATCGGGTAAACCAGTTCCTCCTTTTGCTTTGGGGTACGATAACGTGCGCGTGCTAACTAGTGGTCTTTGCCCCCCCCCTTCCCCCCCCAAACGAATCTGATCAGTGCCAACTTCAGTTTGTTAAAAAATGTTTGGGGTACCGTAATAGGGATGGCTTGAAAAATGTATAAGAATCGGGGTAGGACATCCATTTTAATGGTTTGTATCCTCCCGAACCATGACAAGACTCTGGTGGCATAGGCGGAGAGGTCTTTTAGAGTGCGGTCCAGTAGGGTAAAGTAGTTCATGGAGAATAGTTTGGAGTGATCCGATGGAATATGTATTCCTAAATATTTTATAGCCTCTTGTTGCCATTTAAAGGGAAAGTGTTCTTTTATGTTTTTTTGTTTCTGGGCCCAAGGATATATTTAGGGTTTCGGTTTTGCTGTAGTTAATTTTAACATTAGATAGGTGGTCAAATTTTTCGAATTCTTCAATCAAGGAGGGCAGAGTGATGCGTGATTGTGTGATATATAGCAGTACGTCGTCAGGGTATACTGGATCCCCCCCACTGTCAGTCCACTGATGTTCGGATTATTTCTAATTGCTGTCGCTAGATCATCCCTAAGACGTACAGCAGAGGGGACAGGGGGCAGCCCTGCCTGGTGCCATTCCTGATGTGGATGGGGGAGGATAGTGTGCCATTTATCCTAACTTTGGCCATGGGGCAAGTGTAAAGAGCAAGTGTTCTAGAGAAAAATTTAGGACCCAACCCTATCTGCCTGAGGGCTGCCTCAAGAAACTCCCAATGAACTCTGTCGAAGGCTTTCTCCGCATCTACCAACAACAAACGCATAGGATTAGCACTGTCTCGAGCCTTAGCCACAAGGAGTAGGGTTTTTATTAAATTGTCTCTGGCTTCTCTCCCTCTGACGAAGCACACCTGGTCCGTGTGTATAATGTTCGGGAGATGCGGAGAAAGCCTGTTGGCCAGGACCTTAGCATAAATTTTTATGTCCACGTTGATCAGTGATATCGGTCTATAGTTAGTGGAAACTGTGGGGTCTTTACCTGGTTTCGGAATTACACTTATGTGTGCCTCAAGGGCCTGTTGCGGGAAAGGGGACTCCGAGGAGACAGTGGAGAATGCCCTGGCTAGAAAGGGGGCGAGCTGCTGTTTAAGAAATTTGTAGAAGGCGGGGGTGAAGCCGTCGGGAGTGGGCTTTTCCCCGCTGGGGTGCTTTTGGTAACTTCCTCTATCTCCTCTACTGGGATATCCCCTTCCAACGCGTTTCTGGAGTCGGAGCTTAGTACCGGCAGGGCTGTCTCTGCTACATATTTGGAAATCCGGTCTTTTAGTAAAGTTTGGTTCATGTCCGCGAATTGTCCCTTAAGATTATAGAGCTGGGAATAGTGTTTCTGGAATACATCCAGGATTTCCGTAGGATTATATGTGTCGGTGCCCGTCGCATTTTTGATTCGTGGAATTTAAACGTCTGTGCAGCCCTCGGGTAGATCAGACAAGACAGGGGTTTGCCCGCTTTATTAGAATATTCATAGTGAAAGCGCTTGTGTTGGTTTCTTAAATGGGTATATGCCTGGTATAATTTTGATTTTAGCTCTTTCCTAACCCGAACCAGATCTGCCAGGGTATCTGGTGAGAGGGTTTTTTATGTGCAGACTCTAAGGTGTGAAGTAATCGTATTGGCTCTTTCTTTTTTGAGCCGAGAGCCATGTTTTATTAGGGTGCCCCTCAGGACGCACTTCAGTGCCTCCCATTGTATAGGAGCCGAAGTGATATCTGTGGCATGTGTCGCAAGAAATGTCTCTATCTGTTCTTAAACTTCCGCTTCGCATACGCTATCTTTCAGGAGGTTGTCATTCAGCCTCCATGTCCACTGGTGGTCTGTTTGATCTGGTAGAGTTAGGGTCAGGAATACAGGAGCGTGGTCCTACCACACCATATCCCCTATTGTGGCCATAGGTTGCCATGACAGGGCATGGTGTCCTAGAAGAAAGTAGTCTATACGACTATAGGAATTATGTGGATGTGAACAGAAGGTGTAATCCCTATCCTGTGGATGTAGGATACGTCATATATCCACCAGTTGGAGCGCATGCATTGCATTTTTAACGGTCCGTAATTGCCCGAGGGGAACGTTGCTCCTGTTCGCCGAGGTATCTATATCTGGGTTTAAGGTCATGTTGTAGTCCCCTCCGGCCACAACAACCCCCTCCGCGAACTCCTCCACCACCTTCAAGAAGGCCTGGTAAGCTACTGCCTGCTGTTGGTTTGGTGCATACCAGTTTGCGATTTGTGATTTTAGTAGTTCCTATTTTCACTTTAATGAGGACATATCGTCTCTGAGGATCTATTTTTGTTTCTATGAGGTGGTGAGCTAGAGACCTATGTATTGCGATAGAGATCCCACCCACCTGGCTGTTAGGGTTGGCGCTGTGGAACCAATGCGAGTAGTACCTATCTCGTATGGCAGGGACGTGTCCCACTTTAAAATGTGTCTCTTGAAATAGTGCCACTTGGACCCCCTGCTTGTGCAGCTGGTATAGAACCTGTGATCTTTTCTGGGGAACATTAAGTCCCCGAATGTTTAGTGAACTAAGTTTGAGTGGTGCCATGTTGTTGAAGAGAGGGGGAGTAAGGGCAAAACAAAAACAATAACAAAAAGGACGAGACAAACACTAAACAACGATTAGCTCCTAAGTAAAGAGGTCAAGTAGTACCTACGAAATAGAGGAAGGATTAGTGAGGGGAGAGGAAGAAAGAAAGATTAGTAGAGGTAGTATGACAGATGAGAACAACTACCTTAAAGAGAGGGTATAGGGCAGCTCTGTGTTTAACTAGCGTCCGAACTTTAATGGACGCTGGGGTCCAGTGGGTAGCGGGCTTTCTAGTGGACGGAGCTCTCCTTCATCCCAGAGGAGTGTTATGTTATGGAAAGCTATCTGTATCTGGCACTATATTATCTAGCTAAATGGTTTTAATGGGCAAAGATGACATTATAACTATGAAACGCCACTTTTGTTTTGTAAGTATTTTCAAGCCCTATGATATACGCTTTCATGTCTGCTTTTGTTGGGATCGCCAGGATATGTGCGCTGAGGGCTCCAATGTCTGTGAGCGCTGAGGTGCCTGCAGACTCTCTATGTGGTGGGTAGGCAGTTGCGTTTGTACAGTCTATGTTGGCGGGCAGTGGAGGAGCGCTCTCGTTACTGTCGGGAGGAGCGCTCTCGTTGCTGCCGGGAGGAGCGCTCTCGTTGCTGCCGGGAGGAGCGCTCTCGTTGCTGCCGGGAGGAGCGCTCTCGTTGCTGCCGGGAGGGGCGCTCTCGTTGCTGCCGGGAGGGGCGCTCTCGTTGCTGCCGGGAGGGGCGCTCTCGTTGCTGCCGGGACGGGCGCTCTCGTTGCTGCCGGGACGGGCGCTCTCGTTGCTGCCGGGACGGGCGCTCTCGTTGCTGCCGGGACGGGCGCTCTCGTTGCTGCCGGGACGGGCGCTCTCGTTGCTGCCGGGACGGGCGCTCTCGTTGCTGCCGGGACGGGCGCTCTCGTTGCTGCCGGGACGGGCGCTCTCGTTGCTGCCGGGACGGGCGCTCTCGTTGCTGCCGGGACGGGCGCTCGTCTTGCTGCCGGGACGGGCGCTCGTCTTGCTGCCGGGAGAAGCAAACCAGTTGCCGCCATGGGGAGCAGTTACAATCATGCTGGGTGGGGTGATTGCGTCACCGCCAGGAGTAGCAATCCCGTTACTGCCAGGAGGAGCCTTCTTATTACTGCCAGGAGGCGCAATCAAGTTACTGCCAGGAGGCCTCATCACATTACTGCCAGGAGGCCTCATCACATTACTGCCAGGAGGCGTCATCACATTACTGCCGGGAGGCGTCCTCACGTCACTGCCGGGAGGCGCGATCACGTTACCGCCGGGAGGCGCGATCACGTTACCGCCGGGCGGCGCGATCACGTTACCGCCGGGCGGCGCCATCCCGTTACCGCCGGGAGGAGTAGTCATGTTACTGCCAGGAGGAGTAGTCATGTTACTGCCAGGAGGAGCAACCTTAGTACTTCTATGAGGGACATTTAAAGGGGTTGTCCCGCGAAAGCAAGTGGGGGTATACACTTCTGTATGGCCATATTAATGCACTTTGTAATGTACATTGTGCATTAATTATGAGCCATACAGAAGTTATTCACTTACCTGTTCCGTTGCTAGCGTCCTCGTCTCCATGGTGCCGTCTAATCGCCCGATTAGACGCGCTTGCGCAGTCCGGTCTTCTCCCTTCTGAATGGGGCCGCTCGTGCCAGAGAGCGGCTCCTCGTAGCTCCGCCCCGTCACGTGTGCCGATTCCAGCCAATCAGGAGGCTGGAATCGGCAATGGACCGCACAGAAGACCTGCGGTCCACCGAGGGTGAAGATCCCGGCGGCCATCTTCACAAGGTAATTAGAAGTCACCGGAGCGCGGGGATTCGGGTAAGTACTACCCGTTTGTTTTTTTTTTAACCCTGCATCGGGTTTGTCTCACGCCGAACGGGGGGGCTATTGAAAAAAAAAAAAACCCGTTTCGGCGCGGGACAACCCCTTTAAGTTACTGCCAGGAGGAGCTTTCTGAGTGTAGTTGGGGAAAGCAGACACAGTGCACTCGGGGGAGTCTGGGTCAGCTTGGGGTATGCTGATAGTCTCCTCGTTTCTTGCTACTGGGGTTTGAGGGTCTCTGTTGGGGGTGTCCATGGGTGGGTTATTGTGCCCGCTCTTCGCCCCAGCGCTCCCTC
The DNA here is from genome assembly GCA_035609135.1 of Eleutherodactylus coqui. Classification (NCBI taxonomy): domain Eukaryota; kingdom Metazoa; phylum Chordata; class Amphibia; order Anura; family Eleutherodactylidae; genus Eleutherodactylus; species Eleutherodactylus coqui. The sequence goes on along the minus strand of CM069407.1, from coordinate 118,698,045 downwards.
TGCTCTGGCTCCTGCTCTCCACTGGAGCCTCTGCGTACGTGTGCCCCGCTGCGGCTGCCTTCTTGGGTGGTGTGGGGCCATGGGACAGCTGCTCCCCGCTCACCTCTGCTGGGCGCTCCGGCGGCGCCAAAGGCGGCATCCGCCTCTGCCTTCTCCCTGCGTCGTCCCTCGTGATCGAAAGCTCCTCTGCTGCCATGGAGCTGTTGGAGGAGGTCTCCGCCGGCGTCCACGCTGCTAGGTCTTGCCCCACCGGCAGCGCTGGTGTGGGGGACCCGCTCTGCACAGGGGAGAGTTCCCGACTCTCCGCTTCTTCTGCCGTCTCCTCCGCTCTGTTCCCGCTGCAGGTGGTGGGGGGTCCTCCCGCTGCGCCGTCTGTGGTGGACTTAGGTGTGCCGCAGCCGCCATGCCAGGCTGGGATTCCTCCTCTTCTGGACGCTTCTGGCCAGGGAAGAACCACTGGATGACCGCTGGAGCCGGATTTTCTGGTAGGTGAGTGCTGCTCCTCGGTGATTTTTTTTCCTTTTATTGCCCGTTTTGTTAGTTTTTTGTGCCATTTTTGATGTTGTCTCCGGAGATGAAGCAGGAGCCGAGGAGAAACGTGTCCTCACTCCTCCATAGTCTGGCCACGCCCCCATATGTGTGTGTATATATAATACCAGTAATTATTAGGAAATTATAGTACCAGTGTTTCTGGTGGCACATCACACACACAGCAGCTTGATTACCACACAAGACTAACACAGCGTGGCTCCTCCCACAACAGTGACATCACCACAGTTCTTTTATCCCACCAGATCCCTGTGCTGGTGGTAGGTCAATGTGTTCTGTCAGGACTGCTGAGTTGTTTAGGAAATTATATTACCAGTGTTACCTCACACAGCACACACAAAACAGCTTGATTCCCACACAAGACCAACACAGCTTGGCTCCTCCCAAAGCAGTGACATCACCACAGGTCCTTCAGCCCACCGGATCCCTGTGGTGGGAGTAGGTCAGTGTGTTCTGTCAGGACTGCTGAGTAGTATCTTCTGAGACAATAATGTCTTAGTGTCTGTGGTGTTCTTCTGTCGGTCAGACTCTGTATGTTGTAGGACCTTCGATGATGTCACCAGTGGGCAGAGCGTTTACCAGGGGTGGGGCATAAGAATCACACACACACATACAGACAAGTGGTTGTTAGTATTTTGATATTAAATTATGCGTGTATGTATGTAAATAATAATAATTTAAAAAATATATATATATATATAATATATTTATTTATTATGGTTATAACTCATATTTACAACCTCATATTCCTTTATCCTTGGATCTGTTACCTTTCAGCAATTTCATTGCGGAAGTGCCACGGTTCGGATGGCTGGCTTCCTTTGACTTTATTGGAAGCCGTCCTTCAGGAATCCTCAGAGCATGCCGCAATTTCCCCTCCGCAAGCGGTAAATCGCAATATATTTTTGCTCATGTAGCGGAAACTGCGTTTTGCCTTAGCATGCTATGGGCAGTATTTGCTGTGGAATCAAGAAGCAGATTCCCGTTCCAGATCCCGCAATGCAAATCCGCCCATGTGTAGGCGGCCTAAAAAAAAAAAAAAAAGATATATATTAGTGTGTGTGTGTGTGTGTGTGTGTGTGTGTGTGTGTGTGTGGAGTTGCAAGAAAAAGTAGCATTTTCCGGCGTATAAGACGACCCCAAACTGTGTACTTATAGGTCGGGAATGCGGTGTAGAAAAACAATCAATACTCACCTCCCGCGGTGCTACTGCAGGCTGTCGCTCCCTCCTCCATGCCGACAGAGCATTGCTTTCTGGATGCGGGGCGTGAATGCCCAGCCTCCAGAAAGCTAATGCTCTGATTGACTAACTCAGCGTGGTGTCAGCCAATCACAGCCATTCAATGATGTCATTGCAGAACATCGCAGAACGCCGCGGAAAGTGAGTGTTGATTTATTTATTTTTTACAGCTTAATCCCGGCGTATAAGACGACCCCCGACTTTGGACAAGATTTTCCTAGGTTGAAAGGTCGTCTTATATGCCGGAAAATACGGTAAGTGAACTCTTTTGAATTACCTGAATTTCTGCATTGTCTACTAATAAAATGTGTTTTTACAGTTATCTTATATACAACCCCTAATTCTAGACAACCCCAATCTAACTAAACTAATAACAAACAGTTGTACCGGTCAAGTCTTATTGAGTGTATTCTGTAAACTTTCACAATGCAGAAAGAAAAAGTTAATTATTCTTTGTGTTAATGACTTAAAACACTTTTGCCCATTTAGCTCTTTAATTAAGGAAATCTGATTGGAAGTATGCTTTGCCCATTTAAATGAAAGATTGATTATTGTGAACCATGTCTTGTTGCAAACTACTTTCAGAAGACCTGTAATAGAGGCGCATAAAACTGAAAGGCTGCAGAAGCATTGCGAAAGACCTGGAAGTGCATTGGATCTGCAGTTAGGCTAGGTGCACACTAGACATGAATGTGAGCTATGCCCAAAAGGCTTGAGCAAAACTTGCATCAGGCAGCAGTTAGCCCTGCGAGTTTTGATGCCCAATTCCATAGCAACAAATTCTGCTGTATATATTTTGCGAGCATTAAATGACATTGAGAGAAATAAGAGAAAAGAAAAGCATGTCGTCCAGTTGGGAAATGGGTATAAGTAAATAAAAATAAACAATGCTCACCCGTTAAATGTCATAGAATCTTAGAATGGTAGAGTTGGAAGGGACCTCCAGGGTCATCTGGTCCAACCCCCTGCTCAATGCAGGATTCACTAAATTATCACAGACAGATGTTTATCCAACCTTTGTTAGAACACTTTGAAGGAGAAGTCGCCACCTCCCGTGGTAACCTGTTCCACTGATTGATCACCCTTACTGTCAGAACGTTTTTTTCTAATATCTAATTTGTATCTCCTCTCTTTCAGTTTCATCCCATTGCTTCTAGTCTTTCCTTGTGCAAATGAGAATAGAGCTGATCCCTCTGCACTGTGACAGCCCTTCAGATATTTGCAGACAAATATTAAGTCTCCGGAGTCTCAGCCTTCTTTTTTGCAAGCTAAACATTCGCAGGTCCTTTAACCATTCCTTATAGGACATGATTTGCAGATAGCTAACCATCTTGTTAACTCTTCTCTGAACTTGCTCCAGTTTGTCTATATCTTTTTTAAAGTGGAGTGCCCAGAATTAGTCACAGTATTCCAGATGAGGTCTGACTTGGGAAGAGTAGAGGGGGATAATGACCTCATGTGATCTAGACTCTATGCTTCTCTTAAAGGGGTTGTCCCGCGGCAGCAAGTGGGTCTATACACTTCTGTATGGCCATATTAATGCACTTTGTAATGTACATTGTGCATTAATTATGAGCCATACAGAAGTTATAAAAAGTTTTATACTTACCTGCTCCGTTGCTGGCGTCCTCGTCTCCATGGTCCCGACTAATTTTCGCCCTCCGATGGCCAAATTAGCCGCGCTTGCGCAGTCCAGGTCTTCTCCTGTTCTCTATGGGGCTCCGTGTAGCTCCGTGTAGCTCCGCCCCGTCACGTGCCGATTCCAGCCAATCAGGAGGCTGGAATCGGCAGTGGACCGCACAGAAGAGCTGTGGTCCACGGAGGCAGAGGATCCCGGCGGCCATCTTCACAGGTAAGTATAGAAGTCACCGGAGCGCGGGGATTAAGGTAAGCGCTCCGGTGAGCTTTCTGTACGTCCCTGCATCGGGGTTGTCTCGCGCCGAACGGGGGGGGGGTTGAAAAAAAAAAAAACCCGTTTCGGCGCGGGACAACCCCTTTAATGCATCGTTGCATTAATTGTTTGCCTTTTTGGCTGCTTCATTACATTGTTGACTCATGTTCAGTCTATGATCTATTTGTATAGACAAGTCTTTTCCACATGTGCTGCTGCTTAGCCCAATTCCTCCCATTCTGTTTGTGTTTTTTTTTTCATATTTCTTCCCCAGATGTAGGACTTTGTATTTCTCCTTGTTAAATACCATTCTGTTAGTCGCTGCTCACTGTTCACGCTTTTCTAGATCTTTTTGAATACTCTCTCTTCCCTAGTGTTAGCTATCCCTCCTAGCTTTGTGTCGTCGGCAAACTTGATCAGTTTCCCATCATTTCCCTCCTCCAGATCATTTATAAAAATGTGGTACAATACTGGGCCTAGGACAGAGCCTTGTGGTACTCCACTTGGATGTGTAGTCATTTATGACCACTCTTTGAGTACGATCACTTAGCCAGTTGTGAATCCACCTGACAGTTGCCTTGTCGATCCCATATTTGGTCATTTATTCAATAAGTGTAGTATGAGATACTTTGTTAAGATATACTATACCAGCGCATTTCTCTGAGCAACACAGTCTGTGATTCTGTCATAGAAGGAAATTAGATTTGTCTGGCATTACCTGTTTGTTACAAACCCATGTTGGCTCTGGTTTATTACCCCATTCTTATTTAAGTACTTGCATACATGCTGTTTAATAATTTGTTCAAAGATCTTTCCCAATGTAGAAGTCAGTCTCACAGGCCTGTAGTTTCCTAGATCCACCTTCTTCCCTTTTTTGAAGATAGGTACAATAGTTGCCCTTTTTCAATCTTCTGGGATTCACCTGTTCTCCAGAAATGTTCAAAGATTATGGCAAGTGGTTCAGCAATAAACTCTGCTGCTTCCCTTAGTATCCTAGGATGTAATTCATCTGGACCTTGAGACTTGAATTCATTTGTTAGCTAAATGTTCCCTCACCATCTCTCTGCTTATAGATAGCCTGCATTCTTTTATTCCTCCAATAGCACAGGGAAGATCAACTGATGTTCCATCTACTTTCTGAGAGAAAACAGATACAAAATAGGAATTTAAAAGTTTGGCCTTCTCAACATCATTCTTAACCAATTCACCATTTTCATCTTATAAGCATCCAATAGCATCTTTTGACTTTTCTTTTGCTCTTAACATACCCCCCAAATCCTTTTTTACTGCTTTTGGCCTCTGTTGCAAGCTTCAATTCATTCATAGTAGATTGTGTAAACCTAATGAAAATGAAGCCATTGCCCAAATTGTTGTATGTATTCCAAAACACCTCTATCCTAATGCCTAAAGTTTTTTTCACACCGCTATGCAAAATACTCCTTCGCATATTGTGGAATGGCTCCACTTCTAGAATTAAGCTGGAGGCACTTTGCTGGTCCCTGGGGGAGGAGGGGCTGCCTTGTCCCCACTTCCGCTGTTACTAATTAGCTAGCCAGTTGCTGTGTGCGGGGTGGTGGCTGTCATCCACTGATTATACCCTAGTGATAGGAGTTGAGCATAGGATAGAAGGTCCTGAGCAGAGCTTGAGAGGCTTACTCTTAAGAGGCCTAGCCTCACGTATAAGTACTCTACCTGCACCTATGTGGGTGACTCTTACGTTCTTGAATATGGCCCTCCATCTGGTACCCAATGAAGCAGCCAAATGGTCGCCCAACACTCCTCCTATGAAAAAATCCCAATCTCTCGCACTTAAAAAGCATGCCAGATATTCTCTTCTGAAGGTGGCATGGAATCTTTTTACTTTTTTGGATGTAGTGGAGGGGGGCGATCTTTATACCTTTCTACAACTGCGGATACATTTTGGCCTCTCCAGTGGTTCCCTCTTCAGATATTTCCAACTTCAACATGCCCTTAGATCCCAACTTGGGGGCCTGAGCATCCCCCATGCCTTGACAGAGTTGGAAGCTGGCACAGATGGCCAACCTCCTGAAGCCTCTCTCCAGTATTTATAGGCAGTTGACATGCAGCCTTACTCCATTGAAGGATAAAGTTCTTGAGAAGTGGAGCTCAGATATACCAGACCTGGACTCGGCGGACCGTAATGGTCTCTTGGCCGTCTTTTGGACCTCCCCTGATTAGTGCTAGAGACAGGCTCATACATGTTAAGATTCTTCATAAAATATATTACACCCCTATATGTTTGCATGCTATGGATGTGTCCCCTGAAGCGGTCTGTCCAAGATGCCTGATGGAGGCAGGCAAAATCCTGCATATGTTCGAGATATTCTTAAATTTATTGAAAGAAATATGGGAACCCTGCATATCTTACACCCTGAAATCCTCTTCTTTGGCCTTGTGGAGGACATGGTAGTTGATGCGGCAATGCACACACTATACAAATTATTCCTGTTCTATGCAAAAAAAAAATATTGCTCAACTGGAAGCAACCAAAAAACCCCCACTAGGGCTGCCTGGCTGCATGAGAAAAATAGTGTTACCTCTCTACATAAACTGACATACGTAGCTAGAGACTGCCATGCCATTTCATAAGATATGGGATCGGTGGTTTGTACTGCATCAAATATGTCTGACTGATTGCTCTAAGGAAAGTTAAAGGGGTTGTCCCGCGAAACAAAGTGGGGTTATACACTTCTGTATGGCCATATTAATGCACTTTGTAATGTACATTGTGCATTAATTATGAGCCATACAGAAGTTATTCACTTACCTGTTCCGTTGCTGGCGTCCCCGTCTCCATGGTGCCGTCTAATCTTCAGCGTCTAATCGCCCGATTAGACGCGCTTGCGCAGTCCGGTGTTCTCCCTTCTGAATGGGGCCGCTTGTGCCAGAGAGCGGCTCCACGTAGCTCCGCCCCGTCACGTGTGCCGATTCCAGCCAATCAGGAGGCTGGAATCGGCAATGGACCGCACAGAAGACCTGCGGTCCACCGAGGGTGAAGATCCCGGCGGCCATCTTCACAAGGTAAGTAAGAAGTCACCGGAGCGCGGGGATTCGGGTAAGTACTACCCGCTTTTTTTTTTTTATCCCTGCATCGGGTTTGTCTCGCGCCGAACGGGGGGGCTATTGAAAAAAAAAAACCCGTTTCGGCACGGGACAACCCCTTTAAGGTTTTTTCCTTTTCTTCTTGACTTTTTAAGACTTGCATAAAGGCTTTTTTCCTGCTGTACTGGCAATCATGTTGTAGGTAAAGTTAGAGTACTAATATGTTTGTATTTAAAATTATTTTTGTTTTTTTTATTTTAGGGTATCAAATTTTAACCCCTTAGTGACCGCTTTTTTTCATTTTTGTTTTTTCCTCCCGAGTCCTTTTGAAGAATCGTAATTCTTTTATTTTTGTATCAACGTAGCTGTATGAGGGCTTGTTTTTTGCAGTATGAGTTGTATTTTTTAATAGTACTGTTTAATGTATCACATAATGTACTGATAAAGTTTTAAAAAAATTCTAAGTGGAGAGAAATTAAAAGATGGTGGAATTTCATTTTTTTTGTATCTTGTTCTACTGCGCACAAGCTGCAACAAAAATGACATAACTTGATACCGTATTTTCCTGGTATAAGACGACTTTTTACATCCGGAAAATCTTCTCAAAAGTTGTGGGTCGTCTTTAAGGGTGGGTGCTGAAACTTCCGAGCCGGACTGGAGAATCTGCGGTCGCCGTATTGCTGAACTTGCCATACTGACCCTGCTGTAAGGAGCTGGCTCGGGCAGGAGCAGAGCGAACAGCCCCCTTTAGGTTTCCGCGAAGGACATGTGCCAACATGTGTGCTAGGCTGTGTGCCGACACTCTCCTCATCTGTGCGCGTCAACCTGCAGTATCAGCGCTTGACAGCTAAACTCTCCGCTCTGTGTGGCCCCGCTGACGCCGAAAACACAACGGCAGCGTTGACTGGAAGATGAGTCCCCCACCTGGGATCCAGGGTAATTGGTGGTGAGCAGGACGAGATCAGAGGCTGCTGGACAGCACGTTGCAGGAGTGGAGAAAAGAACGCTGGCGCTCCGGGAGACGACCAAAGGGAATCCTCTATATGTATCCTTAGGGGGCTGCACCACTTGGTGGCAGAGCTGTAGGGACATTATATGGCAAGTGATAGTCTTGGAGACAGGGAGGGCTGGGCAGGCATGGAGAGCTGACCAATCCAAGCAGGCTTTGTATGCAACAACCAGCCAATCGCTGGTAAGGTACATTGCTGTGATTGGCTGGTTGTTGTATACTGGGTACCACATACAGTACAGCACCAGTATCTGTACCTGTTCATACAATATAGCACCAGTACATACAATACAGTATACACATGTCCAACAGTCAAAACCCCATCATTGCTCCACCAGCAAGAAGAAAAAAATATTTTCAAACGTAAAGTTGTAAACTTTGCCATGGAGCATAATAACTGCGCTGCTGCAAGACAATATGGAGTAACAGAGAAGATGGTTCGGGACTGGGAAGCAAATGAAAAAGCATTAGAGAGTATGCCAAGGGGTAAGTGTGCATTAAGAAGAGGCACCCCACATTTGCCAGAACTTGAAAAACATGTAGCAGACCTGGTGAATGAGCATCGCCAAAACTGTTATGTAGTGACACGAAATAAAATACGTTTGTTGCACTCCAGTGGGCCAAATCTAACCCAGATCACAGCAACAGATTTAAGGCCATTGTTTCCTGGTGTACTAGATTCATGGAAAAGGCATAATATTGTACTGAGGCAAAAGATGAAAATTGCCCAAAAATTACCTGCAGATCTTGATAACAAAGTAAATAGTTTCCATCGATACGAATACAACAGCACACTTAACATGGCTATGCGTTAAGTAGTATTGGAAATATGAATGAAACTCCAATGAATTTTGATATGGTTGGAAATAATGCTGTCCATCAAAAAGGTGAAAAAGCAATTTTAATTAAAACAGGACATGAGAAGTCCAGTTTTACAGTGGTACTAGGAAGCACAGCTGATGGCGTCGAACTGAGACCAATGATTATTTTTAAAAGTAAAAAACTCCAAAACTCAACTTCCCTGTTGGTTGTTTTGTACATGTGAATGAAAAAGGCTGGATGGATGAAGGGGTGAAGCTATGGCTTGATAATGTATAGAGCAAGCGACTAGGTGGACTTATTCAAAAACGTAGTCTACTGGTGTGTGATCTGTTCAAGGCTCTCATTTAACTCCCAGCACCAGGCAAATGCTTGCAAGACTAAACACAGATGCTGCAGTTATTCCTGCAGGATTGACATCCATTGGTACAGCCAACGGATGTGTGCCTAAACAAGCCATTTAAAGATCGCATTCTAGAACAGTGGAATGAATGGATGGTTAGTGGCAAAAAGTCATTCGCAAAAGGAGGAAACATGCGTACTCCACAGTTGGATGTTTTGTCATAAAAGCCTGGAATTATATTGATGCAGAAACAGTAATCAAGTCTTTCAAGAAGTGTGGCATATCAACTTTATTAGGTGGTATGGAGGACGACTACTTGTGGCAAGATGAAGAGGAAGCCGAAGCTGAGACCACACCATCTGATACGGAATTCGATCCATACGATGACCGCCTTACAAATGTATCACAAAATGTCATTGATGTACTTATGATATCCGATGACGAACAGGAGGATTTTGAAGGCTTTTAACCCCTTAATGACATGGCCTATTTTGGGCTTAAGGACGCAATGATTTTTGGCGGATTTTCTTCTCCATTTATCAAAAGTCATAACTTTTTTATTTTTCCGTCGACGCGGCCGTATAAGGGCTTGTTTTTTGCGTGGCGAACTGTAGTTTTTATTAGTGACACTTTTGGATACATTTGACTATACTGTAAAACTTTTTTTTATATACGGAGCTCTGTGAGGGCTTATTATTTGTGAGACAAGCTGTAGTTTTTAATGGTACCATTTTGGGGTATATACGGCTTTTTTGATCAATTTTATTGCGTTTTTAGCCTTTTTTTCTACGCTTTTTTTCTGTGCACAGTCAAAAGCATGTGCAGCTTATTGTACGCGTCGTTACGGATCCGACAATACCAAATATGTGGGCTTTTAATTTTTTAACCTCTTTTTATGTTAATATGAGAAAAAGCATAAAAAATGTGTTTTTTCCTTTTTTTTTTTTTTAACATTTTTTTTCATTTTTACATTTATTTTTTTTACACAAACTGTCTCCCCCTGGGGGACTTTCACCACAGTACTGCTGATTGCTGTGATAAGGCATAGCAACTTCCATGTCATAAGCATTTGAATTAAAATTACCATATTGGAATCAAATGTTTTTTAACATTTTAATTTGGTGTGTCTTATACAGCGAGTATATCCCAAACTATATTTTAACTGGAAATGTTGCAGGTCGTTTTATATGCCCAGTCGTCTTATATGCCGGAAAATATGGTAGTGTTTTTTGTGTTTTTTTGCTGTATTGTACTGCTTCAAATGTATTTAATTTATTTGAATTTTTTTTCTGCCACTGTCTTCTATGTGCATAGTTGTGCAAGGGCTTGTTTTTTGCGGGACGTCCTGTAGTTTGAGTTTGGTACCATTTTGTAATACAGTTGACTTTTTGAACGTTTTTTTGTTGCATTGTTTCTTGGAAACTGGGTGACCAAAAAAGTGCATTTTTGTCCTTATGTTATTCTATTTTCTGACGACATTCATTGTGTGAGGTAAGTAATGCATTACTTTGATAGATCAGACTTTTACAGACGCAATGACACCAAATATGTGTTTTTGTTATTATTTAGATCCTTTTATTATAAATATGGAAAAAAGTTTTGTTTTTTTTAACTTTTTACTACTTTTCTTTTATTTTTAATAATTAGCAAAACTTTATTGATCTTATTTTTTCCTTTTTTTTTAGTCACCAGAGGAGACAACAACTTGTGATGCTTTGATCGCTCTTGCAGTATGATGTAATGCTATGGCATTACATCATACTGTGATCAGACAGGCAGTCTATTAAGCAACCCCACAAGGATGGTGTGATAGGCATTCTGCCATGACAGCCCTCGGGCCTTTCAGAAGGTGCCCCACTGCCCTGACACCCACACAAGCCGTGTGGCCAATCGGGGCTGTTAGCTCTTCAAATGCCGTAGCGGCATTTAAATCCCCCGATGTTTGGGGTCCCGTGTCAGATAAGTTAGCAGGGAGCCGTGCGGGTGTCATGGCAGCCAGGTACCTTCTAAAAGGGATGGCCTGATAGACTGCTACCCATGGGGTGTCCTGATAGACTGCCTGTCAGATTGTAGCATGATGTAATGTTATGGCATTACATCATACTGCAGGAGTGATCAATGCATCACAAGTTGTGGTCCCCTAGGATGATTAAAAGAAAATGTAAAAATAAGAACAATAAAGTTTTACTAATTATTAAAAAAAAGTAATAATAGTTTAATAAAAACCCCTTTTGCCATATTTGCAATAACAGTCCAAATAATAAAACAAAAATACATACTTGGTTTCGCTGCGTCCGTAAAAGTCCGATCTATCAAAGTAATGCATTATTCACCGCGCACGGTGAACGATGTTCGAAAAAATAAATAACAAACACCAGGATTGCACTTTTTAGTCACCTTGTCTCCAAGAAAAAATGTAATAAAAAGCTATCAAAAAGTCGGAAACTACAGGACGTATCGCACAAAATGAGCCCTCACACAACTTAGTTGATGAAAAAATAAAGTTATTGTGCTCAATATTTATTTAATAAAAGACATGAATGGCACAACGTTTTGTGTGCACACATACAGATAATTTCAAAAGGTTCACTTATATTTTCTGACAACTGTGTGTATTTTTTAATCATCCCTTTAAAAACCTTTTGTGGAACAAGCTGGAAACAAACTTTTATGGTGTCTATTAGTTTGTGAAAATTTAATTTCTGACTGATCGAATTAGCAGTAATAGTTTTCTCTATGACTTCTGAGAGAAAAAAGATGGTTCTTCATTATGTGCAAAGGTATTCTTTCATAAATGTATTGTTTCTGGTTCTTCATGGCTCCACAGAATAATGTCCGTAGGGTCTATCTTACCGGTGCTGGATTGGAGCCCAGGTGTAGTAGCCAAGTCAGACTGGAGAGTAGTTTGGAGTAGGCCCGGGTCATTAGCAGGTGGTCACGGTTGCAGTACAGAGGATGAGGCAGGAAGCGTAGTCAAGTGGAAGCCTGGTCATTAGCAGGTGGTCACAGTTGCAGTACAGAGGATGAGGCAGGAAGCGTAGCCAAGTAGAAGCCGGGTCGGTAGCAGGAGGTCTCTAGTTTAGTAGCAGAGGAGCACGCAGCAGTGCAGCTGAATAATCACACACTGAGGGAGTGGCAGGGCTGGGCTTATATAGGAAGTGCAATCAGGAACAGTGGTGGGGTCAGGACCAGGAAATACAGAACATGGCTAGGTTTCAGTAAACGAACTGTCAAAGTCCTGGATAGCCTAGCAGAGAGAGCTGCTGACTGGCATTCAAGAGGTCATTGGTTCGAGCCCTGACAACAATCAACATCTGAGTGGTTGATATAGACTCTGTTCACATCTGTGTTTCAATGTCCATTTTCCTGATCCTTTTGGCAGCAGAAAAACTAAATTTCCCTCCGATATCATGACAGCATATGCTGGAGGTTGCTCACCGGCTGACCTGAAGGGACAGGAAGAGGCAGAGCATAAAAGAAACCTCCCCTCCACCAAACACCAGTGTTTTTCCTGTCCCTCCAGTACATCAGCAGCAGAGCTCCAGCAATGCTGTCCATGCCGCAGGTTCTAGGACCGGCGGCGGCGACCTCTCTTCTGGCAGCCCCAGTTACCCCAGTGGGAAGGATCTCACCTTGGTGCTAATCAAGGACTGCGTGGGCCTGGCTCCAAGAATGGGCTTTCCAGCTCTAACGCGGCCATCATCCAGGCGGCGGGCGCTACCTCTGGGTCTCCCAGCTTAGTGGTGACGTCAGGCGCTCCGCAAGAGGGCGTGGTATCGGACGGAGTGCACGGAGGGGGCGTAGCCTGGCGCCAGATTCAAAAGTTAAAAGCCCAGTGGACCAGGAGAAGACAGATGGTGCCTACCAAATGCTGGGAAACGATCCTAAGGACAGGAATTGATCCCACAAGCGCAAGATGTCGGCCAGGGTGGACCCAGAGATTCTCCAAACTGTAAGTGGTCCTGTGGGCCAACCTACACACACCTGCACTACATTTTCCTTACTAACAGAGCGCTCCCTTTCAGGACAGGGATACTCAAAAACCTAGGGAGGCTAGGAGGAGAAGTAAAAAGTGTCCAGTATGCTTAGCAAAACTTGGGGACTCCTATACTAAAACATCATGCGCTTCCTGTTCAGCGAAAATTCTGCAGGAAGAAAAATCTTCTCTCATGTCTGATATCCGGTCAGTTGTCTGGGAAGAAGTACAGTCCTCTCTCTTGGACCTCCAACCAGGGGGCCACAAGAAGGCCTGCTCCGGCAGTATCAGCTTTTGACAGAAGAATTTGGAGGAAGAATTTGATCTTTAAGATCTTGGAGAAGTGTCGCAGAGGGAGAAAAAATATATATTTTTTCCGCCACTAACATGGATCAACTACTAAACAGTTCGCCGAACCATGCAAGTGTAGGAAGAAGTTCAGCAACCTCGCACTGCGTAGGACAACATTTTTGCGGGTCTGCTTCCACAATATAAATCTTTATTCCCTGTAAATGCCACACTTAAACTATTGATATTTATGTCTTACCTGCTCAAGATTTTTAGCAATTTTTTGACCTCATTAACATACAAGCTAAGCATACAGTCTGAGGTAAAACAAATATAAAACACGAGTTTATTTACTCTTTAGTATATGTAAGTGAAATAGTTAATTAACCTATAGGCATTCAGATCACATGGGTAACAAAGATAAGCATCAATACGTCACCGGATATTGTAGCATCACTCCGCAATTGGGGGATCTCCAGGTACGATTGGTAGGAGGAATCCGGGAATACGCCGACACGTCTGCCAGGCAACAACAAATTGAGTCCCAAAGCTCTGCTAAGGATTGTGTTCTTTTATACTACTTTTACATTACGTGGCATATCTGCTTCTGCGCAGTTATGAGTATATACGTCATTCTTATATGACTAATCAGGTTCTACGCATGCTCGATAGATTCTTGGCAATATAAATATACTAAATATTTTCTCCATGAAGTTATCAACATCTGCATTCTATTACTTACAATATCTGATGACTATGAGTCATTCTTGTTGTTTTTCACTAGACCATACCATATAAGTCCGGAGTTTAATAGAATATTCAGGCAATACTAGTTCATTGAGCTAGTATTAAGCTTATGGGAAACCATACGGCGAGTAGTTATTGATTACTTTAATTTCCCTATGCCTTTGACACAACCATTCAATCAATCGTATCCCATACGTATCACACCTTAATGAGTGTAATTGTGCGGATCAGGCTCAGTTAAATTCTAAAGAATTTAAGGAGTGTCTTTTATTTGCGTTCAACGAAGTGCCTATCTTTGATGAGAAGCCAAAGGTTGACACAGCTATTTCTATGGTGTCTAAGTGAACTGGGCTACCATTTGAGGATACGTCCCACTAAAGGACTCTATGGACAACAAAGTGGACATGACCATGCGTAAGGCTTGGTCCACGTCCAGTCTCATTTTAAAGTCTAATATTGCAGCCACTTTGGTGGCTCGCTTCATGGCAGTTTGGCTGGCTCAGCCTGTGTCTTTGATTGTCCAAAAAGCCTCCAGAGAAGAGATTGCGGGCGGCATCCTTCTGCTCCAGATGTCAATAGGATTTCTGGCGGATGCTTTTATGTAGACAGTCCGCTACGGAGCCCGCATAGCAGTACTATCCAACAAGGCCAGGAGGGCAGTTTGGTTAAGGGAGTGGTCAGGAGACATAACCTCCAAAAATAGGTTGTGTACCCTACCCTTTCGGGGTTCACGTATCTTTGGACCAGACCTGGATCGCCTGCTGGAAAAGGCAGCAGACAAAAAGCAGGGACTTCCAGCCATTAGACCTCCCAAAAGACCCTTCACTCCACATCCCTCGTCTACAACGTACGTGGGGAAAGGTAAGACCGGAAGGTCGTCTTATCCGAAGGAGGGAAGGGGTAAGGCTCATACTGTTGTCCCTCAGCCTGCACCTTCGTGCCTGGTGGGTGCAAGATTAGTTTGTTTCTGCATTAGTTGGAGAAACATACCTACTAATGCAGTGTTTCTCAACTCCAGTCCTCAGGACCCCCCAACAGGTCATGTTTTCAGGATCTCCTATAGTAAGAACACCTGTGGCAATGTCTGAGGCACTGACAATAATTACATCACCTGTGCAATACTGAGGAAATCCTGAAAACCTGACCTGTTGGGGGGTCCTGAGGACTGGAGTTGAGAAACACTGTACTAATGAATGGGTTTTACACCTTGTGGCTGAGGGCTATAAGATTGAGCTAGAATCTCACCCTCCAAATGGATTCATTTTAACCTCGGTACGGTCACCAACCCTAGAGCAGGCTCTACTTAATGGTGTAAAGAATCTGCTGGATCTCGGTGCAGTTATCCCCGTCCCTAAAAGGGAATGGGGAAAAGGGTTTTACTCCCCTCTTTTTCTGGTGCTCAAATAGATACCGAAATAGGTACCGAAATAGATCTGTTTGCATCAAGCACAAATACCAAGTGCCGTCTTTTTTTTTTTCTTCCGAGGCTCGGAGAAACAAGCCTTAGGCACGGACGCCCTCTCTCTCCCCTGGGTTTGGGACTTAGCTTACGCTTTTCCTCCTTTACCTCTGATTCCGCTCCTCCTAAGGAAATTACTGCGGTCAAGCCTGTCAGTAATTCTAGTAGCACCTTATTGGCCCAAAAGATCTTGGTGTCCTCACCTGAGATCTCTGTCAGTGGGAGAGCCTTTCCATCTTTCGCCAAGACCGGACCTATTGCTGCAGGGTCCTCTGCTTACTCAGAGGTTCACTAGGTCAGGCTTACGGCCTGGATCTTGAACGGGTAAAATTCTAAGGAAAGGGTCTATCATCTAATGTGATTGCCACTATTTGCGAGAGCCTTAAGTCCTCAACGAAAAAGATTTATTCCAAAGTCTGGAAAAAACTCTCAGAATGGATGGGTCAGGACATTCAGCAGTTAGACCAGTTAGACATTGGTAAAATTCTAGATTTCTTCCAGGCGGGCCTGGATAAAGGATTGAGTCCAAATGCCCTCAAAGTCCAAGTGGCAGCTTGGGGGGCATTTTTTGATCTCTCGCTTGCTGAGCACAGGTGGATTAGGAAATTTCTCAGAGGGGCGAGTAGACTGCATCCATTTATAAGGCTAACTGCGTCCCCCTGGGATCTGACTATAGTCCTTTAAGCCTTATGCGATCCACCGTTTGAACCTATTAGAGACCTAGCCATCGCCTTTCAAACGTACAAGGTAGCCCTCCTTGTGGCAGTCACGTCGGCTAGGCGCATGAGTGAAATCCAGGCCCTTTGGCAAAGGCCCCATATATGACTATTCACCCCGACAAGATTGTATTCTCCTTAGATCCTTCCTTCCAACCCAAAGTCTTGTCAGACTTCCACAGAGGCCAGCCAATAGTCATTCCAGCCTTTTATCAAAATTTTAAAAACGAAAAGGAACAGAAGCTCCATAATCTAGACGTTAAAAGAGCTGTTCTAGCATACCTTGAGGCAACGGAAAGTTTCAGAAAGACTGACAAACTTTTCGTTCAATTTCAGTGGCAGACTAAAGGAAGGTCCGCTTCTAGAGATTTGATCACCCGCTGGCACAGGCTAGCCGTCCAAGAAGTTTATAAGGCCAAGGGCATCCCTCCCCCAGAAGGATTGAAAGCCCACTCTACCTGAGCGGTGTCATCTTCCTGGTCAGAAAGAGCACACGCCTCAATTGAATAGATTTGTAACGCGGCCACGTGGACTTCTAGTCATACCTTTATTAAACATTACAGGCTGGATATTAAATCTAGTCAGGATGCAACCTTTGGGAGGAAGGTGTTACAAGCAGTAATCCCTCCCTAAAAAAAGCCCATGCCAGTTATTTGGTATTCCTCCAGCGTATGCTGTCATGATGTCGGAGGGAAAATGGGAATTTTTCTCACCGATAATTCCCTTTCTTGAGGACCTCATGACAGCATACGCCCCCCCACCACCACCACCGACATGGTTATCCTTGCTTTGTCTAACACGAGGTAATGTGTATGCTTATGATTTCTTTGTCTAAGGTGTGTGATACAAATAAAAACACACCTTCTGGTTAAGTATTCTGTCACTGTGATTATTTGGAATACACTGGTGTTTGGTGGAATGGAGGTTTTTTTTTATGCTCTGCCTCTTCCTGTCCCTTCAGGTCAGCAGGTGAGCAACCTCCAGCGTATGCTGTCATGATGCCTACAAAAAAGGGAATTATCGGTAAGAAAAAGTCCCGTTTTCTTTTGAAACTGAAGTTTTATGATGGAGCTGAGCAAACAGCACAGAACAGACACAATTTAGTACAGTATAAGTTTCAGATACAGCACAGTTTCTTCAAAATAGCACAGCCTGTATTTCTGGACAGATCTGTGTCGGAAGCTCCAAACTGAGTCTGGTGCAAATGTGAACAACAAATACAAGAGGATGATGTATGTGTTACGGTTTGCTACATCAACACCTATGTGTGGGAGTGTACTCCAAGCAGCCTCCCCCCTCATTATCAAGAGGCAGTGTGAGTGGTTGTCTTAACTGTGTCCTGCACAGGTGTTATTTGCTCCTCCATTTGGTAGTCAGCTACCTGCATGGTGAGAGGATGCATTTATATGCACTCCTCACTCAGTAAGTAACGGCCATTTTCTGTGATTGTGCTACATCAACACCTGCATCAAGACTACATTGTGTCTGCAAGGCATAAAAAATAAATTATTGATTTTTTTTTTCTC
Organism: Eleutherodactylus coqui; assembly: GCA_035609135.1. Lineage (NCBI taxonomy): Eukaryota > Metazoa > Chordata > Amphibia > Anura > Eleutherodactylidae > Eleutherodactylus > Eleutherodactylus coqui. Next base: position 118,680,419 of record CM069407.1, on the reverse strand, counting down.
TCTCTTTTTTTAGATGCTGACATAAGTGAGGGTGGAGGGTCATTTAAAAGTAATGAATCCACCAACTCTGTCCAAAGTGATCGTAAAAGGCGAACTTTACCAAAACTTCCTAAAGAAGAAAGTCAGCCACAGACTTCTAGAAAACATGGCCTAAGGTCAGAAATTGGAGAAAAACAAGATACTGAATTGCAGGAGAAGGAATCATCTGTTTATGTAGGTAAGACAGAACAACTGTGTTTCTCTAATGGAAGGATGGATGCACGAGGTCAACTAGATAGCAGTTCAGTTGAAAAACTTGTTGTTCTCACAGATTACACTCAGATAATGTTGGAGACCTCCAAGAAGGAAGCTACTGTATCTGCAAGCTCAGTAAAGAAACCTGTTGCATATAAAACACAAGAAGAACACACTAAAGATCAACTGAAATCTGTAAAATTAGTCATTAAGCCACCAATTCTTCCACTCAGCAAAGGTGAATTATCAACTGTTAGCAAGCCACAGAAATGTTTAGAAGTATCTCAAAAAAAAGGAAATCAGAAAAATGAAGTTGTAGCAAGCTGTGATGGTATTAAAAGTGTTGAAGCTGAGAGAAAAGAATCCATGAAAGCACTAGTTAGACAGGGCAGCTTCACCATTGACAAACCTAGTTCAAATGTACCAATAGAGCTTATACCACATATCTGTAAGCAACCTGCTGTATCAGCCGTCTTTCCATATTCATCTGTGAATAATATAAGAGAAAGAAGTAACTCTGTAGACACTGACTCTAGCTTGGACACTACTATGCTTTTGAAAGATACAGAAGCAGTCATGGCTTTCCTTGAGGCTAGACTGCGGGATGAACGCAGACCTGACAACCGACCCAAAACACCAAGCTACACTCAAGAAAATTCTATATCGCCTGAATCAGATGTTGATACAGCTAGCACAATTAGTATTGTTGCTGGTGATTCAGATAAGAAGTATTCCCAAAAACGAAAATGTCTCAGTAGTGTACATAAAGATAAATCCTCAACAGCTTCTCCTGCCAAAGACGCTCACTGCTCAGCAACTGTTTACCCTGAAAAAACTGAAAAAAAAAGTAAACCACACATTAAAGAGTTTGGAAGTAAAACTGAGATCCGTAAAGTGCTGCGAACAAGTGGTAGAAATCGTCAACCATCTCTTGAGCTAACAGATGATGATCAAACTTCTAGTTTACACTGTTCAGCTGTTTCAGATATTTTGTCATCAGACCAAGAAAATTATTCTGGAAAGTCCCTTTCCAAATCTCAGTTTGCATCTCCAGATGACAAATTTACCACCTCAAAAGGTCCTTCTGCTAGTAAGTCCATTACTCTTCCGAGACCTCGTCCCACAAGGACTTCACTGTTGCGTAGATCACGTTTAGGTGAAATGTCAGATACAGAAGTTGCAGATACTGATAGGGCATCTGTTGCGTCTGAAGTTTCAACAACAAGTTCAACATCAAAGCAGCCTACAGGTAAAAAGGCTCTCTCAAGGATTGATTTGCTTGCACAACCACGTAGAACAAGACTAGGTTCCTTATCTGCCCGCAGTGACTCTGAAGCTACAATATCAAGAAGTACTGGATCTCCTCGAACTCAAGAATATGCAAGCAGGAGTATTACCAAGGCTACTCTAACAAATGATGGAAAAAGTTCCCCAAGAGCCAGAGCTAACAGCATCTCTCGTTTATCAGATGCTAAAACGAAGACAACTGTACTAACTCAAAGCTCTCCTTCAGGTATGATTTAAATATTGTATGTTATTGGGTAGAATTTTTTATTGAAGGAAAACTGACTTACCAATTCAGTCACCAGTTATGATCAGTATAACAAGTAAAGTTGAATTATTGCTGGTTTTCTAATAAAGCCAATTTAATCAGTTAAGTTTAATAGTACAGATTCAGTGTAGCTATTATGTGCAGTCACATAATTGACCAATAAGATGCTGAAACTGTATTCTAAAGGGAGTTTAAAAAGAACAGAACCCCTTAAATATTTTTCAGCTACCATTTTGTTAAAGGGATTGTTCAATTTTTTTTTTAAAGCAAGTCCCCCATGCCAGAAAATAAACCAGTTAATACGTAATTCTTCTGGCTCCCCAGAAGTCCTCTGCTAGCTCCAGGTTTCTCCTGTGACATATTGAAGGCTGTGACAACCCATACACAGGCTGCTGTAGTCTGCAAATAAAATGTCATGGAATACCCAGAGCTGTTGATATGTGGGTGTATGCCATCAAGACCTGGTTATTTGTCTTTTTAATCTTTTTAAGGCAGCCCCAGACTTATTCTTGAGTTAGACTGCTGACATTTAACGGAGTTTACTTTGTCACTCTGTTTTTCATCCGGCATTTCATTTTCCTTTGTGAATACACTGGAGAATACACTATTTAACAGCTAAGAATTGCAACCTTCTACAATTCTTCCATTTTTACTTTTTAAAGAGCCAATACTTTCCGTTTTAATCTTTTTACTATTTATATAATTAAAGAACAGTTTAGGGTCAGTTCTCCTCTCTTTGGCAATGAATCTCTATCTCCCCCTTTGCTGCTTTTATTTACATTCTTTTTTTTTCCTTATAGCTTTGTAGTGCTTCTTTACTGCCTTCTTGTTTTAGTAGTTTTAAATGCTTTCTCTTTGTTGTTTATATGACCCCTTTACATCTTCATTGAGCCACATTGTTTTTCTCCTGTCCCTATTCCTTTTATTCCTGAACCGCCCAAAGTTATTATTTAACCCCTTAGTATGTGCAAACATACTGTACAAATTTCTGATAAGACATATATTTCCATTTGTTTACTTAATTCTGACCGCACACTTGAAAAACGTAAGTTTTTGTGTTTTTTTTTTTTTACTATTTAGGAGACATACAAATTTAACACTGATTATCAACAATTTGAGGAACACTTTGTTTTCTTACACCAAGTTAAGATTGCAAAGGCTCATAGGTGTCAGGATGAAAGATACTCCCACAAATGACCCCATTTTAAAAACTATAACCCTTAATGTATTCACTGAGTGGTGTCATGAGTATTTTGACCCCACGTTTTTTTTCAGGAGTTAATGCAATTGAGAGGAGAAAAATAACATTTTATATTTTTGCAAATATGTCATTTTAAAGGCAGTTTTTTTCTATACTGCACATGAAAATGAGAATTTACACCCCAAAAATGGATACCCCTGTTTGTCCTGTGTTCAGAAACATACTCACTGTGGCCCTAATCTTATGTCTGTATGCACAACAGGGCCCAAACCGAAAGGAACAGCCGCTGGTTTTCAGAACAGAAATCTTGCTTGAAGGTATTTTAGGCCCCTGGTAGAGCTCTTGAGCGGCCAAAACGATATAGAACCCCTTAACGAATTTATCTAGGGTAGTACTGCATATTTTGACCCGACTATTTTTGAATCAATCTAAGCAAAGCAGAAGGCAAAATTTACGATATAAATTTTTTTGGCAATTGTGTGAATTTAAAGTTATTTTTTTACAGCTCACCTATGAATGAGGACTTGTGCCCCAAAATAGATACCCCCATTTGTCCTGTTTTCAGAAACATACCCATTGTGGCCCTAATCATATGTCTATGCACAAGGGGGCCCAAAATGAAAGGAGCAACCGGTGGCTTTCAAAAGAGAAATTTCACTTGTAGAGCCATTGAGCTGCCAAAAAGATGGAGAACCCCCACAAATGACCACAGTACACCCCTCAACAAATTCATCTAGGGGTGTACTGCGTATTTTGATCACACAGGTTTGAATTAATCTAAGCAAAGAATAAGGAATTTCAGATTTTCTTTTTTTTGCAATTGTGTCAATTTAAAAACAGGTTTTTTTGTACAGCACCCATATGAATGAGCACTTACGCCCCAAAATAGATACCCCCGTTTGTTCAGAAACATACCCATTGTGGCCCTAATCTACTTACAGGACACATGGCTAGCTCTATAATGGAAGGAACACACATTGCATTTCAGGGTACAAGTGAATAAATTCCAGGCCCCATTACCCACTTGAAGAGCCATTGAGTGGCTAGAACAATGAAGAACCCCTACAAATGACCGCTTTTGAAAACTAGACCTCTTAATAAATTCCTGTAGGGGCGTATTGCATATTTTTACTCCACGGTTTTTGAATGAATTTAAGCAAAGCAGAAGGAAAAAATTACAATTTTAATTTTTTTTTGGCAATTCTGTCATTTTAAAATCAGGGTTTTTTTCTACAGCACGCCTATGGATGAGGACTTTCACCCCAAAATAGATATCCCTGTTTGTCCCGTGTTCAGAAACCTATCCATTAGGGCCCTAATCTACTTACATGACACATGGCTAGGTCTCTAATGGAGGGAACACCCATTGGATTTCGGGGGCACAACTGAATAATTCCAGGCCCCATTGCTTACTTCTGCAGAGAAAAAAAATTGAGTCCCTAAAAATAATCCCCCCACACACACACACACTCACACACACACTCACAACCCCTATTTTTTGGCATTCCCCAAATCTCAGATAAAAGTAATAATGCAATCTGTGTGGTATGCCCGAAGACAGGGGTCATTACGGGGGCCTGGTTGGGATGTGCAAATGGGGCAGTAAAGTCTGGTATCCCTCCTGCTCCCTCGCTTTTTGGGGGGGCATTTCTTGACCTCAGTGGCAGGGATGGGGTGTAGAAAGTGGCACTCTGTGAAGCTTCGTAAACTTGCTGTGGTGCGGCGTTCTCACACAGAAGGTGCTTAACTGGCTTCTCCTGGAACCTCAGGAAGGCGAGCGTTCCCGGGGCTTCCTGTAAATCACGTATTACAGGTAGCGAACTGAATAATGCTGGGCTCACATGGCCGTATGTGGAATCTGCTTGCAGTGGCCCACAGGGGATCCCAGCTGTGAGCCTGGCCGTGGCCCTGTGTATGGCCGCATAATTTTCTGCTCGTACTCGCACAGGCAGTCATGCACAGTATACCTTTTCTTGTTTACATTTCCCCTGCCATCGCTTAGCGATGACTTGGCTACCCACAGCTCGTATACAATGTAGTTGCATATGGGCTGCAGGTATATCCACGAACATAGAGCACAATGGGCAGAAGGTCTGCGTCTGGTCCCGGAAGACCAGATCGCCGGAGTACTAGGGTTAGTAATCTCAGCCACCCCCCATGGCTCCAATCCATGAGGGCAGCTGAATCTTCAACTTTTTAAAAACTTTTTTGCAGTTTATCGCGATCGGCGTTATCCCTGCTTTCCGCAGCCCGAACAGCAAAAATAGTAGCCGAATCACCAAGCAGTGTTTCAGCAGCATCGGGGGTTTTTCAAAAAGATGAATGAACTGATGAGTTAAAACTTCACCTTTATTTCGTCCCGCATAAAGTAACAGCAACGTTTCGGCTGTACTCCTGACAGCCTTTGTCAACCCAAATTATTGACTGTACTGTCAACTCGAGCAATAACATGAGCAGATGACTTGAATTGCTCTGATAAGCTAGTAACTGAGCTTATGGCAGTTACTTATGGCAAATGCTACTTAACACTTTTCACCTGGCAACCCCTTTTAACAAAGCAAAATTTAGTGCATATGAGCAGAGTTTAGGGACTATGGCCACAGGATAGTCGTTTTTTTTGTTTTGTTTTTTTTTTTTAGTGACCACAGCATAGTGTTTGTACATCCTACTTTAGCAGGCTTTAATCCCCGAGTCTGTAAGAACACTCTTGCTCTGGGGGTTAAAGCCACGTGGACTGTTGATGTGACAGCTTTCTCCTGCAGAAGATAGCCGACAATCTGGAGATGTCATGGGGGGCTGGGATATCCAACCCCCCGTCACGCGATCGCCGCTAACCAATGGATAGCAGTGATCGCATGAAAGTAAACAAAAAGGTTTTAAAAATTTAAGTTTCAGCTCCCCTCATGTTTTGGAATCATGAAGGAGTTGAGAGTACTCAACACCGTCCTCTGCGATGTCACGCGCGTGCTGGTTCGGAAAGGACCTGAGGCTGCCTTTTGCACATGCGTGCCAAACATATGAACACAGACAGAAGTCCGGGAGGCCCCCAGAAATTTGAAACTTCCTGTCTCCCGGGGACCATGGTAACCATGATTGCCGCTACCCAATGGATTTGGATCAGATCCATGAGGGGAGCTGAAAATACTCACCTCTACCCTCCGTTATGTGCCATGGCGATCTAGACCTGCTAAGGACTTCTGCACATGCGCCAATGTGTTACGCATACGCAGAAGGCTGGAGAGCCCTGCAAATTTAAAATCTCTGTGCACTCTGCTGTCGAAGATAACTCTCATTGTTTTTAGGAGAGTTTTTCATGGGATTCATTTTTCTAGCATTTGGTATCTGTTTTAAGTTACTGTAGATGTGACACTGTTAGCTTTCCCCACCACTCTATTATTGCAATGTATTACAAATTTTGTAATATATTAATAACTTAGGCTGAGAAATTTCAGGTCGATCCCAGTGTTTTTACTTTTTACTATAATTGGTGAGGGGTATCAGTGGCTGAGTAGGGGATAATTACATATCCTCTGCAGATAGGCTGGTTTTATTGCCTATTTGTACACTGTGAATGGCCTCAGACAGTGGCTCTATAGCTAAGGTGAACACCACCAGTGACAGGGGCAACCCTAACAGGCACCCCTACTAACCATTATTGTCATACTTTGCATACTAAGAAGTTAAAGAGAATTGCTGGTGGAGCACTTCTCTTAATACAGCATATGAAAAGCTATCATAATTGGGTCATGAAAACCAAAAAGAGATGGGGCAAACTATCAAACTTTTCATTATGTAAGGCTAACATGATAAGGTTACATATTTGCACATTAAGTTTAATATTCAAATGACTCCAAATATTATCAGGGACCCCTCTACAGGAAATTGAAGAAGATATTGTTAAACTCTTTCTACATCAGATGGTCAAGCTCTCAAAAAAGCATGACATAGTAATTATGGGAGATTTTAACTATCCAGACATTTATGGGGAATCTCTCTCAGGTAAAAATAATGGATCCAACAAATTCTTATCCGGTCTAGCTGGCAACTTTATCTTCCAAAAGGTCGAAGAGAAAACAAGGGGATCTGCTATCTTGGACCTAATTCTTACCGATACTGGTGTACCTTGATGCCACCAGAAGCTAGGGGTTTGACAGGGCTTGCATGGAAGAACGCCCCTGTCACACCCCTAGCTCCTGATTGGCCACCTGAGTAGCTACTGGGGTTCTACGAAGAAGAACTGCTGGGATAAGTGTGGGCCCCTGAACATGTGGCATGTTTTCCCTGCTGCCAGGCTAAACTCCTGGGCTCCCTCATATGTGTGCTCACCGGATGGGCCAAGCAATATCCCTGCGTCCATGTTTCCCCTTCTGCCCTGCTACAGTCCCCACCAGCCTGTGATGTCCGCTCACCCGATCATAAGCGCTAGAAGAAGTGTAGTGACCCATTCACTGTTGTGTCCCTGCTGTTACATCCTGTTCTTATGCGCCCCCACAGCATGGTCCCTACTCCACCGCAGGACACTTCAGTGTCGAAGGTTTCCTCAGGTGTTGCCTCCCGCACGATCCCCACTGTGCTGCCGAGGGAGGGCTGCGGCTGCTCACTACTCTGCTACCAAGGCACCGTGCTGCCGGTAGTACACTGCAGCTGCCACAGCAGTATTGACCGTGCAGCCGATCCACCCCGCCGCCACAACACACCAGCAGCCGCAGCATCAGCCGACTGAGCCGCACACATTTCTAGACCAGCAGCAGCCGACGGCGGCCGGGTGGTGAGATACAGCCAGTTAGGAGCTTGGCGTGTGACGATGCCGTGCCTCTATTAAAGCCCTGTCACACCCCTCGCTTCTGGTGGCGTCAAGGTATACCAGTACCATTCTTACCAACAGGGAGGATTCACAACTGTCTGAGTGATCATACAAAGAGTGGTCATAAATGGCTTCACATCCAAGTGGTAGAATATAGCGGCGACTAACAGAAGTGTATTTAACGAGGAGAAATGCAAAATCCAAATCTGAGCAAGAAAAATGCAAATAACACATACAGAATGGGAGGAATTGGACTAAGCCGCACATGTGAAAAAGATTTGGGTATACTAATATATCATAGACTGAACATAGGTCAACAATATGATGCAGCAGCCAAAAAGGCAAACCTAATTCTGGGATTTATTGAGAAGCATAGAGTCTAGATCACGTGAGGTCATTATACCGCTCTACTCTTCCGTAGTCAGACCTCATCTGGAATACTGTGTCCAGTTCTGGGCACCCCACTTTGAAAAAGACATAGGCAAACTGGAGAAAGATTTGCGGTCTGCAAATTATGTCTTAGGAGGAACGGTTAAAGGATCTGGAAATGTTTAGCTTGCAAAAAATAAGGCAGGGAGGAGACTTAATAGCTGCCTACAAATATCTGAAGGGCTGTCACAGTGCAGAGGAATCAGCCCTATTCTCATTTGCACAAGGAAAGACCAGAAGCAATGGGATGAAACTGAAAGGGAGGAGACACAAATTAGATATTAGAAAATAACTTTCTGGCAGTGAGGGTGATCAATGAGTGGAACAGGTTACCACAGGGGGTGGTGAGTTCTCCTTCAATGGAAGTGTTCAAACAAAGGCTGGACAAATATTTCTCTAGGATGATTTAGTGAATCCTGCACTGAGCAGGGGGTTGACCAGATGACCCTTCCAACTCTACCATTCTATGATTCTATAAAATATATATCCAACCTGATCTTGGTGTATCAGAGAAGGAAGGATGAAGGTGGATATCTTTAGCTAAGGAAATCAGGTAAACATTTTGAGATCTAACAGGTCCTTTTCGGGCTTCTATATAAACATAAAAAGTGTGGAATAAAATTATGTTGGTATTTGATGATCCTCATGTCCACTGTTAAAATAAAATTTAAAATCTGCAGAGTTTTTCCCGCACGCGGATCCGCGCCCCACAGGGATGCATTGGACACACGCAGGTAGTTAAAAACCTGCGGATGTCATTTTCCCCTTGAGGCGCGGATTGCATGTGTAGGAAAAAAAACACGACATGCTCCATTTTAGTGCGGGTCTCCCGCGGGGACGGCTCCTGCAGGCTTCTATTGAAGCCTATGGAAGCCGTCCGGATCCACGGCAGACCCGCGCCTGAATTTCTGCTCTCAGCGCCCGGGAGAGCAGAAGCTAAAAAAAAACGGAGTGCCCGGCGCATGCGCGTGGCACGCCACCCGCGTGCCAAGCACATCCGCCAGGCCGCAGAAAGAAGATCCGGCCGCGACGGAGCGCAGGTCCTCAGCGTCCGGACAGGTAAGTAAATTCTTATTTTTAGCCTCATGTCCCCGTGAAAGGAGGGACCCGCGGCGGGCCTGATTTTCCCCGTGGACATGAGGCCTAATTGTTTAATACTTATGTTGTTTAAGTCAAGTAGATTGTGCGAGACAGCTCACCTGCATATATGAGTCTGTAAGCAAATAATAATCATTAAAAATGGCACCCAGTAAAGCAAAAAAAATACTCCAGCTTCGACATAAGCAGGGGTAGATGTCCAGCATTAAGTAAATAGATGAAGAGTGAGGCTTGTCAGATAAACCACTAACCTCTTTAGTGTGGACTCTGACATTTACATAATGGCAAATTAGTTGAATATGTAACCTTATTAAGCTAAATTTGACTCAATTTTGTATTCTCCTCTATATCTTATTTGTTTGGTTTTTTGTAAGAAAAAATATTGTCTTTTCTCATTACAACTACATAGTTAGTACTCGATGGAGACGCTTACCACCTGAGTATGCTTCTACTTCTGAAGATGAGTTTGGAACAATCCGTAATTCTCCTAAACCCACAAGACTACGTGCCTCTCCAACGGTTAAAGTACATAGGTCACAAATTAATGGAAGTAGCCCAGCCACACCACCATCTGGAGCTCTAAATGTGTCAACCTTTAAACATAAGGCAAAAGAGCAAGAAGATTATATCCGGGACTGGACTGCACATCGTGAAGAAATAGCAAGGTAAGGAAGGACATTAATAGCAGCTGTAGACTAATTATATAACATGGCAAGTGCGAAATCCTACTACTAAAAATGTATTACTATGGCTAATACATCTATATATATAAAGCTGAAAGCCCTCACTGACTCACTGACTGACTCACTGACTCACTGACTGACTCGCCAAAAGTTCTCCAACTTCCCGATGTCGTAGAAACATGAAATTTGACGCAAGCATAGATTATCTCCAACATAGGAAAAGAAATTGGGTCCCAACTCGATTATTCAATTCTAGCGCAAAAGAATTGGCGTCGAAATTTAACGTACATAATCTAAATCACTCACTTCCCAATGTCATAGAAACAGGAAATTTGGCACGAGCATTGATTATGTCATAAAAAGGAAAAGCTAATGGGTCCCAACTCGATTATTCAATTCTATGCGCAAAAGAATTAGCGTCCAAATTTTACGTGCGGAATGTAAGTTTCTCACTTTCCGGAGTCATAGAAACGTGAAATTTGGCACGAGCATTGATTGTCATAAATAGGAAAAGCGAATGGGTCCCAACTCGATTATTCAATTCTAGCGCAAAAGAATTGGCGTCGAAATTTTACGTGCGGAATGTAATTTTCTCACTTTCCGGTGTCATAGAAACGGGAAATTTGGCACGAGCATTGATTATGTCATAAGTAGGAAAAGCTAATGGGTCCCAACTCGATTATTCAATTCTAGCGCAAAAGAATTGGCGTCAAAATTTTACATGCGGAATGTAATTTTCTCACTTTCTGGTGTCATAGAAACATGAAATTTGGCACGAGCATTGATTATGTCATTAATAGGAAAAGTTAATAGGTCCCAACTCCATTATTCAATTCTAGCGCAAAAGAATTGGCGTCGAAATTTTACGTGCGGAATGTAATTTCTTTACTTTCCAGTGTCATATAAACAGGAAATTTGGCACAAGCATTGATTATGTCATAAATAGAAAAAGCTAATGGGTCCCAACTCGATTATTCAATTCTATGCGCAAAAGAATTAGCGTCCAAATTTTACGTGCGGAATGTAATTTTCTCACTTTCCGGTGTCATAGACACGGTAAAATTGGCACGAGCCTTGATTATGTCATAAATAGGAAACGCTAATGGGTCCCAACTCAATTATTCAATTATATGCGCAAAAGAATTAGCGTCCAAATTTTACGTGCAGAATGTATATTTCTCACTTTCCGGTGTCATAGAAACGGGAAATTTGGCACGAGCATTGATTATGTTATAAATAGGAAAAGTTAATAGGTCCCAATTCCATTATTCAATTCTAGCGCAAAAGAATTGGCGTCGAAATTTTACGTGCAGAATGTAATTTTTTCACTTTCCGGTGTCATACAAACAGGAAATTTGGCACAAGCATTGATTATGTCATAAATAGTAAAAGCTAATGGGTCCCAACTCCATTATTCAATTCTATGCGCAAAAGAATTAGCGTCCAAATTTTACGTACGGAATCTAATTTTCTCACTTTCCGGTGTCATAGAACCGGGAAATTTGGCACGAGCATTGATTATGTCATAAATAGGAAAAGCTAATGGGTCCCAACTCGATTATTCAATTCTATGCGCAAAAGAATTAGCGTCCAAATTTTACGTGCAGAATGTAATTTTTTCACTTTCCGGTGTCATAGAAACAGGAAATTTGGCACGAGCATTGATTATGTCATAAATAGTAAATGCTAATGGGTCCCAATCCCAACTCGATTATTTAATCATATGCGCAAAAGAATTAGCGTTCAAATTTTACGTACGGAATGTAATTTTCTCACTTTCCGGTGTCATAGAAACGTGAAATTTGGCATGAGCATTGATTATGTCATAAATAGGAAAAGCTAATGGGTCCCAACTCCATTATTCAATTCTATGCGCAAAAGAATTATCTTCCAAATTTTACGTACATAATCCAAATCTCTCACTTCCCAATGTCATAGAAGCATGAAATTTGACACAAGCATTGATTGTGTCATAAATATGAAAAGTTAAAAGGTCCCAACTCGATTATTCAATTCTAAGCGCAAAAGAATTAGTGTCCAAATTTTATGTACGTAATCTAATTCTCTCACTTCCTGATGTCATTTTATATGAAGGAAACGTCGCATGGTTACCTGCACGTGGTGTTTCCTGGGTAACGCAGAGAACTATGCAAAATGGTGAACATATGTTTTTCCTCAGTATCTCTAAAGTAACCACGACTTCATAGGATTTTCCGTGTGAACAGCAGTACCAAATTAACTCGGGCGAAGCCGGGTATATCAGCTAGTTTTATATAAAGGAAACGTCGCATGGTTACCTGCACGTGGTGTTTCCTGGGTAACGCAGAGAACTATGCAAAATGGTGAACATATTTTTTTTCCTCAGTATCCACGACTTCGTAAGCTTTTCCGTGTAAACACCAGATAAACACCAGTACCAAATTAACTCGGGCGAAGCCGGGTATATCAGCTAGTCTATATATATAAAGCTGAAAGCCCTCACTGACTCACTTACTCACTCCCTGACTGACTGACTCGCCAAAAGTTCTCCAACTTCCCGATGTCGTAGAAACATAAAATTTGGCGCAAGCATAGATTATCTCCAACATAGGAAAAGAAATTTGGTCACAACTCGATTATTCAATTCTAGCGCAAAAGAATTGGCGTCGAAATTTAACGTACATAATCTAAATCACTCACTTCCCAATGTCATAGAAACGGGAAATTTGGCACGAGCATTGATTATGTCATAAATAGGAAAAGTTAATAGGTCCCAACTCGATTGTTCAATTCTATGCGCAAAAGAATTGGCGTCAAAATTTTATGTACATAATCTAAATCTCTCACTTCCCAATGTCATAGAAACGTAAAATTTGGCAGCAGCATTAATTATGTCATAAAAAGGAAAAGCTAATGGGTCCCAACTCGATTATTCA